>CAMTDV010000006.1:41821411-42243265 GCA_947069175.1 Scalesia atractyloides
AACAAGATTTAAATATCTAATGCGGCTGAACGATATTAAAAATTTGCTTACAGCTTCGGAAGCTGAGGTTGAATACGGATCGGACGACGAGTTCACGTAATCCGTATTGGTTTGTATGGTTTGTAAATATCTTTCTAGTTTAGTATTTCTTAAAAATCTAAAATCCAAAAATATGTTTTTGATTTTAGGGGGAGAAATATTTAGGAAAATACAAAAACATATGAAAATTTTAAAAAATGTACAAAAACATTGAAAATTGACAAAAAGAATTCGATGTCACAAAAAGGAAATGATAGTATATCAGTGGACTATCACAGTATGCTAAAGAAATGTAAAGTTTAAAAGTGATAAACCAGTCTTACTGTGGATGTGTCGATAGGCTTAACACGTTCAGTAAACTGTTTTCGAGATATAAACTAAATTTTACAACTGCTTAATCTTGTGGATTAACACATCTTGGATATATGGACTTAGTACTCCGAAATTTCGTTTGAGAGATTGCCTGATTCTGAGATACGAGGTCTTTATAGATAGTTGATATCTGGGGTATTATACAAGTTCTTCTGATTTTGCGGAAGCAATAGCCTAGAACTTCTATAATACTTTCGCTATAAACCCTAAACTGCATGCAATCTTGAAAAATATCGAAAGATCTAATCATTTGCAGTGCTAAAAAGATTCCTTAATTGGAACACACCTTAAAGACGAGCCTTCATCTCTTTGTCTGTAAGGTAGTACTAACCTGAGCACTCAAGGCATCGCATTACCCAGATACAGATATCAATTACGCTATATTCACCTGTAAGATGAAATCTAGGAAATCTTGATATCGGGAGTATATTCAAGAAGTGGGAACCGCAAATAAGTCAAGTTTCATAAATCTTACCTTAACATACCTTGAAACAGTTGAGAAACGTAGTAAAATTTAAGAGGAGAAACATATCGACAATCTAGGTAAACGAGTTTAAAGCTTAAAGTCATCTAAAGGTCAACGGTACTGGTGATATGTCTCAGTAAACTGATATATAATCATAGACACGAATTCACAAAAATATGTCTGTAAATATGTTTGTATATAGTTTACATTGTCATGTACATAGTTTATCAGCTTTACAGATTAAAATCAAAAAGATTTTCAGTGTGTTTTAGCATAAACTTACAAAAATACAAAAAGATTTTGTTTCTACATTGTTTTCAGCAAACCAATGTTGGAGAACGGGTCTTCGAAGTCTGGTAAGGTGCTAGAACTTATGGGAATCTCATTGACAACGGGCTGGGAGCTAATCTGTAAAATCTGAAAAGCCTAAACGATGAAAAGTTCATTAATTTGAAACTTTGTTTTTGAAAATGTCAACAGTTTGTTCGTAACGGGTCAAACCGGGGTCATTAACTTGGACTCGGCAGACAAATCGGTTAACCAAGGTCCTTAACTTGGACTTGGTCAACTGAGCGGATTTTTATAACTGGTAAAAGTTGGAAAGTTCAGGGGTTAAATTGCAAAACTTTAAAAAGTTTTGAATTTGAGTTTGGCAAGTTCGGCCGAACTTGCTAAACTAAATATAGTTTAACATTGCAGCAAACCGAACTTGCGTGTGATAGCTGGTTGTTATGTGTTAAGTTCGCCCGGACTTCTGATGGGCTTTTTAGCTTGGGCTCAGCAAGTTCGCCCGAACTTGCCAGGTATAGATATTGTGCAAGTTCGGCCGAACTCATTCATCAGCTATCAAAAACCCTTTGAGCGAACTTGAGCGTTTAAGCGATTTGAGTGAAATTGACAAATTTGCATCGTTATTCTGCCAAAATTTATATTGTTCTTGGTGATTTGCACACCATCTACAATGGAAGAGGTGAGATTTTGGACATTGAACCGTAAATTGGACCCTTCTCGAGCATATCAGATCTGAAAGATTTAAAATTGATAGATCTAAGAGTTTAATGAAAGAATTGAACTTAAAAATCTTGTTAAACCCATAAATCGTCCATGAAAACGTGTTGAATTTGATTTAAATGATCATGTTTAGACTGTGCAAGTTTGTGTTTGGAGAAGATGACAAGTTGCGGGGCCGAACTTGTTATCAAGTTCGACCAGACTTGTTAAATAAACCATGAATAAAAACTTGTTAAACTTAAGTTCGACCGAACTTATGTGTTAGTTCTAAAAATTTTTGAGATTACAAGTTTGACCTAACTTAGGAATTCTGAATGAAAGTGTTAGAAAATTTTTGTAACTTTTTATCGTAATGCGTGCTAATTGTTTTGCGTCGTTTTTCAGGCTCAAGTTCCAGCGCGTGTAATTGCTATGGATTTTTCGAAATTCCACAACACGTGTATTACGCTCGACAAGACGATATGTCCATCGCTTAAAGAATACGAGAGTATCTTGAAGTTTCTGAAGGATTGTCCTATCTACAGAGCTATTACGGAGCACACTGTGTCTTACAGATCTCATACGTATCATTTCTGGAAGAATGAAAGTCTACGTGACGACAAAAAGACTATTATCTCATCAGTTCAAGTGCGAAATGAAGTGAAGGAGATCACTGTTACTGAAGACGATATTCGACGGATCCTACAATTTAACGATGATAAAGACGATCCGATATTTCTTGATGAGAAGATGGTTAGAGGGTGTTTTTATCGAATGGGTTACAGGGAGAGCGTGAATAAGCCAACACTGAAGAAAGGGGAAGTGCTAAACCCCTACAAGCTCCTGATGCATGTGATTATTCATACCTTCAGTCACCGCAAAGCAAGCCTAGACGATGTTCAAGATTACTTGGCCTGTATGGCAACAGCATTGATTCTAAAGAAGCCATTCAACTACTCAAAGCTTGTGTTTACACTTATGTTGAAAAACATGGATGATTCGAGATTGTGCTTCTATCCGAGGTTTGTGCAAATGCTAATCGATGAGAAGTACACAAATATTGCACGAGATCCAAATGATGTTCTTTATCTTAGTCACCTTGATGATACACAGTGAAGAAATTGATCAAGTTTCAAAAGCAAGCATCAGCACCTGTTGCTAAACCAGTATTTGGGGCCATCAAAGATTCAAATTATATTGCGCCGCCTAACAATAAATGGAGACAAGACGGAAGCGATGATGAAAAAGAGTTGAACGCAGAGAAAGAGTGGTTCAAAGGTTTTAAGCCAAAAGCTCGAAGCGATTGGTTCCTAAAGGCTGAAGTTGATAAGCCTAAGAAGAAACGAGCAACACAGAAAGTTGATACAATGCTCATAGATGAAGATGAACCAGAGAATGTTCAAGTTGAAGCTAGTTCGGGTGCTGCGGTAGTTGTTGAAAGTCAAGAGATTGAAAAGACAACACAAGATGATGTTATCTCTGCTACATCTGAAAATGATGATGATTCAGATGAAACTCCTGTGAAAGAACCAGAAAAATCAGAAGCTGAATTAGAGCTGAAAAGGAGAAAGAAATGGATGCTGATTTTGATCCAAATCTTGAGAAGAATTGACAAAGAAAGGCCGAAGAAAAAGGTTAAGCGTACAAAGTCTTCAGCAACAGAAATTTCAAAGAAGACTACAGGTTCTCCATAGACAAAGGGGAAGATGAAAAAGAAAGTTCAAAAGACAGTTAGTAAACAATATAAGAGTAAGCTTAAAAGCACAGAAGTTACACAAGAACCTTCTGGCGCACAGGAGAAAGGAGTTACACAAGAACCTCCTACACAAGAACCTCATGTTGTTGTTACAAGTGATGTTGAACGTCCAGGAGTCACACAAGAACCTCCTGTGATCATTTCATCATAAGCTGAAAGGCCAGGAGCAACACAAGAACCTCATGTGTCTGGTTTATTGGAAGTGCCTATTATTCAGTCTCCTATTACTCCAACAACTTCACATTTTGAAAGTTCTATTCCAAAGAAGACTACACCACAGACTGCTACTCCAAAGTCTACTCCAAGGGCAAATCTGTTTGGTGATATGCATAATGATCCAATCAGTCTTCAAGATCTGAATGATTTATTTCCAGATACTAACGTTGATCTTCTCGAAAAGCGTGTCAAAATCTTGGAAGAAAAAGTGGCAAAGAATGAGGAGGAAAAAGCTGAGTTGATTAGGAAGATGAATCAAAGTAATGTTGAAAAAGAGATGTTGGACGACAAAGTTAAAGTTTTGGAGAATGAACGAGAATACTTTAAGGCATTAATTGAGAGTTTGTAAGATGCAAATGAGAAATTGCAAACAGAGATTGCTGATTTGAAGTCAATCCAAGCCCTAAATGATCGAAGATTCACGAGAATGCAGAAAGCGTTATCTAATACACTAGGGATTGATTTCATCACTGGATATGATCGCCTGGATCAACAGGAAGCTAAAGAAAGGTCTGAGAAAGAATTAGCGGCAAGTGGCAAAGGAAACAGTGTTGAGGGTGAAGCCTCTAAATCAAATGAAGCCGCAGAGAAGTCTGTAAATTATGTTGTTATAGCTTCTGAGTCTGATATTCCAAAGGTTGACGAATCTGTAAAGCCTTCTGATCCAGTAACTGCTTCTGAAAATAAAGACGATGAAGGAATGTTGCTGATGATGATGATCAGGGTGGTGTTGGTCTTAAAGTTATTGATGCAAAAATTTCAGAAGACTTAGATTTTTCTTCGTTAATGGATGATGAATCGAATAGGATGGATGATAAGATTGAGGGGGAGTCAGGGCAGACAGGGCCATCTGATGAGATTGATATATTGAATGTTGAAATTTTGTGAAGCCTGTTGCTGCAGTACCCACAAAGCCTTTAATGTTGATGCTTGAACATAATGTAGAGGAAGGCGAGTACATACATAACTATACTAAGGAAGATCTAGCCAAGTTAATTGAAGTTGATGCTGAAAAATCTAGAGTTTGATTTTGAAGAGGATGTGTTGAATGTTAACACGTTTGAACCAAATGATTATCAGTACGTTAGACGATTCCAAGCTGATGAATACAACAGAGTGATTGTTGAAGATTGGTCTTCTGATGATGAAACAGATCAAACGCGAAGTACGTTGGTCCTAATACTTATAGTTTTCCTACATTTGAGGAGATGTACAAGCAACTAGATGAAGACATGTTAAAAGAAAAGATTGAAGAATCAGTTCGAGAAGGTAAAGTACCAAAGCCGATGACGAAAGAAGAGATAGCTCAAGCAAAGAAGTCTTGGTTTAAAGAGATGTCGCGCGAACATAAATTTCGACGTCCTCTAGCATTCTTTACCAGAGATAAAGATGTGTCATTGGGGGATATTCTCAGTTGGGGTTGGTTCAAGGAGCTGAATGTTTATGCAATCAAAAGGGAATTTGGAGTGCAATACTTCAAATACCTTGCTGATTTCAAGACTTTACCGTATTGGGATGTTGAGGAGCTTGTTCAGACTGTGAATGTTACATACCAGATGAAGGTGATTGATCAGCTGTTATGGAAATTGATAAAGTTTGAAGCTGTGAAAGGATTCAGATATTAGAACCATTCATTCCTGGTCGTCGAATCAAAACAAACAAGAAAACAGGGGAGAAAGACATAACGTTGATAATGAAGCGACCGAGAGCAATGAAAAACATGCCATTGATGCCGATTGAGCAAAACTTCTATCCATTGTTCAAGTGGTGCAGATAGATCCATCTACTTGTGAAGCTGTTATTGTGTTAAAGTTTCAAGAACACTTGGATATCACGAAGGAAAGAGTTGAGATACTTGGCTCTCAGGGCATGAGGGGGTTATGGAGAACAATCAGGATTCTATATCCAATGTGGCTTGTCAATTGCTCAAGAGAAGATATAAAGTGCTTGTTCTATAGTAAGATTGTGTTTGAAGAACGTGAAAAGGTACAAGCTATGCAGTATAAGAAAGTTGTGAATGTTTGCTATGCAAGAGAAGTAAATTCAGGGAAGATGTGGTAGACAAGCTGGAGGGATCTAGAAAGAGTTGAATTTTTGAAAGAGGAGAAGCGTCTTGAAGCTATTCATGAGAAAACTAGAAAGGCAAGTATTAGAAGATTTCAGTATATGAACAAAGTGCCACCTACAGACCTGACGCCGGATCCTAAACAAGAACGACGAAAGAAGCCATTCAAGAACTTCTTTGGTCGTGTGCGTTAATGTTTATTATGAAGACAGAGTTTTGAAGACTGATACAAGACGAAGACGATATCCAAGGGGGAGTTGTTGGTGCATAATGTCTATGTCTTAGTCTTATATCGAGTCTGTATAGAATAGAGCTGAATAGGCTAGCTGTACGAAGTATTATGTAATATAGAGTCAAGTTCCCCATAAGTGTCATGTATTGACAAGTTCGGCGAACTTATGTCTCACTTTGGCGAACTTGCACTATTATAAATACCTAGCTTGCCTCACTCATTTGTAACTTTGGCATCTTAGAGGCGAAGCTCTGTCAATTTGGATTCTTGACTGTTACATCAATAAAATTGACTATTAACTGATTAATTCTTGTCTTTGGTAAACACGTCGTAATATTTCCGCTATTATGAACGTTAGATATCAAATTTAGGTTCCTTAGCATCGAGGATCGGTCCTACATAGGTTTAGAATAAAAGATGTATTCCTATTATTAAGCTCAGATGAACTAATTTCAACCAATTTGAAAACTTTCTCAACTTTATCAATGTTCACGTTCTGAATTGGAAATTCGTTATCAGAGTATAACTTGTTAGATCCATTCATTTTTTACATGACAATATTAGGATCATCACTCAAACCATGTTTTGAATTTGAAATGTAATTCTTATGAAAATTTTCTTCATTTTTCAGAACAAGAATATGACTTATTTTTCTTCATTTTCATTTTCCAAAACATTTTCGACCACCTTTTTAACCACTTTAGATTCACAATCATAGGTTACATCAATGTTATCAGACAGCTCAACTTTTTGTTTAGTTTTGATTTTTACATTGATGCCTTCTCCACCCCATCAGGTTTCTTTTTGGAAGAACTATTCCACATCGGGATTGGAACACGATGATAACCTTGATCCTTGTTTTGTTTTTTACACATATTTTCTTCTTTTTTTAATTTTCGGAAGAATAAGGTCAATGACATATGATGACGTTGAGTAACTGATCAGCAACTTTTTGACCCGTTCCTTCTCGATTCTTATCGCTTCTAGCTCCCTTTTTAATTTGGCAATTGTGTCCAAATGAATATTAATAGCCATTTGTTTATCCTTGACCGTTGCCTTGACCATCGAGAGTGTAGCATTATCTTCTCTGCTTGCTTGTTGGAACTGGTTAATAGTTTTGCTTAATTTCTCATATGCTTCTTCTTATCTTTGTAATCACTTGACAAATAATCTATTTGATGTTTTAGATCTCTATACTTCTTGTCTTTTTCCGTACAAGACTTGCACGGTTCTAAACATTTTGTACAATGTCTTTCTATCTCATCTTTCTCTATTTTCTTATCTTCTTGGACTCTCTCATCTCTGAATTTCGGATCAACTTTAAAATTTTCTTCTTTCTCATTTAATCGATCAAACATTATCTTCTCAGCAATCATATCTTCTTCGCTTTGCGTGTTCTGATTTTCTCTTTGATCGCCGAACAATTCTGCAAAAGAAGAATATACATTAGGAGACATGAATGATTGAAAAGCATTTTGAATGATTTCTTCACTAGTAAAGTAACATTGTTCAGATTCTTCTGGAACTTCATCATAACAAACTTCTGGTTCTGGTTCTTCAATAATTTATGCCAACAATGCATGACTTCCGGTTTTTGAAAGATATTTATCCCAGTTAAAACCTTAATCTTCTTGTATAGTGACTAGGGCTTTATATTTTGACCTTGACGAACCCTCTTCTAATTGAAACAATTTTGAGTGATTCTGAGGTTGAGAAATTCTGTGATATATTGCCCGTTATAATAATCATCAAAAGGATTTTGAAGACTTCCGTGAACTTCTCTTTTCGTACATTCTCTTTTAAAGTGACCCTTTTCCCTACACTTGAAGCAAGTCACTTTGGATTTATCAAATCCCAATTTTAAATCAGAACAACGAAACATTTCCTTCCAGTAATTTCAAAGATTTTTTTCTGCTCTACAAACTATACTAGCCATGCACCATTTAATGTCTATAAGTTCTAGCTCCTCTAGATCTATCTTATCATAATCCTCTTTTGTCATTTCTGAATTTCCTATTCTACCTACAACCAAACTCTCATATGATTCCAACACTGAAGCAAGTAAGCTCATATGTTGTTTAGCCGTGTTTTCTGTGAAATCTTGAGCGTTCTATAGATTTATAGCCATGTTGCACTACAGGATACAAGGATTGGAATTGTTGTGGTTGGTGTTGTTGTTTAAGCTCTGTGATAACTGCGGGCTCTGTATAAGAGTGTTTGATTCAAAACTTGAATAAGATGTGAAACTATTACCACTGTTGGAAGTAATTTTTTAGTAACCAGGTGAACTTTCAGCACTGTAAGCGGTTTGAATCTTTGGGCCTTGAATGCTGGCTGTTGGACTTCCTTTGTAGTAAAGATTAACATCTTGTTGAGAATTTACACATTTATTTTTAGCCATTTTTTGCATTTCCAAATCATTCCCTTTGGTTTTTTCAATGAATTTACTCAAACTTAGTGTACCATATTCTAAACTGTTTTTCAAAATTGTTAGATAAGTCGACCAACTTGTCAACCAGTTCTTCATTTTCTTTTGTATTCCCAACCGTTTCATTTTTTTACCAGATGACAATATCTTTCTATAACTTGTTTCATTGTCTCTCCTCTGAAAGCCATAAATATGTCAACTTCTTTCTTGAGTAGCGCCGCTTTACTTTTCATCATTTGTGTGCTACCCTGAAATTTAACTTTTAGCGCATTCCAGATTGACCGAGCATCTCCATCATGTTGTAGCAACGTACATATATCTTCTTTCACGGCTTGTTGCAATATATTCATCATTCTTTTTTCTCTTACAAATTTATCTTTATCTTCTGTTGTAAGCTGGGGTATTGTTTTCTCAAGCCCATTTTCATCAATAGGAACAACATACTTTTCCTCTATGGAAACTAGCAATCAAAATAATTAGCTTGTACCCAGTTCACAAATCTTTCATTCCATCCTTCATAATCTTCAAGATTTATCAGCTTTGGTGGTTTCTGCATCGTCCCCATTAGATTTTCTATGTTTAGATTTTGAGTAATCGTCGTGTTAGTTGATGTAGATGATGTAGCAAAGGAATTATAAAACTTGGTATCCATTTCGTTAGAAAATTTTGGTCAATAACACTTGGTGCGAAGTAAACTTGCTGTGAAATTAACATGAAACAGATTGTAAACGCAAACACAATTAAAATCCCAGTTCGTACGAAGTAAGAGTACCGATTTTATATTTATCTTCGTGTGAAGATAAAAAGCAACAATTTAAAGAAATTCACTTCGTGTGAAGTAAGAATTTAACTTCATGCGAGGTTAATTTTCACTTCATGTGAAGAGAAATTTATCTTTGTGCGAAGTGAAGTTATGCTCGTGCGAAGAAAATTTCAAGATTTCACTTTTTTGCCATTTGATCATGAATTCAATTGATTTTAGGTCTGATTCTTTCAATGGTTTGTTATAATGATTTTTAAGTAATCCTTTGAAAAATCAGTCCATTTTGTCCACTCAGTTTTTCAAAATGTCAAAAATAAGAAGAAATGAGTAGAAGAGAGATGTTTTATGGCTGAATCTACTTTAATGTCTTCAAATCAAGCCTTCCTACTCTGATACCACTTGTAGGTCCGTTGTCGAATCTGAAAGCTCGGGTCCTAACTTGATTAGCCTAGTCTTAAACGTGCGGAATCTATTTTAGAGTTAGGCGATAATATTAACAAGATTCACATTTAATCACTGTTTCATTAATAGTTCAACATGTACAAGGTCCTAGAAACAGTTGGACAGAGCTCCACCGTCCGGTCTATACAATCAGGTTTTAACACTAACATCGCACACTTATTTACAGGACATAGAAATTACCTTCGTGCGAAGCTAGGCTGTTCTCTTCGTACGAAGTTAAGTTAGCTTCGTATGAAGGTAATATGCTACCTTCGTACGAAGTGAACTTCCACTTCGTGCGAAGTTAAACATACAACTTCATAAACTAACATGTTGCTCCTATTACAGACTCGATATGATTCGATGACATAGGCGACAGACATATGCATCAATAGCCCAAATGGTGGGGGCAACAATTTTCAAACCAAACTTCCCACCTACAATGAAATTTTTCTTCCACACCCTATCATATGTTTATCAGCAAAAACCACATCTTACAATGAAATTCCATTAAAAACACAATATTTAGGATATGGCATTTTAACAAATGAAAATTATAGGTGATCCAAAACTCTATTTCTTGATATGGTTGCAAATGTAAAAGCAAGAAAGGGAGAAAATCTAAAGTTTTCATCATGTACCGTAGACTTTTAAGTTACATTTTACAAAGGGTTTTAGCACAGGGTGAAGCCCTGCAAATTAAAAGTCTTTCAAATGAAACATTCACCCACACGATGACCAAAGGTCAAGAAAGTGCAGATGAAGAAAATGCTTTAGAAAATTAAGCAACATATGTTACAACATCTGTTGCTGAGCCCACTGCTCCTTGTGAGCCCAATGTACAACCCAGCACTATGGAACACACACCAGCAATTTCCACAAAGACCACTCCTATCCAAAAGCCTAAATCCAAAAGAAAAACCACAAAAAGGGTAAGTCTAGAGGTTGAGATGCTAGAAGAACTTGTTGTAACACAAAAGCAGCAAAGATCGGCTATTACATCTTCACAACGATTGCAAACATCTCCACTTATCCAAACTCCTCACTTTTCCTCACAAAAGAACAATGTTGTAAGCACAGGGGACCTAAATCAAAAGGGAGATATTCAGTTGAACATTTCTTCTCCAGCCCATCTCCTAGGTCTACTTCTCTTTTCACTCCACCACCCACAAAAACAACACCACCAACACTTCGATCATTGCTTGATATAATTGAAAACCCTGACTTGTGTAGTCCTAGTTCCTCTCAACAACACACCATAGGGAGTATGCCACAACAAGTGACTAGGGCAAGACCAAGAATCATTGCTAGCCCACAAGCTGAGGAGGTTACACTTCTTGTGTCTCAAGAGACACTTGAAGATTTTTCAAGTGAGACAGCTACTACATCTTTTGAGACAACAGTCATAGTAGTTACATAACTAAGACCTCCTTGAAGGAAACAACTAGTGAATCAACAATAGTTCATTCAAAATTAGTTGGAAGTCCCCAATACCAAGAAAAGGGGCCACTTGGTTCAAAAATAAGTACAACCACCTCTGGTGGGAATTCAGATGATCCTGTTACTTTAATTGATGAATTAAGATACAAGGATTTGACGAATTGAGTATACAAGCTAGAGTCTTTTGTTGCTGAGATTAAAGATTTGTTGAAGACCTTGGTACAAAACTCTAAGCCTCCTACAACAAATCCATAACTTGTAGAAAAGATTTGGTTTCATGCCCAATCCTATCTTCAACTCCAAAAGCAGTCTGCAGATGCCACACATAACATGCACATGGTAAGACCCCGTAAAATCCCGTCCAATTAAATCCTGACACGTGTCCCGCTGATCATAGTATGCCATGTGCTAAGCAATAGGGACCAAGGTCCCGCTGATCATCGTATGCCATTAGCTCCACACACCCTCAACTATAAAAGGGCACCTAAGCTGCCTCAATTCCTTGCTCATTCACTCTCTTCTCCTCTCTTGCTCACTTGGAAGTTCCTGAGCTTATTTGGGAGCATCCTCTGAGTTCTAAGTCCTTCCTTGGATCACTTGTAAGTGTTCCAACCTTGTTCTTTCCATTTTTAGGCTTTTAAGCAAAAAGTCAAAGCGTTATCGTAATAACGCTTTGATCTTCGGTTAAGACCATTATGGTCTAGCCATTGGTCAGTACGAACATGACTACGTGATCGTAATAAGGCAGGTGTTAATCCTTAAGAGGGCACCTCCTGGAAATCACGTTTGCTTGGTCAATTGACGGGTCAAAGTTATTAATATAAAAAGTCAAACGGGTTAGTTTTTTAAATAATTTGTATCTGATAATATAGGTGTTATAATATATGTTTTATCACTTTAGTAACTTGGTAATAATTGTTAGAACATGTGTAAACATGTTCGGCTCATCAATTCCAGGTTCAAGGTCAGTTCACAACCGAAAGTTGCAAGGTTTGACTCCTGCTTTGACTTTCGGTTCTGACATGTTCGTAGATTAAAGCCAAACATCAGAAACCATCAGGAGTACTACAACAGCTTGAGATTCCCACTTGGAAATAGGAAATGGTAACTATGGACTTGATTACCAAGTTGCCAAAGACCAAACATGGTAATGACACGATTTGGGTCATTCTGGACAGGTTGACTAAGTCAGCTCATTTCTAGCCAATCAAAGAGACATTTAGTTCTAATAAATTAGCTAAGATTTATGGGGAGAGATTGCGTCCCTACACGGAGTGCCGATATCTGTTGTATCTAATAGAGATACAAGATACACATCACATTTCTGGAAGAGCTTCCAACAATCTTTAGGCACCCGATTAACTTTTAGTAAGGCTTATCATTCGCATACTGATGGAAAGAGTGAGCGTACAATCCAGGCACTGGAAGACATGCTACGTACATGTGTAATCGACTTAGGTGGTAGCTGGGATGACCACCTACCCCTAATTGAATTCTCCTACAATAAAAGTTATCATACAAGTATCAAGGCTGCTCCTTTTGAAGCCTTGTATGGGAGAAAATGTTAAACGCCCGTCTGTTGTGTGGAAGTTGGGGAAGCACAACTATCATGACCTGAGGTTGTCCTAAAGACCATGGATAAGATAATACAAATCCGTGATCGTCTCAAAGCTGCCAGGGATAGGCAGAAAAGCAATGCAGATAAGAGGCGTAAACCTCTTCAGTTCCAGATAGGGGACAAGGTTTTACTGAAAGTGTCACCCTGGAAAGGCGTGATGCGATTTGGTAAAAGGGCAAATATAGCCCAAGATACATAGGACCATTCAAAATCATCGAATGTGTCAGATCGGTAGCTTATAAGCTTAAGATACCGGAGGAACTAAATGGAATTCACGATGTGTTCCACATCTCAAACGTAAAGAAATGTCTAGCCGATGAGTCGCTAGCAATGTCACACGAAGATGTGCAAATTGATGAAAACCTGAGGTTCATTGAGAAACCAATAGCGATCGAAGATCGAAAGGTTAAAAAGCTTCAAAGAAAGCACGTGCCTATTGTGAAGGTCAAGTGGGATGCCCGTCGAGGCCCCGAATATACATGGGAGGTCGAGTCCACTATGCGACAGAAGTACCCCCATCTTTTTTAATAAAATCTCGAGGTCGAGATTTTTTAAGGGGGTGAGGATGTAACACCTCGTAAAATCCCGTCCAATTTAAATCCTAACACGTGTCCCGTTGATCATCGTATGCTATATGCTAAGCAAGAGGGACCAAGGTCGCCGTTATGTTATTATTATAACCTCTGAACAACGACTATGAAAGTTGAGGGGTCAAAGGTGTCAACATGCCAAAACTTGGCCTCTGAGTGACCCTTACAGACGTAACCATGCATGTTTACGGACCGTAACCATTAAAAACGCAAATGTCCAGGAAGGCGGTTATAGACCGCAAGGGTGTTCCCATACGGTCCGTAACCAGATTCAAATCTGTGTGCGCTAGAGGTCCATACGGACCGCAACTATATATGGTTACGGTCCGTAAGGACCTGCCAGAGATAGAATATTTGGCAGCCTGCGTGCTGCCACCATTCACGCAACTTTCCACCTTTGAGCAGCTTGTGCCACGACCATGGACACTTGGAGAACTCCTAGAACACCCCTAACACCTGGCATTAGCTCCATACACCCTCCTTAACTATAAAAGGGCACCTGAGTTGCCTCACTTCCGTGCTCATTCACTCTCTTCTCCTCTCTTGCTCACTTGGAAGTTCCTAAGCTTATTTGGGAGCATCCTCTGAGTTCTAAGTCCTTCTTTGGATCCCTTGTAGGTGTTCCAACCTTGTTCTTTCCATTTTTTTAGGCTTTTAAGCCAAAAGTCAAAGCGTTATCGTAATAACACTTTCACCTTCAGTTAAGACCATTATAGTCCAGCCATTGGTCGGTATGAACATGGCTACGTGATCGTAATAAGGTAAGTGTTAATCCCTTAAGAGGGCACCTCCTGGAAATCACGTTTGCTTGGTCAATTGATGGGTCAAAGTTATTAATATAAAAAGTCAAACGGGTCAGTTTTTTAAATAATTCGTATCTGATAATATAGGTGTTATAAAATATGTTTTATCACTTTAATAACTCGGTAATAATTGTTATTGTAAACATGTTCGGCTCATCAATTCCAGGTTTAAGATCGGTTCGCAACCGAAAGTCGCAAGGTTTGACTCCTGCTTTGACTTTCAGTTCTGACCCGAATTAGCAACTTGAGCTACTGATTCTAAGTTGCATTATGACCATATTATGTTGTACTATAACCCTCTGGAGTTATATTACATGGTCATATAATAATCTGAGTTTATATGCGAGTTTTCATTAATATGCTAAACTTTGACTAAAATGTCTTTTGTCTAAAATGAGGTTTTGAACATAAATGAGTATGCAAATGAATTACCTACTGATATGCTAATTTATTTAACTTATTTTGATGTCAACATTCTGGTCATAAACTGAGTTTTGTATAAATATCGTAAATTAAGCTTTAAAATGCCCTTTTGGCACAAAGAATAGCTTTTAACATAATTCTTTCACCAAAGCTCATCACATACTGATGTAATATCGTGAGTAGGATAAATTGGGATGTTAAATCAGAATATAAACTGAGTTTGCATACAAGTTCTTGTATAATGCCGATAAATAACGATAACTCCCTTATTGTGCATAAAATGGTTTTAATGACACTTTTTAAACCTAAACCTTTTACCTACTGTTACATTATATTAAATAACATATTTTGAATATATAAACATAATCATGATCTCAGTTTTCATTAAACATCACTTAAATCGTCATTTAGCGGCTTTTGCGCCTTTCCGGCGCATAATATGGTTTAAAACCATATTTAACTATAAAGACTTGTTACCTAATGAATGTAAAACTTATTTCTAACAATTATACAGTAGGTACATGTTCTAAACTCAGATACCCAAATAAGTCATCAAAGCTATGTGTGAAATGACCAAAATTCCCTTACGGGGCATAGTTTGGTCCTAAACTATAATCCACACATATAGTTGATATCCTACTGATATAACATCATAATTTAACTATTTTTCCAGTATGTTTATGACCATGACATCAGTTTACTTGCAATCTCCTTTTATAAGTCGTAAATGACCAAAACGTCCTTTTGAGGCTTAACTTGATTATAAAACCTTAACGGGCAAACATGTTGATATCCTACTGATATTATAGCATGTTTAAAGTGTAATGGCATATGGAACTCGTATATGGCTCATCCGGTTACCTGGTTTCGCTTATATGCGTACGGTTAAGCCTACGTGACTTGTTTACGTAATTTAACCGAAACGGGTTTAACCTTATCATTTTTATTTCAAAATCCAGAATGTAATATATTTACCCATATTAAACAAGTCTTAATACTTGTCGGGTTTAAAATAATTCTTTCCGGTCATCGCTTAATCTAGCGTATCGTACCGTAAATCATTATTTAAAACTAGCCGGTCCGAGTCTATGACTTAATAGGACCCGTTAGCATTCTAATTGGATATTAATACCATCATTCCAGACTAGAAGTCTCCCAGTAGATTGTCACTCTACTTATCTATTTGATTAACGGCTGAGTTATTATTCGTTTGAAGAACTAGCTCAGGTAAATACTTTTAACCTATTTTCCCTATACGGGCTTGGGATACGGCATATTATTACCGCTTGGTTGAGTATGGGATCATGTTGTCGGATTGCGATTTAACAAATCTCATAACCCGTTTTAATCTGTATTTTCTGATAACTTAAACATTGGGGGTTAACTCGACCGTGTCCTGGATATCCTCGGCTCATGTAAGTTACTAATGGCAACGACCAATGCACAGGGTGTAGGCATACACCTGTCAGATGCTCATGCTAAATTATTTTTATAAACTCCTTGGAGTTAATTAAGTGGTGTGTCGGTTAATCAGGTTATTTGCACCAGACCCATATGTATTGACAGACCTGTAAAACTATATACAAGATCATTTTGAATTGTCCCAACTTATTTATGAAAATGTGCCATGTGCACTCAAATCAAATTTGAAAGATTTTCAAACTGTATCGCTTATTTGTATTTACCAGTGTAAACTGACGTATTTTCAAAAGACTAAGCTACATGTTCAACACGTAATAGGCTGGGAGCTATTTGGTAGTGACGTAGAGGATCTTGCAAGTCCTTAGTTATGCCCAAAGTCTGTTGATCACATTTATGTACATTTTACGATCCGCCTGTGGATCTTTATTACAACTCGTCTATATTTATTATTTTGATCATTTGAACATTAATGGTTTGTAATAATATTCTAAATCCAAGACTTCCGTTGTGTACTCTGTGGTGTTTGGTTATGATGTTATCAATCTTACGTCATAATACTCCCCATCGGGATCTATGTGGAAATCGGGGTGTGACACACATGGAAATGATCAGGAATATGATTGAAGGCGGAGATAAAGATACTCAAGCTGGAGCCATTAAAGATCATATTCTTGAATCAGCAGGCACCACTCCAACATCTAGGCAACCTGAAGATGATGCCAAAGGGGGAGAATGATAGCCTAAGAAAGCTTCCTCCACCAAAAACGCCAAAACTTCCCGAATGACTGATCATCCACACAGAACATCTATTGGTATTTCAAAAGTGTCAACAGATGTTACAACAACAACAACAACCACAACCATAACCTTACCTATCCCACAAACAAGAAAAAGAAAAGCAATAACCTCACCTATCAAACCATCCAACAAAACCATACCATCATCACTTCCATCTACAAACCCTCCAAGGCCATCCAGTGTCAAAGAGTATCGGGAGCTCAAAAAGAGGCAGGCTAAGAGGATAGTTTTGGAAAGAAACCAAGAGAAGGATGACAAACAATTATGGCAAATCTTAGCAGAAGAATAAAGGAGAGTAGATGCCTTACAAGGCTATGCCACAATGATTTGTAGGTATCTTTCTCATGACCCAATTACTCATGCAGATCTCAAAAAACCATATGATGCAGACAGGGATCAATTTAAAGGATGGCAACTAAATCTTTGCTAGATGAAATAGTAAGGATAGAAAAGTTGAAGCTCTTTCCTGATATCAAACGTACTCCTCCTGACTGGAAAAATGGGAAAAAGCCAAATGATAAAAGGTCATTAAAGATAAGGAGGATAAAGGAAGAAATGGCTTCTACTAACATGGGCATCATCAAAACAATGGAAAAATGGGATGAGTCAACAATCTTTGAAAATTAAAAAAAAGCTTGAAATCAAAAGAGAAAAGGATCCATCAACACCCAAAAAGCCAAAATATGATCAACTAGACTTCCTTATAAAAACCTTGGTTGAACCTTTAGAATTTGCATCAACAAGAAATATCTCAATAGCTGCAAGGAACTTCCTCAAAAGACAAAAGACAAACTGAAAAAGAGGATGAAGCTAGAAGAGATGATCTAGCTGACACAATCATAGGAATGCTTGTGTCCCAAACTCATCTACAATAACTGCTCCTAGAAAACCCTCCTGGTCTCAAAATTCTAAAGTGTAAATCGGATAAAAATACCCATGAATTGACATTGCTTAGGGCCAGTGGGGAACTGCAAAAGATTTCAGCGAAAAGTGCCTCAAGACTAAAAATTGAAGATCTACAATACCTGATAAGTCTTCCACGTGAAAGGGATCCAGAAGACATTGACTCTCTAGACTTTGCTTCTTCAGAGAGAGGGTGATGAGAAATAAAGGGTGATCCAATAAACATTTGTTTTGGCATCATCTGTTCTAGAGGGGAGATTGTTGGACCTAAAAAAAAGAACAGATGATATTCAAAAGCCAAAATATGACCAAAAGATCAAGAATAAATAGTTGATGAAGCATTCTCCTCCCAAAGATAGTGAATCTTGAACACCAAGGTCAGAACATCTGTTGAACACTTGATATCCACTGTTTGAAGCCTTGGAACCGCTATTGATGAAGAAGCAAAGTCTGTTCATGGCCAAAGCTCTGTTGAAAACAAAGGTCATCTCATGAAGACCAAACATCTGTTGTGGCCAAACAGATGTTTGGAACAAAGCAACAGAGGTTGTAGAACACATGTTTCCTAATGTAACAGTATTATCTTATTAACATTGTTTAGCTTAGTTAGATCAGAGGTTTGATTCCCATAGATGTTTGCAACATCTGTGGAATCTTTTCTGTTAGGAATGTTAGATATCACTATCAGGGTGATGTTAGCCAATCACAAATAGACCTTTGTACGTAGTATAAATAGATCTCACATGTTGGAGATCTATCTATCACTTCATACACATTCTCTTTTGTACGAACGGATTGTGAGTGATTAGGTTGTAGGGAGGTTGTAAAATCATCATATTTTAATTTGAAATCATTTGATTTAATGGAAAATAATTGTTGATAATATCTTCCTATTTGTTTGTTTGCATTCATTTATCTTTCATTTTATAAACTGTTTGTCCTTATTTTTTTCTTAAAAACCATAAATATCAAACTCAATTCCTAATAAGGGTTCTGGCAGCCTCAACTAGAGTTTGATTTCTCCTTTCTATAACTCCATTTTGTTGAGGAGGTGTATGGGTAGAAAAATCATGTGTTATACCTTGCTTATTTAGGAAAGAGCCTAGATTGTCATTTTTGAATTATGTTTCATTGTCAATTTTGATCTTAATCACTTTTGTTTTCATTAAATTTTGCACTCTCTTTATGAAATTTGTGATAATATCTGGGGTTTCACTTTTTATTTCTAAAATTCCACCCATGTATACCTTGAGTGATCATCAACAATCACTAACATATATCGTTTTCCAAATATACTTAATGTACTGACTGGTCCACAGAGATCCTATGAAAAAGTTCTAGTGGTTGTTGAGTGTATTGTTCTTGTGTGGATTTGTGTGATGTCTTTTAAAACTTATCCATCTTACGGGAACCACAAATTTGATCTTTATTTGGTCTCAAGTCAGGCAGATCTCTAACAAGTTTGTATTTTGAAAGTTTAACAAGAGTTTTAAAATTTATGTGGGATAGTCTTTTATGCCACAACCAATTTACATTGGCGAAACTGTAGCCATCAGACAATTTTGTTTTGAAATCCACGTAATAAACTGATTTTCTGTTTCTCTTGTCTTTCATGTAGACTTTGCCATTATTAAGACCTTCCAACTGACAAGAGTTGGGATAAAGAACAACTTTGTATCATTATCACAGAGCCTACCTAAATTTAGAAGGTTGTATTTTAGCCCTTCAACATAAGCTACCTTCTCAATTGTTATTTCTTCGTTTGTAATACTCCCAAAACCCATAGTTTTACCAGAAATCCATTTCCAAAATTTACATTCCTACCCTACTTCTTAGTGTAGTTGAGTAGGATCCTGTCCCAGTCATATGCTTGGATCTTTCTGAATCACAAAACCAAGGTCTGTGGCACATGTTGGTGGTTATTTTTTGTAAGACTAGAGATCCTTAGATACCCAAGATATCTTGGGTCCTTGGGAAGCATTATTATTTGTTTCTTTCCCAAAAATTTCTTCAATGTTTGATTAAAAATATTTCTTTGTGTAAGAAGTGGAGCCATTTTTGTTGTTCTTTTCTGTGATTAAGGATGAGCACTTCCTTTTATCAACTGACTTGCATACAACATTTTCTTGGATTGTGTCAAAGATTTCTTTACAGACACACCTTTTTAATGTAAATATGTTGTATTGTAAACAAATCTCTTTTATTTTGTTTTTTTTATTCTGACTCTTGCGACAGTTTTATTTTATGTGCTTATGTTTTCGTGTTCTTTTTCTTTTGACTGTATTAAGCTTCCAGGATATTGCAAAAGTTTCTTATCAAACGAGGTTGAATCATCTGAGGATACTGAGTTGGAGCTCAGTTCCTTCAGATGATTTTTCTCTTTGATCAGTTTGTCTGGTTTCTTACAGTGACTCTTGTCTGATCTATCTGGTATGTCTAGAAAAGTGACCGGACTTCCAGGAGAGCTAACAGTTGGTGCATCAATAATTTTATTGATTACCGATACATGACTAGCTTTGCTAATATCAACTTTTGCAATTTGTGTTGCTTTGGTTTTTATCCCAGACCAAAACTGAGGGATTGGTTGGTTTTCAATAAAGTTTACAAAATTACTCGCTTCTTTTTAACTTCTCACATTGAAAATTTTAGCATGAATTTCTCTATGAAGGGAAATTATTTCGTTTTCATAAAAATCGAGTTTGGCTTCTAGTAAAAGTTTTGAATTTTTTATTACTTTTACATTGCTTAACAGTTTATTCCTTTTCCGTTTTGATTTCTTCCATTTGTTGGATGAGTTTTCTCTTAGTCAGCTCTAGTTGATTTTAATTAGATTCAAAATTGATCATGTCTAGTTTGAATCTATTATTTATCTCGTGGAAGTTAGAAATTGGTTTAGTAATCTGATTGAGCAAACTTTGTTTTGTATGTTATACACCTTGGCGTGAGTCAGAGTACTCAGATGATGTTTACTCCTTAGCCATGAGACAAAAGTCAGCAATATCATCTTCACTCTCTTATTGGTTTCTTCTAGTTTCTTGGAATAGTAACCGACTCCTTTGAATTTCTTATATGGCCAATCAAAAGCATAATGCCCATTTTCTTGGCAATGATAACAAATTACATTTGTTTTATTTGCATCCTTTTTATTATCGTTAGAGCCTTGTGTTCTGGAGTTATTTTTTGTTTGAACTTGATTGGCCCTTTCATTTATCAAAACCTTTAAAAATTTTAAATTATTTAGTTAAAGGTGCTATAGATTGGGCCAATGACTCAATATCTGGCTCAGGGTCCTTTTGTTCATTTTTATTTGCTAGTCAGATGATTTTTTGAAAATATTAAAGATTTTGACTTAGGTCTTATGTTCTTATCTCTATTTCTAATCGATTAAGGATTGATTACGGATTCTAGGTTTTTCTTTTTGGCTTATTTCTAGTGTTTTGTTGTGTTTGCGGTATGGAGAGTGATGAAGTTCTGAATGGTGATGGGTATCCAAAACTGAGTAAGGAGAGAGTTGCTAAGACTGCCATGGATGAACGTAAGAAACCTGGTGTGCAAGTTGATCGAGGCAAAGGTCCGTTACCTAATAAGGGGTTTGGACACCGTGTGCTGAATATTGATGGTAATCCTAAGCTGGCCCGACGAGGGAATGTTCCTAACGCACTAGTAGAAGAAGTGAACTCGGATCCGAAGCTACTTAAACTCACTGAAGAACGAAACAAGAATAAGGATGCGGGAACCGTGGTGAATAATACAAAGGAGGACTCCGAAAACAACACTGGAAAAGGGGCTAACCTGCATGGTAATTTGGAGGATATTGCACCTGATTCGGATGGTGGTGGTTCATCAGCTGAGTCCACGAAGGTAACGACTACTAAAATTGTAGAACCTCTTTCATTTGCTAAAGTAGTTCAGCATAATAGTGATGATATTAAGGTTAATTTTCGGTCTTTGGAAACTGATGAAATAATTGATGGGGCAGATGTTGTTATTCCTTTATCATCGGTAAAGCAGGTGAATGATAGATACTCGAACACTCTTTATGGATATTTTTTGGGAAAGCGCTTAGCGTTTCCGGTAGTAGACTATTTTGTTAAACATAAGTGGTCGAAGTATGGATTATCTAAGATGATGATGAATGCTAAGGGGTTCTTCTTCTTTAAGTTTCAAACAAAAAAAGGGATGGCCCAGCTACTCGAATATGGGCCATGGATGATACGAAATGTTCCAATTATTCTTACTGAATGGACTCCTGATGTTATGGTTGAGAAAAAGGATATAACATCTATACCGGTTTGGGTAAAAATGCATGATGTACCCTTGGCTGCGTTTACTGAGGACGGGTTGAGTTTACTGGCCTCGAAAATAGGTGTTCCAAAATTGCTGGATTCTTACACAACAACAATGTGTGTAGATTCATGGGGAAGAAGCAGTTATGCTAGGGCGTTAATTGAAGTCCAAGCAGGGTCTGAATTAAAGAGAGTTGTTACGGTTGCAATCCCGGCACTCGATGGAAAAGGATACTCTAAAGCGGAGGTAAAAATAGAATATGATTGGGAACCGTTGAGATGTTCAACATGTTGCGTGTTTGGTCATGATGATAACTTGTGCCCAAAGAAACAAACAACAGTGCAGATGGATGATAAGATGGAAAATACTAATGATTTTCAGGAGGTATTATCGAAGAGTAGGAAAGGGATCAATCAAGGGCTGCATGTTAAGAATCAGAAGCCGAAATTTGTGTACCGTCCGGTAGCGAAGCCTAAGTCCAAGGCTGATGAGAAGGGGCAACCGAAGAACCAAGTGCCTATCTCTAACCCATTTTCTGTACTTCAAAAAGAGGAAAATAACTCTAATGAATTTGGTGGAATAGATGGTATGACTTCAAAAGATAACCAACAAAATAAAAGTACCAATTTGGAGGAAATAATTGCTGATGCAGTTGGAATCGAGGAGCTTTTAGGTGATATCTCAAAATTAATGGATCAGAAAGAAGAAAATACAAATTCTGAGGGTGCAAGCACACCTGGTGATACTAGTGTCCATGGGTAGTTTGGCTTCTTGGAACATAAGGGGTTTGAACCGGCCCCTCAAACAAAAGGAGGTTCGTCAGGTGGTAATGGACAATCATCTTCAGGTATGTGCAATTATGGAAACTCATGTTGACTCGTCTAATGTCTATAATGTTTGTAAGAAAGTTTGCTCGTCATGGAGCTGGGCGACTAATGCTGATTGTTGTGAGAAAGGTACTCGTATTATGGTAGGGTGGGACGCTGACATTGTGGATGTTATGATCCTTTCTAAAACTGATCAGGTTGTGCATACTCAGATCAGGTTTAAACTCGATCAAAAGTCTATTTTTTGTTCGTTTATTTATGCTGACAACTACTACAAAAATAGACGGGACCTATGGCAAAACTTATGTGCTCATCATTCTTTTATGCATGATAAACCATGGACTATTATGGGGGATTTTAATTCTTCCCTGTTTCATGAAGATATAGCTCAAGGGCCATCCACACTTAGCATTGGGAATAGGGAATTTAAGGAATGCATTGATGAGATAGAGGTGTTTGATGTTAATCGAACGGGTTTACATTTTACATGGACAAATAAGCAGAAGAAGGGTATCATTGTTAAGAAAATTGATCGAATATTGGGGAATATGCAATTAATCGATACATTCCCTAATGCGGCAGCATGTTTTCTTCCGTACCGCATATCAGACCATACTCCGTGTATCTTAAAATTGCCTAATGTGACTAGAGGAAAACCGAAGCCGTTCAAGTTTGTGAATTTGGTAGCCGATAAGAAGGGTTTTATGGAGGAAATTAAAAAGGTTTGGAATATGGAAATTCAAGGTTATCGCATGTTCCAGATTGTTAAAAAGCTCAAGCTGTTAAAAAAGCCGATGAGGAAACTCTTATATATACAGGGTAATCTGCATGAGAAGGTTAAGACGATGAGAAAGGATCTAGAAGACAACCAGATTGCTATAGATAATGATCCTTTCAACAATGAGCTTCTTGATGAACACAGTCGATTACTTCAAGCGTATAAGAAAGTGGTAATTGATGAGTGTTCTTTTTTGCAGCAAAAATCTAAATTACAATGGCTTTCGCTTGGTGATAAGAACTCAAAGTTCTTTCATAACACGGTCAAAGCAAAAAATCATCGGAGTAGAATTTTCTCGGTACGAGATAGTAGCGGTATACTACATGAAGGAATGTCGGTTCCACAAGTCATGGTGGAGCACTATACCCAGTTTTTTGGTAGTGTTGGAAGTATAAATTTGCATCCTACGCCAGATCTATTCCATAATGTATTATTGGTTGATAAAGCTTCTGCTATGGTTAGGATTGTTACGGGTGATGAAATTAAACAGGCAATGTTTTCAATTGATGGGAACAAAGCTCCAGGTCCTGATGGTTACACCTCGGTCTTCTTTAAGAAGTCTTGGGATGTAGTTGGGAAGGATGTATGCAGTGCGGTACAGGAGTTTTTTCGAAATGGTAAACTACTCCGTCAACTTAACCATACGATAATCTCTTTAATCCCTAAGGTTACTTCACCATCTTCCATTACTGAGTATCGCCCTATATCTTGTTGTAACACACTATATAAGTGTATCAGCAAGATTATTACAAATCGAATAAAAGAAGGGTTAGGTGATATTGTGAGCATCAACCAGTCAGCCTTTGTTCCAGGTAGAAGAATTTCTGATAATATCCTTCTAACACAGGAGTTAATGCATAACTATCATCATGATAAGGGGCCACCAAGGTGTGCCTTTAAGGTGGATATTCAAAAGGCTTACGACACGGTAGACTGGAACTTTCTTGAACAGATACTGCTTGGTTTTGGATTTGATCGGAGAATGGTGAAGTGGATAATGGTTTGTGTTACAACCACGTCCTTCTCTGTGGCTATAAACGGTAATCTGTATGGGTATTTTAGAGGGCAACGGGGATTACGACAAGGGGACCCAATGTCTCCGTACCTTTTTACGCTGGTTATGGAGGTTCTTACATTGCTTCTGCAAAAACAGAGTTCTTTGTCTGCTGAGTTCAGGTACCATGATAAGTGTGAAAATCAGCGAATAATTAATCTCTGTTTTGCTGATTATCTGTTTTTGTTTTCTCGGGGCGATCATAGATCAGCAAAAGTGCTATTGGAGGCGTTAGACTTATTTAAGAACATGTCAGGTCTGGTTCCTAGTATGAATAAAAGTACGGTCTTTTTTGGTAATGTTCCGGACATAGTGAAAGACCGAATTAAAAGTATCATCCCATTTGATGAAGGAGTGTTGCCAGTTCGCTACCTTGGAGTTCCCCTCATATCTTCCAGGCTTGTTTACAATGATTGTAAGCGCCTTCTGGAAAATATGGATTTAAGAATGACCGATTGGAAAAATAAGAGTCTATCATTTTCGGGTAGACTTCAATTGATTCGGTCGGTCCTGTCTTCTATGCATATATATTGGGCGTCGGTGTTTATTCTACCAAAGCGCATCATTTATGACTTGGAAGAAAGAATGCGAAGATTTTTGTGGGCGCAAGGTAATAACATAAAAGGGAAAGCTAAGGTGAGTTGGAAAAAAGTATGTATTCCTAAACGGGAGGGTGGCTTGGGTATTCGAAGGATTGGGGATATGAATAAAGCACTTATGGTTACACATGTATGGAGTCTTCTTACACATAGAGAGTCTCTTTGGGTAAAGTGGATCCATTCATATCGTATACGAGACCGAAGTTTTTGGGACGTACCAATCCGAAATAACACAACATGGAGCTGGAGGAAAATGCTACAGCTAAGGCCGATTATTCAACAACATGTATGGACGAAACTGGGGGACGGTAACAAAACACTTGTTTGGTTTGATAAGTGGGATGAGATATGCCCTTTGAATTCTTTTATTACGCCACGTATGATATCAAATGCTGGACTCTATATGAACTCGAAGGTTGCGGATGTATGCGACCATGGGGGTGGAGATGGCCGACCGAGTGGGTAAACCGATTTCCGGCTATCCGAAACATGCCAAATATAATACAGACCCCGGGTTTACATGATAGAGTTGTATGGAGAACTAGATCAGGAAAGGAGACGAACTATAGTGCCGCTATAGGGTGGGATGAATTTCGACTACACCAGAATGAAGTCCCATGGGCGAGTATTATTTGGTATCCCCAATCAATTCCTCGTCATTCTTTTTTAATGTGGCTTCTCGTGAACAAAAAACTAAAAACGCAGGATGTCATGAGTCGATGGTCTTCGGCGGGTAGTCCTAATTATAACCTCATGTGCTGTTCGTTGTGTATGGGTGGTTTGGATTCTCATGACCACCTTTTTTCGAGTGTTTATATGCTGCTCAGGTCTGGAATGGAATTCGAGATAAAGCAGGAATGGGATCGCTACCTAACAAATGGGAAAGGATTTTTGATCGTTTGGTGCAATATGCGGATTCAAAGCATGCTATTCATGTTATTGGAAAGCTTGTTGTTAGTGCGGCAACTTACTTCGTGTGGCAGGAACGAAATCAGAGATTGTTTTCTACGAAAAAAAGGAGTGCAGATCAACTCATTGAGGTTATTCTACTAACAGTTCGGATGAAGCTACATTTGATGAAATTTAAAGACACGAGTCACACTAGAGATCTTCTACAGGAATGGAGCCTTCCTAGAGGTTTGCTGATAAATGATGATGAATATGGCTGATGGAGTTACATGTGTTTTTCCTTTTGTAATGTAGTATTACGTGTATTGTCGAGTGACGTGCTTATTAAATAGGTATCTAGCGGCTGTAGGATGATCGCTTGATGAACTCTAGTATGGCTTGTCATACTTGAGAATTGAGGTTTCTGTCTACCTCACTTGTTATTTTTTGGATTGATTGATATAATATTTACCGGGTAACCCTTTACCCAAAAAAAAATAAGAGCAAGGACCGCCTTTGGAGGATGAATGTTCAAATATTTCATTTCTTGGGCATAAAGAATACTGAAGAATTTGCTTGGTTGCATTGTTTCAAGGTCAACAGTGGCTCTTAATGGTGCAGTTAAGTGCCTCCACTCTTTGGGTAAACCTTGAATAAACTTGAAATTACATTGTTCATTGGTTGTACTAATCTTAAATTTCCGAATTCCATTGACACAGTTAAACCTATTATATGTCTCCATTAGAGTATCACGTCGCAGTTGCTTAAAAGATTCATATTCATATATTACCTTTGAGCGTCTATTCTTCAGCATATGCTCTCCACCATCAAAAAGGTTAGCCAAACTGTCCCATATCTCCTTGGTAGTTTCACATGAATCTAATTAAGAGAATATGTCATTTGGTAAAGCCATGATTAGAAGTGATCTGGCTTTTTCATCCTGCTCCATCTAGGCTAAGTCATGCTCGTCCCAACGAGTTTTGTCTTTTGGGATTCGACTGGCTGGAACATCTGGGGAAGAGTCAATTATTGCTATACTTGGTACTTCTATCACTGGGATATAAGTGTCATTTTCCACAGACCCGACATAGTCTTTGTCAAGGTTGTTAAGAAAATTTGCCATCCTTATTTTCTATTGATAGTATTCATCTAGGAGAGGTAGTTTTGCAGTCGAACCAACGGTTAAGCTACTATTCCAAGGTTGCATGTTTTCCATATCCATAAAACAAAAAAAAATAACCGATTTAATCAAATTAATAAAAAAAACTAAGTATAGTTTCAGCAAAACAGAGTATTAAAATGATCTTGAATAGTGACTTTATTCAGATGGCTCTGATACCATTTGTTGGTCCTAGATTCACCAAATGATGAATAAAGCAATTAATGATTTCAATAAAAGAGTCTTTTTGTTCTTAGATTTGTTTTATGCGAGAGTTGAAATCTATACATACAAGACTTGGAATTTTTTATGTTATTATTTATTGTAAATGTTTTACGAAGAACAATAAAATGTACACAAAAATGCTACCCAGGTTGAACAAAATATGTTCCGGGTGTTTGATGGATGTGAGAAAAGATTGTGAACTGATTGAAATACTCTCTTCAAATCAGTTGCCTTCTATCTTCAGTTGTATTGCTATTTATACGACAAATATGAGCATGTGGTATCCTAGTTGACAACTTGTTTTAATCCCATTAGAGTTTGAGCGCAAATTGTCCACTTGCGTCGACTTCCTTAGTTTCTAGAAGGCTTACACTTAGAATCTTCCATTAGTGAGATTCTAAGTATATCGATAGTTTCTACTTCAAGGATCTTTTATCTAATAGTTGGCTTTAACCTTGATTCGGCAGCTTGAGTCTTCTCATGATTACTGAAGTCTCCTGAAACTTTTCTTCTTTGTATGATAATTTCTTCATCGTCATAAGTAGTTACCAGTAGTCTGAAGATAAGCTTTAGTCGCCTGATCTTTTAGTTCAGTCATCTGATATCTTCTTCTAAGTCTTCAGCTGAAGTTCTTCTACATTGGTTGTATGCTTTTAGAGAACTTCAGCTGCGACTGAGTTGACTTCAGATGCTTCTTTGGTAAAGTTCAAATGACTTGTTATGTCATCAGATGCTCTTCAGCTACTTACATTTTTCTTGAAGTTTTTTTTCAACACTTATATAAGACAAAGAAATTGTAAGAATGTATAGCATTAATATTATACTTATAAAACACATTAAAATGGAAATGATATATCTGAGATGTTAGACTAAAGTGTGTGGGGAACGTCCCAAGTCATCAAGGCTCGTCGGGGATTGTCCACGCCGCGCCCTTTGGTCCATCCCTGTCCTCATCGTCCCTCCATTACCACTCGCGATGGGCCATCTCTTTCTTATCCAACATACATACATACATACATACATACAAACACACACATACATACATACATACATACATCTTGGACATATAAAGAGGCTCATCCTTCACACCCTTGGCTCATCCCTTGGGGCTCATCCCTCACACCCAATGACGTAACTACCTACGTGACGAATCATCTTTAAGGGACTACCCTCCTCTACACTCTTATAATCTTATAACAACCCGTTTAGTCGAACTCGTAGAGATTATTACTCTACATGTTTGACTCATCTTTTAAAGAAAATATATATTTATTTATTTAATTTTGCATTCCCTTTTAATGATGATAATATTATATAAGAATATAAAATGATACACTTGATCTCCTTTCTCTTCTCTTTCTCCCTTCCTTCCTTTTCCCTCTCTATATATATACATACATACTCTAGTACAACACCACCAATCTGGATCAAAAACCAAGAAATGGGAAATCTGTTTATCTCATTATTGTACTTGTCATTGTTTTTGTTTTTTTATCAAATAAATGCCACTTCTTTTCTTAATTCTTCAAAGGCTAATTCCTGCAATTTCTTCAGAGGCAAATGGGTCTATGATCCAACATACCCTCTTTACAACCCTTCTACTTGTCCTTTCATGGATCCGGAATTCGATTGTATCAAGTACGGGCGACCCGATAGATCTTATCTCAAGTACAGATGGCAGCCTTTCGGCTGCAACCTTCCCAGGTTTCTGATGCTTCTTCTTTCCTTCTTTTATTGTATGTAATCAGAAGATAGTTGCTGTAATGAGGACGGTCTAGAACTTTTAGACGGTTCATCCTAATACTACTAGCTGCAATTAGGATGTCTGCAATTATAATGTAATAAGGACAGGCATACAGATTTATAATGTAAATTATGGATTTGAATTTGATAGATGGTTTGGTAATGGGATTTGAATTGGTGGGGTGGTTGCAGGTTTAATGGAGCAGAGATGTTACTGAAATGGAGGAGGAAGAAGATTATGTTTGTGGGTGACTCACTGAGTTATAACATGTGGATCTCACTGAGTTGCATGATTCATTCTTGGGTGCCTAATGTTAAGTATACACTTGTTAAGACTGGAAATGTTCTTACTGATCTAACCTTTCAGGTTAGTTTTCTTTTTTTTATTTTTTAATTATCTTGAATTTATATATTACTATTTTATTATTCGTGTGGTCAAATTTCAATCCATCTACCTCCATGTTTCTCTTTCTTGTTACCAGATTATTCCTTTTAGTTTAAATTTTAAATATTCTAATTCTAATTGCTAGATAGATGTAAGATAAATAAGGTAAAAAAATAAATTTGAATATTATGTTTTGTGTATATTATTTAATTAATATATTTAGTTTTAGACAGTCATAACATAGATAGGAAATGTGTTTTTAAAGATAGATAATTTATCTTCAATAATGATGACTGGAAATTGGTGCACGCCTTTAATGTACCTTTGTCTACGTTAATTGCGAAAGCGAATTTCTCTTTCCACATTCATCATCTTACGCTGTTGGTACTTGTAATTCGTGCATAAGTTGTAGTACTTCATAATTACATTACTGTTAATATTTCTTTTCTTTTCTATTACAAATTTAAAATTATTGTTCTGGAAATATCTCACAACAGTATATATTAATTTATTCATATAAATTCCAAATTCAAATTATATACTTATGTAATTTTTAAAATTTAGAATATACGTGCATGAAGCAATTTTTAATTCAAAGTTTTAAATCTAGATATTTATATATTTTGTATTGAAATAATACTTAAATTTGTAAACTTTTATCTTCGAACACATACAGCGCCTAAATTGTAAGAGGTAGATTTTGCCAGCTGGTTAAGCTTTTAAGTTTTAACCTTCATGCCCTTTTGGAGCCAAAACACTTCCAAAATTTGGCCAAACAAGAGTTGAAAATAAATATCGAGTTAAATGTCATTTGGCCAAATAAGAGTTGAAAATAAATATCGAGTTAAATGTCAAAATCGAGGTTTGATCAGATTTATTTGGTTCATTTTTTTTCTAAATACTGAAAATTTGTCATTATTGTCATTTTCATCTAATTAGTTATTATCTTTATCATCTTTTATTTAATGTAAAAAAAAGGCTATCATCATTTTGGTAGGGTGGTAGAGGCTTTGTGACTCTTGAGGAGAGGACAGGGTTTAATTCTTTGCATCGGATAAACTAAGTGTAATTTGGTGTAATTTAGAGATTATGTAACCTTAGCTTAACATTAAAAATAGATGGAGTTAACAGTTGGATGAAAATAACAACAAATGACAAACCTTAGGTGTCGAGTTGCAACAAAGGAAACAAGGAAATCTATTCAAATCTCAGGGATGATAATTTTGCTCAAAAATATTTAGTAAAATCGTATATCAACATACAGTTCTCGATGGCAACCACGCGCCGATAACAAATTCATTTAAAAAACTATATATTTGCATTAAACAATCTCTCGATATTTAGCGACGAGGTTTGTGACATCAGTTAAGACGAGAAATCATTTTGTGTCAAGCTTTGTGTGCAAAAAAATAAACAATGTTGTATTTTCTTTTGAAGTGTAGTAACAACATAAGTAATATTATCTTTTATATGAGTGATAATTAAATAAGTATTTTGAGCTGTCTTCCTTTATAGTATCCCAAACAAAGGTATCACCCGTTTAAGCGTGTGGTATTATTTTATTTGAACTAAAAGCATATCATGAGGTTGTTCATCATTTGCTCCTTGATTTGTTGCTTAATTTCTAATCATCTTTATGTATTTCTTCCTCCTTTATCATCTATTTCTATATGAATGCATAAAAGTTTATAGAATGCTCATTTCAATTATTAGTAATTATTTATCTTTATTGTAGGGAATAATTTGTGTTACTTTCACTCAAAATTTTTAGGGTTAACATCATATCATAAATAATTAATTAACATATGCTCTCATTTTGCATTAAAGGTCACTCGGGCCAATTTTCATAGACTGTCTTTTAACTTGTATTAATATATGTGTATGTGTAAAATTAATTATAAACATTGGTTATTTGGGCAAATGTCATGGGTTTATTTTAACGACAAATGTTATTATACTCTACTTTACACCAATAATTTTAGATACTCTATCTGTTGTCTAGATTTAAATCGAGATTTCCTTTTTAAAAGGCAACACCTTTACTAAATGGGCTAGCCCCACATTGGCATGTAAATGTAATGTAGATTTTGTTATTGTTGTGTAATCTATCTCAACAATTTTGACTGCTTTTATCTACATGCTTATACCATCTTTAATAATAAAAAATAATCTGTTCGATATTCTTGAACACCTGAAATGTCATTCATCAAATCTTAACTTGTTTAATGTGAATTTCATATTTTCATCATTATTTCAAGTACCAAATTTAAGTTAAAGAACTTCTTTCCTGAAAAATACTTTTACCTTTCGGATAAACATAATTTCAAATATTTATTTATTTCTGTAAACTTTTGTATAATTTTCATAAAATAAATAAATATATATATATATATAATCATAATGAATCTAAATCATGTGGCTTGCATGTGGGAGTGGGATAACCTCACGAGAGGAGATGTACTCCAGTAATAAATACCATTATTTGGCATTTATTCTTCAATCCTCACCCTCATCACGGACTTTCACTAACCCCAAATTAACATTCCATCTACATTCGATTTTACTCAACCATTTTTTGACATATTATGTTAAATCAGGCCTAATCGTCTCAACGAATTATGTTTTAGTTATTATCTAACGTATTTGTTATTTATCAACAGGGTTACGGATTAAAATTGTCACTATACCATACACCAAGTATAGTCGATATTGTAAACGAAAATGGAAAACGTGTACTAAAACTAGATTCGATCCGTCAAGGGAACATGTGGAAGGGAGCGAATGTGTTAATTTTTAACTCCTGGCATTGGTGGACTCACACCGGGCGTGACCAACCGTAAGATCAATTAATCATATTAAGATATTTATAAGTGAAGTTTTAGAACATGTATGCTTGACCCATGGCAATGTCATCAGGTGACAACCACATAAGATCAATTATGTGTTATATACTATATGTGATTCACGCATCTTACAATATAATTGAAATCCAGGTGGGATTACATAGGAGAAGGGGGGAAACTTTACAACGACATGAACAGACTAGTGGCGTATTATAAAGGGATGACAACGTGGTCAAGATGGGTCAATCGTTTTGTTGACCCATCAAAAACTAAAGTTGTCTTCCAAGGTGTTTTCACCTGTCCATTTTGAGTATGCCCTCTTTTCAAATCTTTTTACAAACATAAATTTATATGGATGATTAATCTTTGGTTAGTGAATTACACAGGGGTAGGGAGTGGAATGAGCCGTCAAAAACATGCAAGAGTGAAACTCAACCATTTTTCGGTTTAAGGTATCCCGGGGGCACACCACTAGCTTCAGTAGTAATCAATAAAGTGTTTGCGAGACTCAAGAAACCAGTCTACTTACTTGACATCACCACACTTTCTCAATATAGAAAGGATGCTCACCCAACATACTATAGTGGTAACCATATCGGTCTAGATTGTAGCCATTGGTGTCTGCCGGGTTTGCCAGATACTTGGAACATACTTCTTTATGCAGCTCTCTCTGGCTAAGTTGGAGAGACGACTGATTTTAGAATAGAATTTCTTTGTATACGAACAAATAATACAACGACGTCCCTAAAACTAACTTACCATGATTTCATATTAAAAACACGGTACACTTGTTTGGGATGTGTATGATCCGTTTGTTTACTTAGGATTCGTCGTATTAGGGTGTGTGATTTACTGTTAATTATTAGTCATAGTCTCTATGGCTACATCAGTTTCCAATTTTTATAGGTTTTGGTTCGTAATTGTTCGTGTAATAAAAGAGAGCACGATGATGATTCATTTGTAATATCTTTGACATTTGATTGCAATTTTGTTTTGGAAAATAAATTATGAGAACAACGTTCTTGATATAGTTGAAAATGGCGTTTATATAGTCTCCTTGTTAAAGATTTAAAATATCTACATCCACGTATATACAGTGTCCTTATTTTATAACTTAAAAAATAGGAAATTCATACAAGACCACTTTATGTAACCATAACTATGTTTATGTAATCCATTTTTTTTCATCAGTAAAATTTTCTCACTTGTAAAACATTAATCAAGTCCGAACACACGTAAAATAATGTTACCTAGATCACATGACGATCTTACTAACTTATATGTTTAAACGATTGTAATCATGTAACGAGCTATAAACAAATTAACACATTTTTTAATAGTAGGTTAAGCAAGTCTGAGTAAGTTGATCTTATAAAATATATTTATAATACCTTATTCTAATATTAAACAGGTTTTTTGGTCGGATTGTTTACTTAAACATGTTACACACGTCAACCATGGACAGACCTAGAGGGCGGCGCACGAGGGTCGGCCGCATCTCATGGAGTTGCATTTTCTTATGGTATACATGCGATTTATCCCAAACAATCCCAATGAAATTTTGAAACCGACCCCATAAAATTTAACAACGACCCTGACCAAGTTTTTGGTTAACCGCAGTATTCATTAAGACGTGTTTTGTATTTTGAACTTTAATGTTATCTCTATTAGAGTATTTAATGTTAAAAAAACAGATGAGTGAATCAACTTACAACGTTCCAGCTCACTAGCGACGTGTGAGGCGATATGGTACTGCAATTACATTTTGTCTTTTGAAAATGTGAGGAAGAACACATAGAGTGTGGTTGGGATTGCTTAACTCCAAAAGTGTTTTTTTAATCAAAAGTCTTTATTAACTTATGACTTTTTTTAAAATGAGTTTTTAAAAAACAAAAATTATTTGAAATAGCTTTTGTGGTGGGAAAAGTAAAATGACAAAAAAAGATATACGTTTCCATGTTTGCTTGATATATTTTAAAAGGTGTGAGTAGATTGGTAATATTATGTTAAAGCAGGTTTTTTGTGTGTTTTGTAAACCGATTTTTTATTTCTGTCCAAAATGCCAAAATAAAAATAATTTTAGCAATGCCAAACTGTTTTTTTTAACTTATCGCTTTTTGAAAAAGCCAATAAGTCATTTGCAAACTCAATCCTAAGCACAATAAGTCATTTGCAAACCCAACCCTAAGCACCCTCATAAAATGATGAAATATAACATATAAACTATAGTTAGGATTAACAAATGCCATTTTAAATATCAAAACCGTACAGATATTGTATTTGTATTATACATTTTTGTTCACAAATCACATACTTTTGTTATGTATTTAAAATTCAATTTGTTTTTATTTTATTTTTTATTGCGTGAACTAACCCGAACCAAGAAATTTGATATGTAACGATAGACAACTGGCCACACAAAATTTTCGACCCCATGAAAAAGTTATGGGTGTGCCACTATTGTCAACCGAACGTAACTTAAATAATTTCATGTCGTATCAAAAGCGTCAGCCCTAACCAATCCTAGCTCACTTGTTTTAGCGTGCGTAATATTTTACCGTGTTTAAACCTTTAACCAGTTTTACAATCTTAAACACTTGTTTGACACCCCTAAAAACATATAGTTATAGTGGTTGGGATATTACGTGTTGAGGTTATAATGGACCACTAGAATAAGATCGATAAAGTAAGGGATGGATGTGGATGACATCTTTACAGCTAGGGATCTTTATTGGCTCTCTATTTCATATGATAGTTTCTCATATGTTTTCTCATTTTCTTTATTTTATTTCGCTTCATCTCATCAATTTATTTTTATTAGGTTTTAATAACAATATATTGCAAGCCTTACGGGTAAAAGATAACTTTATTTATAGATAGAGTAAACTGGCATTTTGGTCTCTAGGGTTTGACCACTTTTGCCACTTTAGTCCAAATCTCAGACCTTTGTCATTTTGGTCCCTGAGGTTTGGCCACTTTTCTCATTTTGGTCCAAATCTCAAATCAGGTCAGATTTCTCAAATAAAACCCTGCTATTTTGTCCTTTTTTAGGGGTATTTTAGTCATTTTAAGCATTATTATACCCCAAACATCCCTAAAACTCACTCTGCACACACACACACACTCTCTCTCTCTCTAAACACCCATATCTCTCTCCTCTCTGTCGAACACCACCACCACCACCACCGTGAACTCCACCACCGCCACCGTGAACTCCCCCTCCTCCACACCACACCACCACCGTGAACTCCAAACACCCCTAAAACTCACTCTGTTTTTCTTCCTCTCTATCTTTCTTTCTCTTCACCACCACCACCTCCCACCTTCCACCAGCCTTCAGCCGCCGCCATCACTCGTTTTACCAACCTTCAGCCGCCACGTCTCCTACCACCAACCTTCAGCCGCCACATCAAGAAGGACCGCTGCCGCCATCACTCGTTTCACCAAATAAGATGGCCGTGAAACCCTAGGTCCGATCACCGCTACTGTTTTGTTGGGTTCGAATTTGTTGCAAGCGCAAGATCGCCACTACTGATTTGTTGGGTTCGAATATGTTGGAATCAAGCACAAGCAGGTACGATCGATAGAGATAAAATGTTAGGGTTTGGTGGAATTAATGCGGTGGTGATGGTAGGTGTAGTGGGGTTGAGGTGGTGTAGTGGAATTGGTGGTGCTTGCAGTGGAATTAGTGGTGCGCGGTAGGTGGGAATGGTGGCGGTGAAGGCTGGGGTGGGTGGTGTCATTGAAGGTTGTGGGGTGGTGATTGTGGGTAAATTCTAACAGATAGAGAGAGAGAGAGAGAGAGAGAAAGCGAGAGAAAGAGCTGAGAGAGAATGAAAGGTGGGGCTATGGCGGTGGTGGAGTTCACGGTGGCGGTGGTGGAGTTCACGGTGGTGGTGGTGGTGGTGTTCGACAGAGAGGAGAGTGAGAGATGGATGTTTAGAGAGAGAGAGAGAGTGTGTGTTGTGTGTGCGCAGACTGAGTTTTAGGGGTGTTTGGGGCATATTAATGTTTAAAATGACTAAAATACCCCTAAAGAAAAGGACAAAATAGCAGGGTTTTATTTGAGAAATCTGACCTGATTTGAGATTTGGACCAAAATGGCAAAAGTGGCCAAACCTCAGGGACCAAAATGGCAAAAGGTTTGAGATTTGGACCAAAGTGGCAAAAGTGGCCAAACCTTAGGGACCAAAATGGCAGTTTACTCTTATAGATATGTAAGGTGATTGGTTGTAAGTTGTAACACTTATTTTCGTTCGGTCTCTATCATTTTAAAACCAAATGTATTACTAAAATAATAAATCGAAAAATATATTATCTATATCCATATTATATAATAAAAGAAACCTGTTTTGATACACATGCCACTATGAGAGGCTTCCTTTTCTTTTTATCCGGCTCAATGCCCAAATACTTATATGGGTCAGCGTGTGCCCAAAAGAAACCCGACCTGTTACAAATATTAGATCACCCTTAATGGTTACACGTCATTCTTTCACCAAAACCCTAATATGCTTATACGCGTTCAATCTACCTCACTCTCTGCTGATTCTTTCCCATTCATGCATGCATCTCTCATTCTATCATGTTAAACATGTAATTCAGGAGAGAAGATAGTGGCTGCATAATTTGATTTCTCCTCACTTAATCGACAACGCTACCACAATCGTCTTCGCCTGATTCTCTTCAAGGTAAGTGAAGTGTTCTTATTTCTTCTTTTATATATAATTTGTAAGATTTCTATTCAACATTCTTTTGTTCATGGATCAGGGTCTGGACCTCTATGTATTGGAACCCTCAATGAGTCGGCGTTTCCTTTATCCCCGGTTTCTTATTCGCAAGAGGTATGTTTCAACTTTTTTTAGGTTTTTATTGTTTCACGTTGCTAATCACCTCTTTCAAAGTACACATTTTTTTAGTTTTTTGTTTATTTATCACAACTTGCAATCCGATTAGATTATGGATCTAAAGGATTCGACCATGATGTTGCCATTCTTTTACCAGGTTTGTTGTGACCTTTATGTGTTTTGTTAAGATTTGTCTCATACTCTTGATGCGATTTTGATTTGTTTGAACTTGTGTGGTTGTACATGTTAGATTTGTTTGAAATTAACTCAAATTGAAGGCATAAAGAGCTTTTGTTGTTCAGTTACAATTTATGAATGATGAAATTTTCATCAAATATATCCCGAGACAAAACCGATGACTTTTGCAGAGTCACGCTTAAGGGTAAAAGAGTTAATGGGCTACACCCTTGAGCTCAAAGCGTCTCAAATTCTCCATGAACAAGCAAGTCGGGATTGATTCATAGACGGTGAAGCATATGGTGGCTCGGTAATAACACTCTACCCAGGTGTAATGTACTCTCCTGCATATTACCATTACATCTTTGGATACCTAAGAATCGATGCACAAAACCTGTATCGTATTACTCGTTACAATGGGACTGTAATTAACGGTCAAACTTGGGGTACTACGGGTGAAACCACTAAACCATGTAGAGGATAAAGATAACATAAAGCATGTAGATATGTGACAATTGCTTACTATGCTGGAGATGTATGTATTTTATCTTAACCCATGTTCATAGTTGTAATAGTATTTGTTTAAAGTTAAAAGATTTTTAATCTTTAGGTGCAATATCAATTTGAACAATTTATTGACAAAGAATGATAAGTATGTGGTTTCGAGCTAAGGAGGTTGTTTCTGCAAGTTCTGGCACGTAGGATTCTCTTTATTCTTAGCCGATATATTTAGAAATTAATATTATTTGAATTATATTGTATAGATAGTGCATGATCTCTTAAGGTATTGTATTGTGATTGTGTTACCATATTTAGGGATAGGTCATCATTGTATTCTCCCTATTTAAAGGGTTGTTTTCTATGAATGAGATCATCAACAATTTTATACCATAACACTGTTATGGTATCAGAGCTTCGGTTCTGAATTTTCTTCTCTTTTTTCGAAACCCTAATCCTGCCGTCGGTCATCATGACCAAACCCGATGGGTCAATCATCATCTTCTTCGGATAATAAACCCTTCGTCAGCCCTTCATCCCGCCTATTCGGTAACTAATATTCAGTCAAAGATAAGAACGCTCGATGGCACTTCTATTACTTATTCATCCTGGGTAAAATTATTCAAATTTCAAGCCGTTGCCTATCGTGTTCTAGATCATATAGATGACACGGCTCCACCGGCTTCCACGGATCCGGCGTATCCCATCTGGAAAGAATTAGATACATTGGTCTCCCAATGGATTTACAACACGGTCTCGAATGACCTTCTTACAAGGATCCTTGATACCAACGCCTCCGCTCGTACAACATGGTTGAAACTCGAGAAGATTTTTCTTAGCAACAAGCAAGCCAAGGTCCGCCGCACTGGAAACTAGGTTTGTTAATCTGACCCTTGCAGACTGCTCTTTTGTGGATGATTATTGCAAACAACTAAAGGAACTCGCAAACCAACTTAGTGACGTTGATCAGCCCGTCACCGAATCCCGACTAGTTTTGAAGCTGGTACGCGGGTTATCTCAAGAATTTGACACCAGTGCCGCCTTAATACACTCTCAACAGGCTGACTAGGATCTGGCTCGTTCTATGTTGCATGATGAAGTGCTTCGTCAGGCTGCTCGGCAACCGCAATCAGCTTCTGTCATGATGGCATCCACTGGTACAACCTCCTCTGTCAGTCACCTTCACAGCAGCCCCTGACTTCACAACAACCATCTTCCAACCTGCCTACATCCCCCAACGATCTCAACAACAGCTATACATATCAGTCATCTTACAGGGGACGTGGTCGCGGACGCAACAACAACAATAATCGGGGACGTGGCAACCGAGGTCGTGGGTATCGCAATAACAATAACACACCAGCTTGGCAATTTCAACCACCATCAGCTATCCTGCTTACCCACAATGGGCTTGGTGGAACACCCCACCTTGCCCTTATCGACCCAAAACACATGGAGGCCCAATCAGAACCACAACAGCCACGCAGCCCATTTTGTTGGCTTTAACGGATCATCATACCACGGCCCATCCCCTTCGGGCTACGATGCTTTAAGCCCATCAGATCTCAGTCAGGCGTTCAACACTATGCAGCTCAATTACCCAGATCACACCCCTGTCATGGACACCGGTGCTGAACGTCACGTGACCGATAATCAAGGTATGATTCACTTCCCTAATTCTTTTCCTGTTAATACTAAACTTTTAGTCGGTAACGGACAATGTTTACCAATTAAGGCCTCCGGCACTGACTACCTTCCCATCTATAACCGTACTTACATTTTGCCCGACATACTTTAAGCCCACACATCATTAAAAACTTACTGTCCGTCCATCGATTTACCCGTGATAACAATGTTTCTGTTGAATTTGACCCGTTTGGTTTTTCCTTGAAGGATCTCAAAACAGGGACGGCTCCTTTCCCGCCACAACAGCACGGGTGATCTATATCCAGTTACACCACCCACTCTTCTGCCTCAAGCTTGTTTCATTGCATCCACCGCTTTACCATGGCATGACCGCCTCGGGCATCTTGGCACTCAAGTTTTAGACGTTTTAACTAGACATTTTGATTTCCAGTGTAATTCGAATAAACATTCCTTTTGCAATTCATGTCATTTATCTAATAGCAAACGTTTACCTTTCTATACTTCAAATTCTTTACTTTTTCACCATTTGATATTATACACTGTGATCTTTGGACATCCCCTATACCAAGCAAAACCGGTTACAAATATTATATGGTATTAATTGACTGTTTTTCCAACTTTGTGTGGGTCTATCCATTAAAATACAAATCTGAAACCTTCACCACTTTCACTAAATTCCATCGTCTCATTGCAACACAATTTAACCGTTATATCAAAACCTTTCAATGTGACCTAGAGGGAGAATTTGATAACCACGCCTTTAAAAACTTTGCCCACCAAAACGGCCTTTTATTTCGCTTCTCTTGCCCACAAACTTCATCTCAAAATGGTCGAGCTGAGCGCATGATTCGTCGTCTTAACGATGTGATACGTTCGTTACTCATACATGCTCACTTTCCCCCAATATTGTGGGTTGAAGCCCTTCACACTGCCGCTTACCTTCATAACATTCTCCCCACTAAACGCCTTAACTTCTTCACACCTCAAAGTTACGAATTTGCCCATGTTCAAAATTACGGTATTGCCATCGTATTGTCTTTTGGCAATTTATGATTTTACCTCAGTCAAAAATTACAATTTTTCTCTCAGCTCAAAATTACATTATTGTCATCGTTTTAGTTTTTTTAGCAAAATCATAAAAATGCTATGTTTTAATTGGTTGACTTGATTGAAATTTCTTTTTTCAGTGTAAGGGGCTGCTTAACACTCGCTCATTACTTCTGACAAATTACAGTCTCCCCGAACTCAAAATTACGATCTTCCCAACGTTTTAGGTTTTTTCTTTCTTGCAAAACTATAGTAGTGTTTTTTAATTGGTTGAGAAAAATTTGACCTATCGCCCCGTAATGCAGACGGAGCATCAACTAGTTCTATAATAACAGCAATTTGAATTGTGAACAGTAATATTATATTTTATTTGTCTTTTTTACTTCAATTTATAGGAAAACATTATTATTGTTTTTTTCTTCTTTAATTAGTTTATGTTTTTTACCTTGAAATTTTTTATTTACTATGACCCTCAAATTAAAAATATTGTTTTAATAAAGAATTTACATTTAAAGCCCTAAACATTAATGCTATCATATTATGTAAGTTTGATAATAATTATAAACGATTTACATTCGACCGCCGAACATTTAATAGAGTTATCATACGACCCTTGCAGTTTAATAAAGTTAATACGTTTATTTTAACAAATATTTATTCTTTTATTTTTTATAAGTTTAATTGATTTTTTATTTAACTTATTATAATTAAAGTTAACTTTAACTTCGGACATGTTTATTAAAGTCCACATGGTTTATATTAACCCTTCAATATGTTAGGTTACAAATTTAATTATATTTTATTTACCTAATTATAGTTCAAGCTAACTTTTAACTGTGGAAATGTTTACTTAATCATATTCATAGCTTATTTTTATCATTGTTTAAATGAAAACTTATACGGTCTATAATAACCCGTCAATATATCATATAACAAATACTCCTTATAGCACTCTCCTACAACCCAACCCAACTCAACACAATAAAAAAATAGAATAAGTAAAAAAGAAAACAAAGCGAAAAGATTTGATCAAAGGACTCGAATCCTTGCAATGAATTTTGAAGATAACATGCATTACTTACACGTGTACCACTGTTTGCCACCCTTAGTCACCGCCAATTGCTGACTCACCAATCCCCTCTCTCCCTGCTCGACACGTTGCTTCATCATCGCCCTAAAACCGACATATCTGCACTCTAAATCCAGCGTCACGGTTATCGGAAATTACAAAAAACATCATATATACATACACATCACGATCAAAACCTTCATTATCAAAAGCAACGTGAAATCATGGCACAACAGCTAAGGAGAGAAAACAAGACTGATGAGCGAGAAATTCATGTCGAGAAAGATAAAGTCCCCAAAATGGCCAGTCATTTCGAGTCGCTCACCGTCAAAGATTCAGGTGATCAACCGGTAGTGCACCATGTGGTCGGAACCATGCATGGTGCAGCCGGTGGTATACATGATCAAAGTGAGGCTAAAGAACAATACAAAGGGCCTTCTCTTGAAGAGATTTCCGAGTACAGAGGTGCTGCACAGCAGAACTCTATGGATGCCATTCGGGTTGCGGAGGAGCAGTATAGAAAATCAAAAGAGATGTCTTCGCGGGCTAGTGAAACCGGTCGAGTAACTGGTGGGCAGGTGACTAAAAATAATGTCACTGGTGGAGCCCAATCCACCACCTCTGGAGAGGGGGGCCAAATTGGTCAGCAGGCAAAAGAGCTCCTTTCGGGTGCAACCCAAACAGCAGCGGAGAATGCGGCTAGAGCGTCGGATTACACCGTCATGAAAAGTAAACAGGCCAAGGAAAGCCTTTCTTCGGCCACCCAAACAGCCGCTGAGAAGGCTGCAAGAGCCAAAGATTACACAGTCGAAAAGGGTCAGCAAACCGGTCAGCAGGCGAAGGAGAGACTTTCATGTGCCGCCCAAACCGCAGCCGAGAAGGCGGCAAGAGCGAAAGACTACACGGTCGAAAAGGGTCAGCAAACCGGCCAGCAGGCGAAGGAGAGCCTTTCATGTGCCGCCCAAACCGCAGCCGAGAAGGCGGCAAGAGCGAAAGACTACACGGTCGAAAAGGGTCAGCAAACCGGCCAGCAGGCGAAGGAGAGCCTTTCTTCTGCCGCTCAAACCGCAGCCGAGAAGGCGGCAAGAGCGAAAGACTACACGGTCGAAAAGGGTCAGCAAACCGGCCAGCAGGCGAAGGAGAGCCTTTCTTCTGCCGCTCAAACCGCAGCAGAAAAGGCGGCAAGAGCTAAAGATACACGGTCGAAGAGGGTCAGCAAACCGGCCAGCAGGCGAAGGAGAGCCTTTCTTCAGCCGCCCAAACAGCAATGGAGAAGGCGGCGATGGCGAAAGACTACACTTTAGAGAAATCGGGTCAGGCGAAAGATGTGGTGGCAGAAAAAACAACCGGGATAACAAGTGCAACCGTAGACGTGACCAAAAAAGGTGCTAGTTACGTAGGGGAAAAGGCAGTTGCCGCGAAAGATGTTGTGTTGGAATCTGGAAAGGCGACAGCTGGGTATGTCGGGAAGGCGGCGGGGGTGGTGAAAGACAAAGCTGTGGTGGCTGGATGGAGTGCGGCTGAGTTTGCTAGTGACAAAGCTGTGGGTGCGACTGAGACAATGGCGAATGTGGCCTCCGGTGTTGCCGGGTTTGCGGGAAACAAGGTTGTGGCAACAAAGGATGTTTTGGTGGATGTTGGGAAGAAGACCAAGGATATGGTGGTGGCAACAGAAGAGAGTGCTAAAGATTATGCAGCAAGAAAGAAGATGGAAAAACAAAGAGAATTGGAAGCCAAGAACGCAAAGGTAAGTTATACTCGATTTTAATTATTAATAATTTTTGTTCTTTGTTCTTCTCGTAATAATTTTTGTTCTTTTTCTCATAATATTCCCAGTTGTAAATGTGTAGGGCGAAGGTGAATGGGTTGGTGAGGAACTAGAACAAAGCTTCGGGGGTCAAGAAGGTGGCTATGAGGGTCCTTTTGGCAACAAGGAGGTGGCAGAACGGAGGAGGGCAGTTTCTACGGGCAACAAGGAGGCGGTGCCGCAGAGAAAGGTGGTTTTGGGCGTGAAGGAGGCGGTGGTTTTGTCGAAGCGGGTGGTGGGTATGGGCAACAAGGTGGTGGCGGCACAGCGGCTGCCGGAGGTGTAATGCAGGTGATAGGGGAGACGTTGGTGGAGATAGGGCAGAACACCAAAGATCTGTTTGTGGGGGAAGGTGGATACGAGGGGGAAGGTAGAGTTGGTGAAAGCAAAGGGAAGTTTAGAGGTTAATGTAGTTGTGGTAGATGATTATGTTATGTTTTGATGTTTAATTTGGTTTGTATTGTAAATGTTGCATTTTTTCTTTGGTTAATATAATACATATAATGTAAGAGCATTCCATCCAACCCCATGAGAAAAAAAAAAAAAAAAAAAACAACTTCTCAATGCAAGAACATTCCACTAAAAACAACTTCTATATCAATATATTTTCACTAAAAACAAATATTTTTTTAATTAAATAATATTTTTATACTTTTATTATTACATTTTCTTTTTTTTTTATTCACAATCACTTTTAATATATATTATATATATTAAAAAATATAAGAGGGTGAACAATGTCTTCTAAATATACAAATGAACATTTCTCTCTTCTTAACTCACAACTACTTTTTATAGTCTTTGTATTACAAAGGACGCTCACAAATTTTGATGGAAGGAATAGTTTACTTCTGTTTTTAAATCTGTCATAATAATGAATTTGTTATAAATTACTTTTTTTTTAATCTGACATTGAGAAAAAAAAAAAGAAAAACGTTTAAATCCTATCAAGTTTTGAGAGCCAATTAGAAATAGTAGTGGTATTGTTCATTTAAAATCTGCGCGGAAAAATAAATTGAAGAGACAACATTGAGATTTCCATGTGTTTTGCGTGCTGTCCAACGCAAATCCTTATTCTTCTCATTTTCAGACACGTTAATTTTATTTGGCTTTAGAATTTATACACATCTATCTATTTAACATTTAGTGAATGAATTTCAACGTTTGGTAGATTATATGATACTGAATAATATCCTCCTACTTATTTTTACCTGCTCACATCCCCACTTATAACCTTCTATTTTTATCTTGTGAATGTGAATTTGTATTGGATCAAACAAGCAATTTAGGTTTAGGTTGTTAACAGCGTTGAAATAAACTAGCCCCCGAGTTGGCCAAGACTTTAACTAGGTTGGCATTAAAATAAACCAGTCACCCCATAAACTAGTCACCCTAACTTGTTTTTGACTCAAGCTTGCTCATCGTTGACCAACAAACTCAAGCTTTCTTGACAAGCAGTTGGTAGCCAAGTCGAACTCAAGTTTTCTGGACAGACAACCACGCCAAGTTTTTGGCTGGTCTCAAACGAGCCGACTCCTTCAAGAAATAACAACAAATCAATGGGTATACAGCAACAAAATTTAATGAGCCACACAATCCATTGCATATCGAAAATAAAACAAAATTTAATGAGCCACTCGATCCATTGCATATTGAAAATATAAGGAACAAAATGGCATTGGAAAAAAGAACCCAAATACTTCATATACAGAAAAAAAAAACCCAAATACATCATAACTTTGTTTCGATACACTAAAAAGAAATTTGTAAAAATGAAAATCAAAACAACACTAATAACAAGACCATGTATACTGGTTTTGTTAGAGCATGTATGTGGTTTTGTTAGATGAGTGAAAAAAGTGAGTCACTTTTACCTATTTAGTGGATTCTCACTAACTAAACCATTAGTGATATGGAGTTGTTTTGACTCTTTTGGTGCCCCCTTTTCTTAAAGCCACCACCAATTAACTAAGTTACACCGTCACAATAACGTCCAAAAATGGTGGCCCCGTTTCTATGGTTGTGCAAGAGTTTAAAACCGGACTAAACTGAACCGGAACTGTTAAATGCTAAATTTAAGAACCGGAACCAAACCGTATTGTAACGGTTCCGGTTCGATTCGAAACCGGGTTAAACGGTTCTCATGTAAACGGTTCTCGCCGGAACCGGTTGTCAATTTTATCCTAAAATTATCAATTCAATAAAAACGAATCAAACCATTGAAAAAATTAACTAAGAGTTGCAAAATTCAAAGTTTAAAACAACCAAAATAAAATAAAAGTAGCAAAGCATCGATAAAGTTTCAAACCATAAAACGAACTCTAGTCATTACGTACGGTACCATATCATAAAAAAACTTAGTCATAAAATCTAGTCAATAAACTAAGTCATGATAAAATCTAATAAATAAACCAATGAATGATGCATACATCTCTACTATACGACAACTAGAAAAACAATATAATAAAATCACTTTTTTATTGATAAAAGAATAAACTAAGTCATAAATTATACCTCTCTTATGACACATGCTTTGTTTACCACAAAAGAAAAACAATTATAAAATGGTTTGTGCGGCTCATGATTTGTAGGTTAATTGCACAACAATAATGAAAAGTAAACATGGCTAATACTTGCACAACAATAATTAAAATAGCGTACATGTGTTATAGGGTGTTTATGGAGACGAACTTGTATGAGAACAATTAGGGTTTAGAGTTCAGAGATGGAGAAGAATCAGACTTATTATGGAATAAATATAATAGGGCTATAGGAGGGAATAAATATTTGGATGGTCATATGAAATTGAAAAGCCCATTAATAAAATAGGGTTTTAAATATTTATAATCCTAACCGGTTCTAGCGGTTCTTCAACCAGAACCGTTGGTTTTAACCGGAACCGAACCACGAACCGTTTTCATCCAAATTTAATAACGGAACCGGAACCTAAATACAAGAATACGGTTCGGATCTAGCGGTTCCGGTTCGGTTCCTCGGTTCTAGCGGTTCGGAAACGTATAATGCTCAGCCGTACCCATTTCGGCGTATCACGCTCCCAAAGTATTTGACAAGTGGGTAACGCCTGCTACACTTGGTCTAATATATGCATAATAACCCAATTTTGATAGACGAAATATGAAAATAATGTGCGAAAATAGAAATTAAACTTTCAAGAAACACAACTACAGAATTTTCAAGTTTTATATCACCTTCAAAGCTTACAAGGTGATTGTGAGATTATTGACTACTACAAATGAATACTCAAAGAATTTTGTGATGAAGGGTTATGGAGTTTTTGTAGTGTGTATTGAATGCTAGACTTAACTCAATATCTTTCTGAATTATATTCTCTATTTATAGAGAATGTGTTTTGTTATTCATACACTTGACTATGTGAAGTAGCTTTTTGGCATAGTCATTGAATTTGTTTAAGTCCACTATTTACCTAAAAGTTCGTGTTGAGCCTTATCTTTTTGACAATTGCTTCATCAGAAATTCTGACGAACTTCTTACCAGAAATCTAATGTTTCGGTCATCGGATTTTTTATGATCAGAGTTTACCAGATTCTGATTATAATCATCAGATTTATCATCAAATTCATAAGATTTGGACTTTTCTGATCATCCTTCCTTGATTGTGATCATTTTCTAATGCTTGTTGAAGATGATGCTTATCCTTCTATTGTTCTGTTGTTTTGTATCTTCTTTCTTATGTGACTTTACCATCTTCACAGTTAGATCAGAATGATCTGATATTTCTTCAACACTTACAAAAGAATGTTTTCTAACAATTTCCCCCTAAGTGTTGTAGGAAAAATAACTACTTATGACATAAGAATCAAAAATATGAACTTTAAGCAAACAAAGAAGTTAACAGTATCATAGTTTGAAAAAAAACAAGCAAAAGACTAATTGTTTTTCAAATTTTAAATGATGAAGATCCTCATGCTTCAGTTTCTTTTTGTGATGAATGGGTTTGTTGCATTCCTTGTAAAGTGCTTTGTAGACATTTCGTGTAGCAATTCATTCATCAATTCTTCTATTTGCTTCCTGAGCTATGGTTTGTCACGTCCTTTGGTTTTCAGCTAATCCCGTTCCTTGTTCATGCACCCTTTTATATAGCTGAGAGCCTGGTTGGAGTATTTTCAAATCTCTCTCACCCTAAAGAGAGCTTTCTTCTCATTAAAATCCCTGAAAACAACAGAGAGTTCAGGTTGTTCAAATATCACTCCTGTTCTAGCATCATCTTGTATTTCATCTGGGATTGTTGTAACTACAGGAGTTATGAGCAGTTTCTTTCCAGTTACATGATCAAAACTGATACAGAGATCAAAGTGACTAATGGCCATTCTTGTGAACACCTTGATTCCACTCTTGCTTATGTTGTTCATGGCTCTTCTAACATTCTTGTTATGTGACTTATCTTCATAATAAGTCTTTCTCATCATCATCAAATCTGTTGGATGAAGTTGATCAGCTAAGTCAGCATCGTTGATAACTTATTATGTACCATCTTTTCTGATTAGGGTGTATTTGTTTTGATCATTATATCCGTACACACCATCTAGAGTTGATTGATCGTCAACTTTCAATACTCTCTTCACATGGTTTGGCAAGGGTCTGTGTATGTTGTATTCTCCTCTTTCATTTCTTTCTTGCAACAATCCTCTACTTATTAGACTTAGTGGTCTTTCCAACTTATCCTTTTCACTCCAATAGTAGTGTTTAAGACGATGCTTTGGAAACATCATGTCTTCTCTTTCTATATCATGCACCATCCTGATTATGTTTCCTTTAGGATCTCTTTCTGGAATCATCTTGGGCCTCTCTGAGGAGGTAGTTGTTTCTACCCACTTTCTCTTCTCTTTCTGAACTAAGGAGACACTGAAAATTAGTTGTCTCGATGTTGTTCATTTGGGTGAACCTTCATGTGTTTGTCTTTAGGCTTTAGGAAAGTTGGAGTTCCACTTTGTTCAATCATAGGGTGCCTTTTGATGTTGTTTCTTTGCTTTGAACTACAGTTCTGGGAACTTCAGGTTTTGTTATTGGATAAGGGGGTCCTATTGGTACTGTTGTAGACTTTGTGGTTTGATGTGCTGATCTGTTTCAACTGCAGGTATGACAATAGATATGGTTGTAGTGGCTTCTTGTCTTAGTATATCTTCAGGTACAGGTGTCATCAGACTTCGAACATTGATCTTTGCCAACTGAGCAATGTTGTAGTGTAGCCTTCTGACTAAAGACTTTACATCTTTGATTAATTCTGAGTTGATCTTTGCCTCAGTCTGCACTTTCTTTAATTCTGTTTGAAGATGTTCATTCTGCTCATTCCACTCTTTGATCAATCTTACAAGTGCGTCAGCCATGATGTTGTCGCTAGCTTTCAACTTGTTGATTTCTTTCGTTAGTTCACCAGAGTTTCCATCTCCCTTTGCTTTAACTGCTTCATTCACTTGGGCTTTTATGCTTTCCATATCTTCTGATATTTTTTCTGAATTCAACATGAATCTGTTGATTTCTTGTGAGCTGGCTGATGTTTGTTGTATGCTCTCCAGCTTTTCAGCATTCTTTCTCTATTTGACTCTTGATAGTATCTGTTGTTTGTGTCTGTCACTGTTAGAATAGGCTAGATAGAGCGTGTGTTGAATATTATATAGAATAGCTACGAACACGCCACCCAAGTACGAACTGACGGAGTTTTAGTGTCACTTCGTACGAAGTGGTGACTTCGTACGAAGATAAGTTAATTCGTACGAAGTGCTGCCACTTCGTACGAAGTGGTAGTTAGTTCGTACAAATTGACATGTTGTCTATAAATAGGTGTCGCGTGTTCATCATTTGTAAGTTTTGCGCTCCTGGACAGGGAGGTGCTGGCGAAATTTCTCCAGGATTTCGCCAGCCTGAAAAGATGTATGCTCTTTCGGTATGAATGAATAATCTCCAGGATTTCGCCAGCCTAAAAAGATGTATGCTCTTTCGGTATGAATGATGACTTCTGTTGCTTCTACTCCTTTCTTAATAACATTCTACCGAAACTGTCATACTACGCACTAACTTCCGTCTAGAACCGCCTGATCAGGACCTTCAGTCTCCACTGTTTCTGACAGAGCTTTGATGTTAGATTTTTTTATTTTTGTGTTCTTCAAGCAACAGATCAAACTTGGTTTCAACTGATGATTTTGGTTCCTCTGTAGGTTGCTGTTTTTCAGTTACTTCTTATATTACTTTGTTCAGCACTTCATATAATTGTTCTTTTGTTATGGTAGGTGTGCCGGTGGGGTGAGGTGGAACAATAGATGTTCCTTCTAACCAACCAGCACAAGTCACACTTGCTGCTATTTTTAAAGGTTCAGATTTGTCACGAGGCCTATCAGTAAAGTCTTTTCCAGATTTGTAAAACAAATTTACATCTGTATTTTCTCCATTTCCTTGAATCAAACTTGTGAATGATCCTCCAAGAGTTATTGGGAAAAACGGTTTTTCCTTAACCATGTTTCCTTGATCAGTGTCCTGATCTCCACCTATTATTGTCTTATCATCCTCCTCTTTATCAGATTCAAAGTTGAGACTTATGGGACTACCAATTTTCTCTTCAACATTTGTGTTTCTTGCAACAATTCTATAATCTACTTCAACAGAATCATCAGAATCTGATTCTGTTGGATTCTTTGCAATGTTAAAAGAAGGATTGGTATATGCACCTGATTATTCAACATGCTGCACATCTCCTTCTTAACGTTGCTCTACTATTGTTGTATCTTGTACATCAAAACCATGTTTTCTGGTGACGATCTGCTCTCCTCTTGATGAAAATTTTCCATTGGTTGTGTTGTATCTTGCATTTCTGGTGCCCTTGATGTTTGATCTTCATCTTCTGGTGATGAACTGCTGTCAAGTACTTCCACCTTGTTGTATATTTCTTCATGCTTCTTTCGGTAAGGTGAGTCTAGTGCTATCAAATATAGCATACTTTCTGGTAAGGCTGGCACATCATTGGTAGATGTCCAAGTTTTTTCAGCACACCACCGCTTCATGACTGGTGATTTCCATATTCCATCGGTCAAAGGCAATTCTAGGCTTCTTTCTTCAAATGTCTCAGCAATGACTATTCACCTGAATCTTGCATGTCGCAGATGTGTGGCAATTCTCCCAGTGTTGGTGAACACTGACTTTTTCTACAGATTAAATATATCAGTCCCACAATCAATATTGAACCATGTTATGAGTCCATACATGATTGTGAAAATGGAGGTATTGATCTGATTAGCACCTCCTGTGATATCCACATCGGTTGTAAAGAGGAACAAAGGCTTTCTTATAAGGGTTGAATACCTTCACCATCAGGACGCGTTTTAAAGCCGTGTGGGGCAGGCGCTGAGGGCGTGCTGGCTGCCAAAGCGGACAATACCATCGTGCGGTTACGCTGGGCTGTTACAGATGGTATCAGAGCCAGGGCCAGACTGGTGGTGCCAGGTCCCACGAGGACACTGGACCCCTTAAGGGGGTGGATTGTGATATCCAACATCGGTTGTGAAGGGGAACAAAGGCTTTCTTATAGGGGGCTGGATACCTTCACCATCAAGACGCGTTTTAAAGCCGTGAGGGGCAGGCGCTGAAGGCGTGCTAGCTGCCAAAGCGGACAATATCATGGTGCGGTTACCCTGGGCTGTTACACCTCCAATCTTAGAGATTAGACACTTGTTTAAGGTTTCCATTAACACTTACCAGAATGCAGGCAATGGTTTTCTTTTAAAATCTCCAATCTTGCAATTTTTTTCTTTGTACCCAAGCTTTAAATTGAAGCAGTAGATCCCCTTTTTCTGTACGTTCATGTATTGACTTTTTATAGGGAGTTTGAACCATTCCCTGATCTTCTTTGGTGTAATGATTATTGATATGGTCCCCCATAGATGAGCTTTCATCTCTTCCTCATCCGTCTCTTCAAGAGTTTGAATGAGTTGGTGTATGATGACTTCAGTTACTTCTTTAGTTTTGCTCATTGCTTGCTTCAGAGGACAGCTCAACAAGAATTCGACTAAAATGTGACATTTTTATCATATAACATGTGTTCTGGGTTCATCTTCAAGTTATTGTCTCTTAGGGGCAAAAAGTTATCTTCTTTGATGAGAGAAACTTCATGTACAATGGCATGAATGTTGAGGTAAACGGGTGTTAATGCAGACATGGTGATTTTGTTTGGAATTTTTGTGGTGGATTTTGTTTTTCAAAAACAGGGTTTTAGGGCTTGTAGGTGGGTTTTTGCTTTGAAGGTGAATGAATGTTCTTTGGTGTTTGAATATGTTTTTAAATGTTTGTGAGAACGTGGGTATTATGGGTGGTTAGTATTTAAGTTGGTTTGATAAGTTAATTGGAGATTAGCTTTATCCGAACCGTTTTAAATTTTTGGCATATCCAAAAAAAACTTGTTTTATGAACCTGAACCCTTCTGAGCAGGTGTACCTTTCTACCCCTTTTTGAAATGCAAAATTCCCATTTGTGGAAACATCATCAAAAAGTATGGTTTCCTGATGTGATATATTTTCTGATAAGTTTGTTTTATCAAAAACTTTTTGCGTTGGATTTTTGTTCTCCAAATTTTCATGAGAATGTATTTTGGTTTTTTTTTACATGAGATGAGATGGAATGAGTGAAGGATAGAAATTTGTGCTTACCCTTGGATGTTATGAAGACTTTGATGAAACACTTCTTTTTCTCACTAGATTTTAGGTTCCCTTTTAGATATAGGAGAAAGAGAAATAACACGAGAGATAGGTTTCAAAGACATTCATTAAGCATTCATCAGAAAAATATGAACTATTCATCAGATTTCTTGAGTGACCAATATTTTTACTAGAACTTTACAAGATTTTATCAGAATTTCCAAGATCTTAATTGATTTTCTGATAGAAACATATTTTGTTGGTCATTATCCTTTGATATCATTTTTGTTATCTTTCAGTCTTTTCCTTTCTCCTTTTTTTTATCTATCGTTCCTCCTAAAAAGTGAACAAGAAAAAAAGGTCTTATATATTTATAACTTATATATATAAGAAAAGAAAAGAAGAAGGAAAAAAAAGAAAAAAGAGAGAGCAAAAAAATAAACAATCTAAAGAGGGTGTCATTTAACATCGAAAATCATTTAAATGAAGTCCAAGAGTTGTGTCTCAAGTCCAATGTGGTTGGCAGCTGGCACAAGTTGTGCATTGTGAAAGTTTCTTGAAACACCATCTCAGCCCTGGGATACCAAACTGGAACACCTCCAAAATCTAGCTGACTTGTGATCATCTTCATTAAGAAGCGTGGATACATCAAGAGTGGTCGGCTAGAATACATGTTTCTCAAAAATCTCTCATTATATAATGAGAGAAGTTGTATGGAACGTCATGCACTGGTTCCATGAGCTTGTAGGAGATCTCGTTGAAGTTCAAAGTCTTCTTTGAGAAGCATATCCCAAGCTGAATGACTAGAAACCGCCATGGTTGGATGAAGCCGGACTTGCCTATGAACCTCATTGGTCCAAACACTCTACAGCCCATCTGCTCCTCCAGGGTATTCTCCAGCTCCTGGTGCATAAAGGTCAGCACGTCGTCGTCATCGTGGCGATGAAGTGCCTCCCTGATGGTGTACTCGTTCAAGATGATGGGCTTGTTCATCACCCATCCCCCAATGATGGTCAGCCCCCCTTCGTTGAAGATGAGTTTGGCAGTGAACCAAAAACCTTGCAGTATATCTGGATAAATCCCGATATTGGCAGTCAGTGCAAAGCCCAAGGGGCTGTTGATCAGCATGTCCAAGTGATGCTACATCTTTCCCAAGCCTGGCCGGCGACGTCCATCCAGAACCTTAAGTTGTGTTGTTGGTGGTAGTTCAAAAGGAAGTGGGTTACGTCGATTTGATCCATTTGAGAGTTAGGGTTTTGAGTGAGGAAGACAAAGAGTTGCGGTTTAGGGTTTCTGAGCAATGTAGTAAAGATGAAAGGGACTTGTGATAGAGAAAGATTTCCAAGTGGTAGTAATTTTGTAAGTGAAAGTGCATCTTTGCCATAAATTACACCTGCCAACTTGGATTTTGTATCCCCATTTTTCTTATAGTGAAGATCTGATGTCAGAAGAATAAAGGAATGTTTAGAGATGAATTTCTTCTCATTTATGATTTAGGCGGCTAGGATATGTGAAATGAGCATCATTAACTGTGTTTAGGTGTCACATGTTTCTCTCTAACTATGGATGAGTAAGCAATGAATGTTAAGAGAGAGAAAACATGATTTAATTTTGCTCAGATTCTTAACTTTATGGCGCAAGCGAGGTCTCATTGAATGGTTTTCCTAATATATATATATATGTATATATATATATATATATAACTTTTTATTTATATTTATGAAAGAAAAAATAATAAAATCGAAGATGAAGAGAGAAAAAAATGATGATATGGTATGCATGTATGGACGAAGTACGTTTGAGAAATGTTCTTTTATTTGATAATTTGATCATAAATATGATAATAAATTATCATATTTCTGGGGTAAATTTATGGGATTTCTGTTATCAGAATTTTCATTAGAACCCGATAATCTTTCTGATTCTCAGAATTTTGTTCTTTTTGTGACATAATTGTTTTTGAAAATTCTTTATATTTCATGTTGACCATTCCCTACTTCCTAACTAGAAAATTGTGTCTCTTTTCATCAAGAGATTTTGTGAAAATGTCAGCAATTTGGTTTTCTATTATAACAAAATACATTACATTGTTACCTTTCTCCACATAATCCTTGATGAAATGATACCTGACATCAATATCCTTTGTTCTAGAGTAATGTACTGGATTTTCATCAGATTTACTCCATAATCTCTCAGTTGAGTTTGCATCCATAGAACTTGTGAACAACAACTTGCTGCACTACATATTCTGATTAAGCTATGGATGTTTATACACAGTTTCTTTTTTTTTCTTTTTTTTGTTTGCTTTGCCAACATACTAATTTTTCTCCCAACATCTGACACGCACCAAATGTACTTTTTCTATCAAGTTTACATCCTGCATGATTTGCATCTGTATATGCTATTAAGTCCATGTTTGTGCCTTCTGGATACGATAAACCTAGATCAGAAGTTCCTTTGAGATATCTAAAACTCTTTTGACTGCTTTAAATGAGACTCTTTAGGATTACATTGATATATTTCTAGAAAACAAGTTGAAAACATGATATCTGGTCTACTTGCAGTTAAGTACAACAAAGATCCTATCATTTCTCTATCAGTTTTAATATCTACACTTTTACCATCAGGATCAGAATCAAGTTTATTTCGCGTGGCCAAGGGAGTATTTGAAGAAGAGCAATTTCAAGTGAATATTTTTTCAAAATTGTTCTGGCATATTTTGATTGACTCAGAAATATGTCATCACTTTGTTGTTTTACTTGAAGACCTAAAAATAAATTTAACTCACCCATTATGCTCATTTCAAAAAAGAATAAGCAATATGTTCTATTTTGCTTCCAAAGTTCAAAAAATCTTTTCATGCCCTATGTTAACATCAAAAGGCCATACAAAACCCATTATCTATCATCTAACACAGATTAGTATGGTGCTACTCTAAAAGCAGTAGCCATAAAAAACATTAAAAAAGGCAACAATGTGTTGTTAAAAGGTCATATTAAATTCCTAGGCTTTTTAAATTCAATTTCAACCTTAGAATGCTCCTGTTTCTTCAAGATTTCATATTGACATGAATTTCATGTGGTTCAATTTTGACCAAGAGAACCAGTTTGTTTTATTTAGAAAAATGGTTATATTTCATGCTGATATGAATATATAACTTATGTGTATAAACATGTGGTTCACCTATAACAAATTAAAAGTCCAAATTGTACAAAGAATTAAAAGAATCAAGTTTAGTTATGCATATTGGAATTACCATATTAAGTTGTGAAGTGGAATAGCTAGACATTTGCTTCAAAATACCACTACTGAGATTTACAACCTGCAATAGAAAAGGTGTTTCCTGATTGACTAAATGGAAAACTGAAGATTTATTACTATGGACCACCACTTAGACTAAACATCTACAACTCGTGTATAGAAAATTGCACACAATGAAACGCTGCCACCAATGCCTGATGAATTCCTAAATATTTCATCTATTGTAGCTTTTAGATGATTATGACACCGTCATCGATGTCAAGCCTTACCATAATAACTACTAGCTGTGAAAATTATAACCCTAGAAAAAAATAGAGGCCCCTAATTATCGAGTAACACATGTAAACAATTAATGATATCAATCTTAACAACTTACCACAATCAATGTGAACAATAAATTTTGATATCAAAAAGAAGAACCTACTACAATCGACCCAACAATAATTGCACCTATAACCAAATCCCTTACAATCGTGCATGTAAACAATCAGCACCTCGAAACGATGACTTTCCCACTTGCACAATTTATTGGTTCATATCTCCATCTAAGCAATCAATGTTGAATTCGTTTAAAACACCGATGATATCATATCGATTAGGAAAATGGAAAAGAGAAACGTAATCTAGCATCTTTGTTGAGATGAGAATGCTTAATAATAAAAAAATGGCAGAAGAACAGTTAAAGGTGAAAGAAGTAGAAGAGAATAACATGATGTGGTGGGAGCAGGTGGTAGAGAATGAAGGCTTGGGGAAAATGGGAGCTACGAATAAACACATGTACCATAACACGTGTAGACAGATTAAAGAATTAGAGAGTTAAATGCAATTTGCGTCCCTGAGGAATTAAGCCGCGGTCAGGTTGAGTTCCCAAAATCTTTTTTTGCTATTGAGTCCTCATATGGTAAAAGAACATGCATTTGAATCCCTAATGCTCACTTCTGTTAGTTTTATCACTGTAGTTACTATATAACCTTTATACAATATTCGTTTGCGTCCCTTTGATTTTAATATGTTCTCCTTTGTGTCACCGAGCTTAAACGTTTTCTGATTTTATTGTTGTTTTTGTTGTAAAAATAATCTCTTTAAAAACAACTAATCTTTTTCATTTTTATAAGCCTGCCACCACAAAATCCTTTTATCATATAAAATGTTGTTGCACATCTGAGATGAAGATGCAAGCAGCTTCTTGGAATTTTATCACCAAATCTATAAATTTCTTCAAAACCTTCATGAGGGCTTTTAAGATAATGTCTTAAATATTTGATTTAGATATTTTTCCATGTATATTTCGTTCGTTGAACCACCACCACCATGTAAATCCAGATCTGGATCACAAACATAACAAACAATATCTTCCCTTGAACCGCCGATGACCACCATAAGCACCGTCACAATTTCGAGTCCGCAGATCTTGATTGGGGGGTTTTGGTAGTGATCTGAAATAGAAAAGTTTCTCTGGAGATCTCTATTGGGGGGTTTTTGGCGGTGAATCAATACTGGAGGGTTAAGGTTTATTATTTACAATCACGCTATCATGATCATCCACATCGGCAACACCATCCACGGACACATCGAGGTATAACAAAGAAGTTTCCGAGTTGCATCTCTTAAATACCTTCACAGGCTTCACCCGCGACCGACCAACTAGCACTCGCCGGCAGAGTGTCCGAGCAGACGACGAAGGTTGTGAGTGTGATGGTCTGGTTGTTCTTCGGTGTTTCCCCAGAGTGAGTTATGTGACATCAGTTGAGGATAATTAAAAGGGGTTTGAGTAATATTGATACAAATGAATAATATTTATGGTTGAATATATATACAGTTTGTGTGTACGTATAGCTATGGGAATGATGTTGTGGTTCCGCCGATCAATTGTTGGTCAAAGAAATTAAGAAGGAAGGCAGATAGCAATTTAGAGAGAAACTAGACAATTTAATTCATAATCTTCATGCCTTCATTCTCAAACAAACGTCCCTTTTAAAGGGATATAAGGAAATAAAATAACTAATAAATTGCAACCATTATCTCCTAAACTTACTGATACGTGAGAACATGGGCCTCCCATTAGTCCCTGTATTTTAAATCACATGTTTAATTAAAACAAACACAAACTAATAAGAATCAAACAACTATCCTCAAATTCATAATTGTATTTGACGTTGCATGAATTTCCAAGGTGAGGCAATCAATCCACCCCACTCGAATTCACCTTGTCCTCAAGGTGAAATCGGAATAGAGTTGGTCATGCGCCACAGAGGTCACCACTCGAATCTCCTGGTCGCATTCAGAGAGGTATAAGCTAAACGCCACAGTGGACGCCACTCGTGTCTCTCGGTTGTTTCATCTAGCACTATGTTCATGTCCTTTGCATATATTGATTTCATAACTTGTTTCAACATGTTCGAAACCACGGATGGTGCGTCATTTGGCTCCGGTACGGGTGAGGGTATGGGTTTTGGCATGGCTGCAACAGGGAATGGTGCGGTTTTGTGGGTGAGTTTCGATACGGGTCTAGAGAATGGTGTGTGTTGTTGGACTATTTTAGGTGTAGGCCGAGTACATAGTGGCACGTTGGCGGAAGCAGCAATAAGTGGCGGTATGGTTGTTGTTTTTGGTGTCGAAGAGTTGGTTGAAGGGGCTTGTTTTGGTGGTGTTGAGGTGTGTAGTGGTTTTGTGGTTGGCTATGGTTGGTTGATGGCAGTTGTTGGTGGTGGTGAGGCGGCAGCGGGTGACGGGACTGGCGGCGCAGTGTCGGAAACAGGTGGTGGAAGTGTAGGAGATTGGGATTCCCACGCGGTTCGGAATGATCGGAACTCATTGAAGACGGTTTGCAACTTAGATTCGAGCCTCACAAGGGATTAGTTCATCCATTTCTGTCACACCCCGATTTCCACGTGTATCCCGTGGGCCCGGGTGGGAGTATTGTGACGTAAGTTGATAATATCATAACCAAATAAACACAGCACAACAGAAGTCTTGGATTTAAAATACTATTACAAACCGAATGTTTAAAGTTCAAATAATAAATACATGGCTTGTAATAGAAGATCCACAGGTGGATCGAAATAATTATACAAAGTATTCGTCCAACAGACTTCGGGTAACTAAGGACTTGCAAGATCCTCTTATGTCACTACCAAGCAGCTCCCGGCCTATTACGTGCTGAAACCTGTAACTTAATCTTTTGAAAATACGTCAGTTTACACTGGTAAATACTAATAACTGACACATTTTGAAAATACTTTCGAAAATGGTTTTAAGTGCACTTGGCACATTTTATAAATAACTTGGGATAGTTCAAAATGACCTTGTTTACATTTTTACATGTTTGTCAATACATATGGGGTCCGTTGCAAAAATCGAATAACCTGATTAACCGACACACCACTACTAATCCACCAATGGGATTTAATATTTTATTTGCATTAGCATCTGACAAGTGTAAGCCTACACCCCGCGCTTAAGGTCGTGGCCATTAGTAATTTAATGAGCCGAGGATATCCAGGACACGGTCGAGTTAACCCCCAATGTTTAAGTTATCAAACAACACCGAATAAAACGGGTTATGAAGATTTAGTTAAGTCACAATCCGACAACATGATCCCATACCTGACCAAGCGGTATTATTATACTGTATCCTAAGCCCGTATAGGGAAAATAGGCTAAAAGTATTTACCTGAGCTAATTCTACACTAAGATAATAACTCAGCCGATAATCAGAAAGTAAGCTTAGATAACAATCTATCGGGAGGCTTTAGTCTGGAATGATGGTATTATTAACCAGTTAGAATGCTAACGGGTCCTATCTACATCATAGACTCGGACCGGCTAGCTTAAAATATATTTACGGTACTAAACGCTAGATTAAGCGATGACCGGAATAGAATGTAGTTTAAACCCGACAAGTATTAAGACTTGTTCAATATGGGTAAACATATTACATTCTGGATTTTGATATAAAAATGATATGGTTAAACCCGTTTTGGTTAAACTACGTAAACTAGTCACATAGGCTTAACCGTACGCATATAAGTGAAACCGGGTAACCGGACGAGTCATATACAAGTTCCATATGCCATTATATTTAAAACATGTTGTAATATCAGTAGGATATCAACATGTATGCCCGTTATGGTTTTTTTTTAAATCAAGTTACGCCTTAAAAGGGCGTTTTAGTCATTTTACGACTTGTAAAAGGAGCTTGCAAGTAAACTGATGTAATGGTCATAAACATTCTGTGAAAATAGTTAATTATGACGTTATATCTGTAGAATATCAAGTATATGTGTGGTTTAAAGTTTAAGACCAAACTATGCCTCGAAAGGGCATTTGGTCATTTCACACATCACTTGACGACTTATTTAGGATTTGAGTTTAGATTATGTACCTACTGAAAATATATCTAAAATGAGTTTTGAAATCAGAAGGTATCAAGTCTTGATGCTTAAGTATGGTTTTAAACCATATTATATGCCGAAACGGCGATTAAGTCGCTAAATGACGATTTAAATGATTTTTAATGAAAACTGATCCTAAGATCATTTGTATGATGAAGATATGTTAATTTATATAACACATCAGTAGGTAAAAGTTTTGGTTCATTAAAATGATTAAAACCCATTTTAGGTGTCGTAAGGGCAATATCGTCATTTAAGGACTTAATACATGGACTTGTGTATAAACTCAGTTTATAATCTGATTTGATATCTCAAATAATCCTAATTATGATATTACATCGTAGGTAAAGAGTTTTTATGTAAAAATTATGTTTAAACCATTTTATACGCCAAAAGGGCGGTTTAGTCCCTTTGAAGTGTAAATTACGCTTATTTAATCAAAACTCAGTTTATGTCCAGAATGTTAACTTTAAAATAAGTTAAACAACTTAACATTTCATTTTACAAGTCATTTGTATCCTCTTTTATACTTAAAACCTTATTTTTTTAACATAAAGGGCTTTTTTTGCAAAGTTAGGCATAATTAACGAAACTTGCATAAAAACTTGGATTACTATGTGACCATGTAATATGACTCCAAAGGGTTATACTATAACATAACATGGTCATAATGCAACTTAGAATTAGTAGCCTAAGTTACTAAATCGGGTCGGAACTGAATGTCAACGCATAAGTCAAACTTCGCGACTTTCGGTTGCGAACCGACTCTAGACATGGACTTGACCGGCCGAACATGTTTATACATGTTCTAACTAATATTATCAAGTTATTAAGGTGTTAAAACTCATTTTATAACACCTACATTACTAAATAATGATTTATTTAAAATCTGCCCAGTTTGACTTTTTAGATTGATAATTTTGACCCGACAATTGACCAAGTAAACGTGGGAATTAGGAGGTGCCCTCTTGAGGGATTAACACCTACCTAACTACGATCACGTAGCCATGTTCGCATCAAACAATGGCTGGACCATAATGGTCTTATCCAATGGTCAAAGCGTTTTTACGTCAACGCTTTGACTTTGGCTTAAGTCTACTAAAACTAAAAAGAAAGGGTTAAGGACACTTACACAATGTCCTAGCATGAAAATAAACTTGATTAGGAAGCTCCTTATGGCCAGGAACCTCCATATGAGGAATAGAGAAGATTATGAGAAATGGTGCAAGAAATGAGGTTGCACATCACCTCTATTTATACTTGAGGATCAAGAACCAGGTCACTCCAGGTGTTGGCAGGTGTAATATGGTGATAACAAGTGTTTAGGAACGTGTAAGAAGCAAGGAGAAGGTGGCATTTCGCGTAAAGGGTGGCAGGGGCAGAAGCTGCCATGTTTCTGCTCGTTGGCACCCACTTACGGACCGTATGGCCATAGCCTTGCAGTCCATTAGGCCATCAGGCGCCCGGAATGTTTGAATGGTTACGGACCGTAACCATATATGGTTGCGGTCTGTAACCGCCTTCCAGAAGTTGAAATTTGGCATACGTTTATGGTTGTTCCCCCGACTTAGAATAACTATCGTTCAGAGGTCATAATTTAACATGACGATGCTTTTAGTCCCTCTTAGCCAACATCTGGCAACGAGGATCATCGGGACATGTGTCGGAATTTTACACGACGGGTTTTTACGAGGTGTTACATCCTCACCCCCTTAAAAGAAATCTCGACCTTGAGATTTAATCGAAAAGATAAGGGTACTTTTGTCGCATAGTGGACTTGACTTCCCATGTATACTCGGGGCCTTAGCGGGCATCCCATTTGACCTTCACAATAGGCACTTGCTTTCTTCGAAGCTTTTTAACCTGTCGATCTTCAATCGCTATTGTTTTCTCAATGAACATGTTTTCGTCAATTTGCACGTCCTCGTGCGGCATTGCTAGCGATTCATCGGCTAGACATTTCTTTAAGTTTGAAATGTGAAACACATTGTGAATCCCACTTAGCTTTTCGGGTAACTTGAGCTTATAAGCCATGGACCCGAGTCTCGAACGGTCCTATATATCTTGGACTCAATTTGCCCGTTTTGCCAAAACGCATAACGCCTTTCCAAGGTGATACTTTTAATAACACTTTGTCCCCAATTTGAACTGAAGTGGTTTACGCCTCTTATCTGCGTAGCTCTTTTGCCTATCATGGGCGGCTTCGAGGCGATCACGGATTTGTATAATCTTATCTGTTGTCTCCAGGACAATCCCTAGTCCTGTCAGTTGGGCTTCCCCAACTTCCGCCCAACAAACGGGCGTTCGACACTTTCTTCCGTACAAAGCTTCAAAAGGAGCAGCCTTGATACTTCAATGATAACTATTATTGTAGGAGAATTCAATCAAAGGTAGGTGGTCATCCCAGCTACCACCTAAATCGATTATGCATGCACGTAGCATGTCTTCCAAAGTCTGAATGCTACGTTCGCTCTGTCCGTTAGTCTTCGGATGATAAGCCGTACTAAAGTTCAATCGAGTGCCTAAAGATTGCTGGAAGCTTTTCCGGAAATGAGAGGTGTATCTTGTATCTCTGTCGGATACAATAGATACGGCCCCAATTTATCTGAACTATACGTTTCTTTGATTGGTAAGAAATGCGCTGACTTAGTCAGCCTATCAACAATAACCCAAATCGTGTCATTACCATGTTTGGTCTTAGGCAACTTGGTAATCAGATCCATAGATACCATTTCCCATTTCCAAGTGGGAATTTCCAGCTGTTGTAGAAGTCTTGGGGGTTTTTGGTGTTCAGCTTTAACTTGCGAACATGTCAGGCACTTAGCTACATAGGTGGCTATAGATTTCTTCAAACCCATCCACCAATAATTAGACTTTAAGTCTTGGTACATCTTATCACTCGACAACTGGTAAATACAATACAAACTTAAGACAATTATCAATTGATTAAATGCAATTCGATTTGTCACAAACCAAATGTTTAAACAAATAATAAACCCTAGAAATCCTTACAAAAATCTACATCGGGGTGAAACCTCCGGGAATTAGCCGCTCATGGTGAACGGAACACGATCAACAATGGATTGAAGCTTTAACTTTGACATCTAAGCCTTGAAAGTGATGAAGATGATGATTAGGGTTTGGGATGGATGATGTGTGTGGATGAATGATGGAAGAGATGATGGTAGCTTAGGGTTAGGATCGAAGGGATTGATGATTTGGGATGAAGGAATGAATTGGATTGATGGATTATGATGATGGTGGGTGATTGTGGCTCCAAGAACTAGTTTCAAACTCCCCAAAACTCGTAACTCCAAGAAAAGGGTCAAAACATTGATATAACTCGTTCCCCAACAACCGAAATCAAAGTTTTGCGAATTGACAAAGGAAGGGGCGTCGCCGGTGGCCATTTAGGGCATTCCCGACTGCCCCTTGAAGTCTCAGTTTCATCCGACGGCTAAATATACCGTTTATGAAGGTTTCTGGCCGACGGAACAATGCAGATGTAACACCCCGACCGCGTAAAAAACAACAAACTGCGGCGGAAATGTCGGGGAGTCACGTTAACAAATTGTTTCAACAACACATGGTAATTAAAGTTATGTTTTATTGAATATTGAAATTACATAGTTACATTGTCTTGGAATTTAAAACAAACTAAATAAACTATTGTCTTTCATATTTTAAGGCACTAAGGTCCGCGTCTGATCCTACTTGAGCATGCATCGACATCAAACTTAGTTTCTTGAAACGTATGTGAAAACGAGTCAGCAAAAATATGACGGCGAGTACATAGGTTTTGTGAGTGTGTCAAATTCATGGCCTTGAATATGTATTTGCAATACCTCGTCAGACTACTAGAGTCGTTAATCGAAAACCTTGTTATCAAAAAGTATTTAGTATTGCAATGATAACTAACCAACTAAAACAAGTTAGTTGTATTTTATAAAAGACTTGTAGCCATGAATCTTGACCAAAATATTTGTTTCGTAAATCCGAGTAGTAAATCGTTTCTAAAGAAACCTTGTATGGTTTATATCTTAAATTGAAAATCGTTACGTGTCATTGCTTGTAAACCTTTGTTCCAAGTGATTTGAATAACGTCACGTAAGTAATGTGATAAAAACACTTATATATAGAAAGTACCAGCGGCGTATCCACCATGCTTTTATTATATTACACACGTCCCATTATCTAAATCGCTGACCAAAAACCAATCGTACATTGTTCGTGTCATAAACCAATCGTCCATTGTTCGTGTCATAAACCAATTGTTCATCGTTCGTGTAACAAACCGTCCTTGTTTTTATTGTGAAAACCTTTGGTCGTTTTGATGAATACATTCAAACCTGTGTTGACTCGTCTATACCACCAAAGGGTATCTTTAAATTGCAATAACAAACCACCAAAGGGTTTGTTAAAGTAAACAGTTTCGGTCGTTCCCCAACTTCCCAACAAACACCGGGAACCTTCGTAACGGGATTGTCAGTTCTATGGTACCATAACTTACTACTAATCGGCTTGGCCAAAGCTAATGAATTCATTCGTGTCATGTATATAACGCACCAACAAGTTCGTTCACATTATTGAAATCGTCGTGTTTATATAAACCATAGCATTTGTAATTTGAAAACTTGAAAACCATTCATACATATGAATCACCCCAAAATATTTGCAAAACATAAAAGAGGGGAGCTATGTACTCACTTGGGGTTGCAAAAATAACCTTGAATCAATTAAACAAGCTCAAATGTCCGAGAAATCAAGCGTGTTCTAAAATCGGATAACTATGTAAATATTGGGACTTAATCGGCGGATCGGATATAATGAGGTATTGTAAACCAAATGAGTGTTGGAACTCATATGAAATGGTTTAACAAAGTTAACATTCTGATTTGGAAATATTCCTAAGTGTTTTTGACCTGTTATGACTCGTTAAGGTAGTTTACGCTACTTTAACGGATCATTTATGTAAAAACGTGTTCGGATGGTTAGATATGTGTTATGATAATTCTTATATGCCAAAATAAGTTTAATATGATTGCAACATCAGTTTATATGTTAAAACATTGGTCACATATGCTTAAAGTTGATTTATGCGCAAAAAGGGCATTTTGGTCATTTATAAAGGCATAACTAGTGACTTAACATAATACTTACCGAACAACATGACCATAAGGTATAACCTCAGAGGGATATTCCCTATACAACTATGGTCAAAAATATGTGTTTGGTCGGATCCTAAGATCGACCAAATGGGTCGGATTCGAAAGTCAAAGCGGTGGTCAAGAACGCTCGACTTACGACCCTAAATAAGCGCTAAACTAAAAGTGACGAGTTAAACATGTTTAACTAAGTTAGAAAACTGATTTGATATCAAAACAAAGTGTTTTGATACCCGAAAATAGTTCTGTCGTATAATGCACATAATGCGCATGTTTGACCGAAACTTTGACTCGTCACTTCGACTAGTATACATGGTAATCAGTAGGCATGATCGCTAAGGATCATAACCATCCTGATTACGATCACGTTGCAAAGTTCAATTGGACTTTGCTTTGACCAATTCATGGTCTAAACTGAAAGTCAAACAGAAAGTCAAACTGTTTGACTTTTGGCTTAAAATAGCCAAAAACAATGAAAAAGACTAAGGATGAGATCTTACTTGTGTTAAGGAACACCCAAGATCTTAGAGAACTCAGTAGGAGGCTTCCTTTTGATCAGGAAACAAACTCCAAGAGTGTGGGAGGTGAAAAGAAATAAATGAGCAAGTGTGAAGGTTGAATGATGGACCTATTTATAGTTGAGGATGATTAAGGAGATCATTACAGGTGTTAGGGCTTGTTCTAGGATCATTCCAGGTGTTTAGAGAGGTGTCAAGACCAGGGGAAGTGTGGCAATTTCGAAAGATTAGTGTCCAAGGAAGTAAACAAGAAGCTTCCAAGTTTTTGCTGAGCTAGGGGGTCCTTACGGACCGTAAGGGCTATGGGCTTACGGTCCGTAAGCCCCTTAGCTGACAACAACTTTTGAAAAATGACAGAACAGGCCCCTGCACTCGTTTCGTCGCATTTTTGGCACTTATAACACCCGTTAACCACATTTTTAAGCTTATTAGGACGATAAAGCATAGGGGACTTTAAATATGTTTAAAAATGTCTCAGGTGTCGGTTCGTTCGGCTCGTACGGTTGCGGTTTTCGGTTAATTACGATGAAAATCGTAACGAACGCGCAAACGACGTAAATGCGTAACGAATTATATTTTTGCATTCCAGTCATTAAAATAGATTTTAATGATTACAAAATTTTTGGATGTGTGTACATGTTTCGGATAACGATATACGCAAATCGGCATAGTTTCGTAGAATTTGCAAAATAGCCCCTAAGCTTGAATAAACTTGTTTTTTGCCATACCGAAGCCCTCAAAACTTATTTCTAAGTTATGTAAAGGGTATTTAGGGTATGTTTAGCTTATTTCATTGTTCCGGAGTGTACGTCACGTTAAACTGATTACGTTTGTGTAATAGTTTGCGATTTCACTTCCAGAAGTTGTTTAAGAGTTTAGAAACGTGCAAGAATTGAATACGTGCAATTGTCATGATAAAAATACAAATCACGTAAATAAAACACAAAAATTGCATTGATTGATAATTGTTTGGAATTGTTACACGACTGGATCACCACAAATGTCACAGTCTCCCCCACTTTAGGAAATTTCGTCCCAAAATTTAATTCGAGGAAACTTGTGAAAACAGATGTGGGTATTTCGCTTTCATTTGATCCTCTGGTTCCCAAGTAAATTCTGGGACACGTTTGGATTCCCAGCGAACATTGACTATCGGTATTTGTCTGCGCTTGAGTTTCTTCACTTCACGGTCCAAAATCTCCCATGGTTTCTCGACAAAGTTCATAGTGTCATCAATGTGAATTTCGTCGAAGGGACGTAAAGATTTGTGTCGGCTAAACACTTCTTTAGATTGGACACGTGGAATGTTGGGTGAACGTTCCCAAGGTTAGGAGGTAGCTAAAGTCGGTAGGCCACCTTTCCAATTCTTTCAACGATCTTGAATGGTCCACCTTTCCAAATCTGACCACTCCTTTCCAAGGGGATACCTTGAGTAGGACGTAATCACCAACATGGAATTCCAAGGGCTTGCGTCATTTGTCCGCATAACTTTTTTGACGGCTTCTAGCTGTCAGAAGGTTATCGCGTATTTTCTTGACTTTGTCTGTTGTGTCATGAATACATTCAGCTCCAGTAAACTGAGACTCTCCAACTTCATTCCAACAGACAGGTGAACGACATTTTCGACCGTATAAGGTTCGAGAGGCGCCATGTTGATGCTGGCGTGATAACTATTGTTATAGGAGAATTCAGTCAACTGTAGATGCGAATCCCAACTACCACCAAAGTCGATTACACACGCTCTAAGCATATCCTCCAATGTTTGAATTGTTCTTTCAGTTTGTCCATCCGTTTGAGGATGATAAGCAGTGCTCAAATTGAGTTTGGTTCCCATAGCAGATTGCAAGGTCTTCCAAGAGTGAGATGAGAACCTAGCATCTCTGTCAGATATGATGTCCAAAGGAACACCATGACGAGATACAATCTCATCGACATAGATCTTGGCGAGTTTGTCAGCAGGAGTAATCCTCACGAATTGCCAAAAGTGTGCTGACTTTGTTAGACGGTCAATGGTTACCCAAATAGCATTATGACCTCTAGATGTGTGCGGTAGTTTTGTGATGAGATCCATTGCAATGTTCTCCCACTTCCATAACGGAAGTTCTGGTTGTTCGAGCAAACTAGATGGACGTTGATGTTCAGCCTTGACTTTAAGACAAGTTAGGCATTTTGATACATACAAGGCAATGTCTTTCTTCATACCCGGCCACCAATACTGGGTACGAAGATCCTTGTACATTTTGTCTGCACCAGGATGTATTGAATAACGAGACTTATGAGCTTCGTCCATCAATAGGGTGCGAAGATTGTCTTGACTTGGAATCCACAAATGGTTCAAGTAATAGAGTAATCCATTGTCTTTCATTTCGAGTTGAAGTTCGATATTTTGAGGTAGCTCATTTTTCAATAAGCTTTGGTTACACATGTACGTGGTTCTTGTAGGATACGTGTCTGAATATAGGATTGAATTCGAACATAATGAAGTTTGACACGTTCCTTACGACTGAGCGCATCGACCACAACGTTCGCCTTACCAGGATGGTAGCGAATTTCGCAAGTCGTTTAAAAGTTCGACCCAGCGTCGTTGTCTCATGTTCAGTCTCCTTTTGATTGAATATGTGTTGGAGACTTTTGTGGTCAGTGAAAACCACACACTTCGTACCATAAAGGTAGTGTCTCCAAATCTTGAGAGCAAAAACTACAGCACCTAACTCAAGATCATGAGTCGTGTAGTTCTTTTCATAGATTCTCAATTGTCTTGATGCATAGGCTATGACTTTATCTCGTTGCATGAGAACACAACCAAGGCCTAGATTCGATGCGTCACAATAGACAACAAAATCATCGTTGCCATCGGGTAAAGATAGAATAGGAGCATTCGCATAGCTTTTGTTTCAGAGTTTGGAAAGCTTCCTCTTGTTTGGGTCCCCACTCAAAAGGCTTATTCTTTTGAGTCAAAGCGGTGAGGGGAACTGCGATCTTTGAGATGTTCGCATGAATCGACGGTAATATCCAGCAAGACCAAGAAATGAGCGAACTTCTGTGGGAGTATGTGTTCCAATCCTTAATCGCAACGATTTTGGAAGGATCCACATGTATACCTTGCTCGTTGAGTATGTGTTCTAAGAATTGAACTTCCTTTAGCCACAACTCGCACTTGGAGAATTTGGCATAAAGTTGTTCTTTCTTTAGTAGTTCCATAGTTAATCAAAGGTGTTGTTCGTGTTCGGCTCAAGACTTGGAATAAATAAGAATGTCGTCGATGAAATAATGATGAACTTGTCCAAATAAGGTTTACAAAACCGATTCATCAAGTCCATGAAGACAGCTGGATCATTTGTCAAACCGAAAGGCATGACAGTAAACTCGTAATGACATATCGAGTGCGAAAAGCAGTCTTGGGAATATCTTCTTCGAGGACACGAAGTTGATAATACCCAGAACGTAGATCAATCTTTGAAAAACAAGTAGCACCTTGTAGCTGATCAAAAGATCATCAATGCAAGGTAGGGGATATCGATTTTTGATTGTGAGTTTGTTGAGCTCACGATAATCGCTATACATACAGAAAGATCCATCCTTCTTTTTCACAAATAGGATAGGAGCGCCCCAAGGTGAATAGCTCGGACGAATGAATCCTTTATCAGATAGTTCTTAAAGCTATTTCGATAACTCTTGCATCTCAGATGGTGCAAGACTGTATGGAGACTTAGCAATTGGGTTGGCACCAGGTACTAGATCAATGCAGAACTCGACTTGACGTACAGGAGGTAAACCAGGTAATTCTTCAGGAAACACCTCAGGATAATCCCGAACAATGGCTATGTCCTGAACAGTTTTGCTTTTGCCTTTCTCCTCTACGATATGTTCCAGGAAGGAAAAATAGTTCTTTCGTAGGTATTTTTGGGCTTGGTTACAGGTCATGAATTTAAGATTACTAGTGAGTTTCTCTCCACGAACCTCTAAGACTTCACCAAATGGAAGAGGTATTCGAACTATCTTGTCAAAACAAATAACTTCGGCATGATGCTTGGTTAACCAATCCATTCCTATGATGATGTCGAAACTCCCGAGTTGCATTGGTGTGAGGTTAATGGCGAAAGGGTAGCTATTGAGGTTCAATTGGCAATCACGAATGACAGAATCTAGTTTAAGAGGTTCGCCACTAGCTATTTCAACTGTCAAGGGCTTTCCTAGTTTAGTTCTTGGCATTGAAAGCAATGGTTCAAAGGCTAAGGATGTAACATCCGTCAAAAACCGGGTTAACCAAACCCGCTTCGTTTATTAACCGAACATCCAGTTAAAAATTTCGTTGCGTATTTAATACTTAAACTAATTTTATACGATACATAATTAATAAATATATTAGAATATAAAATTTATAATTGAAAATTTATTAAAAATAATGAAATAAAAATAATATGCTGATGCCGGGTTTCGAACCCGGGTCAGCCGGGAACCTCAAAGACTTAACTCACACACATCCAACCACTCCGCCACTTGTGTTATTTGATAATATATCGAAACAATTAATACATATAACAAAACTCGGAATCAAACCCAGTCAACAGCGCGCCCATTTCGCAGTCGCCGGAAAATCCGACGATTCCGCCAATTATCGACGGTTACTTTTGACTTAACGTACGTATTAACGTCGCCATCGGTTATAACCGATGTCCAGTTCCGCGACATCAGTCATAACCGCCGGAGAAAGGCTGACCAATGAATCGAGACTAGAAACAGACCCAATTCAACTTGATTCTTCCCTATAAATGCACACCCTAGCCTCTGGTAATCTTTTCGCTCAAAATCGCACCGATTCTCGAATCAATTTCACTCGCCGGAACTTTTCTGCCATCACCGGACTTTCGCCGAAAAACCGAGTCTCACATCAAACACGGTAAATACCTCGACTCTTTCTGTTTCAATCCATTGTTAGACCATTACTAACATCAATCCATCACCCAGAATCAATCCCAGACGACGTTGCCGGATATTCTGTACTCGCCGGAAAATCGCTGGAATTTCCGAAATCACGCTGTTAATCGGTATGATCATCTAAACCTCCTGATAATCGTTACTCAGTAATTCAATTTCATATCTAAACAATTAAAACTGTTAATTGATCCGAACAGAGGGAGTTCACAAAACAGAGCCGACGATCTTTGCCGGAGTTCTGAAAAAGACAACCTGTTCCTGTACTTTCTTTCCCCAAACCCTCTCTGTTCATCACATTACAATCGCTTATAAAGTTCGTTAATTTAATTTAACAAGTAACAGTTGAATGATTGCCGTCTGTGTTCTTGAGCGAAGAAGACGAAGTTGATTATGGTTATAAGATTAATTAAAATCAGAATAATAAACGGGTTAGACACACAGTCCAGCGGTGGACTGTGTGCAAACATGAAACACACGTCTCGAGTTCAATCCCTATCACGACCCTATCCTCGGAAATAAAAATGTTTTTTTTAAACCGAACCGGGTTAACTCACTGTAAGATGTTAAGTATAATAAAAATCAGAATATTAACCAGGTTAGACACACAGTCCAGCGGTGGACTGTGTGCCAAACTAAACCACAGGTCCCGGGTTCGAGACCTGTTGAGATCACCGTTCGATACAATTAAATCCTTTTTAAATAAATGATTTTCGGATTAACTTAAATAGTGTATAAATATAATTAAAAACAGAAATATTTCAGGTTAGACACGTAGCTCAGTTGGTAGAGCTGCGTGCACGCGTACGAGAGGTCACCGGTTCGAATCTCACTCAGTGCAACAATATAACCGACCGAACCGGTCAACGGTCAACAGTCATGGTCAACGGTCAACGGTCAAAGTCAACATTTTTTATATTTTTATTTATTTATTTAATTTAAAAATCAATTAAAAATACTTAAAAATAAACGTTTTTAAAGTTAGAAAATAGCCTTAAACTCACAAAAATATATCCAAAAATCCTATTAAAATTGTTAATAAAATCCGCTTACTTACCGAATCGTTATGTTATTATCTAGGTTAGTTTCTCTCGTGGTTAAATCCAAATTCGTGCGCATTCATCATCAATCCAAGAAACGCAACCACTGTGAGTGAATTCTTACAAATTCCCCTTTTTATTCATGTTTTGGAGTGTATCATGTGTCACTTAAACTAATTCGCTTATTCAAACTCATGCTATACCATATTATGATCTAAATTTAGAATGTAAATATTTTTGTTATTATGTAATACATATTGTCAAGTTGTATGCAAATTAATTGTTAGGCCCATCAGTTCCTCGTGGGAGACGAGTTGAACAAGCGTGCCTTAAAACTCATTCATAGGCCCATCAGTTCGTAGAACAACGCGTGCCTCAAAACTCATTCATTAGGCCCATCAGTTCCTCGTGGGAGACGAGTTGAACAACGCGTGCCTCAAAACTATCTATTGTTGTATGTGTGTGCAATATTTAATATTAAGTGTTTTGTGAATAAATTTACATTTACATTTACTCATATGTGGTTATGCACTTTATTTTATAATCAATTCAATAAACACGTTTAAATGTTTTAAATAGGATTCACTCGCCAACTTTTTGTTGATCCAAAACCATTTTTACACATATACAGGTGGACAGGATGAAGCAAGGAACACATAGGAAAATGCCTTAGAAGAAAATAATGAAGCCTAGAAAGATATATAGAACAAGTTGTATGATATGATTCTATGATTTCCTTTAAATTGTAATAATAAATATGAAACATTATAATAAATGTCATGAGCTTTGATGAAAACCCAATCATGCCCCGATCACCTTTTCCGCTGCGGGTCGGGTGTGTGACAGATTGGTATCAGAGCTTTTAACTATAGGGATATAGGATAGGTTATTAGACCCTTAGAGCCTATACTATAGTTGATTAGATTTTAATTGTTTATGTGGTTACATGCAAACTCATGATGTTTATTTCTTTCATATTTATTACGTACACAAATACATGCAAACACTTCCAATATTACATTTTGTGATACATAGTGAATTATACTTACAATTAAACATACATACTTACATACATATTCATCATACATATTTCAATGTTCACATATTCAAATCATCTTCATACTTCCGCTATTCAAGATTTTGTCGCATTTTTCATTTTTTTAAATCTCATCAAAGTGAGTTCTGCGACGGGCATGTAGTAACTGTAAGGGTACCAGTACCGGTAGTCGGAACGTCCTGTCTAGGTTGGCATTCGTATAAATCCAATATAACGGACCAGTTTGCCTACCTGGGGACTAACATGAGAGTACAAAGGACCTATTAGGCCAAAGCATGCCACACCAAACGTCGTTCGAACTAACCCCACTTTGAGGTGTCACCGTGTCCACACCTGGATACATTCCGAATATCATACGTTACATACATATTTCTCGATTTTCTCCGGGTTTTAGTGTACGTAACCAGGCTAACACATGCGAACCATATGAAAAACCCGGTAATCATGGGGGCCCACATGATTACGAAGGTGAAGTATGGCGGCTTGCAAGGCCCAATTACGAGCAAAGCCCAAGACATCCTATGGATGTAGTAGATTTATTATTCTATATTTATTTTATGAATGTTCATTCCTAAATACGACACATGATCCCTAAAACATCCAACTCATACTCTTGATATGTATTCCTTGTAGATGTCTTCTAATTCCGCTCGTAGGAAGATGAGATCAGGAAAAGCCCGCGAGCGCATGGCTGCCCAAATCGCTCAACAAATGGCTGCCGTAATACCCAACATTGTAGTTCAAGTCCAGGAAGCCCTTACCGCTAATCCCGTCAATCAAGAAGATCAAAACATTGTCAATCCTCCCCCAAAAGCCACTAAATGCACCTTCAAGCATTTCAAATCCTGCGACCCTCCAAAGTACGAAGGGACTGAAGGTGTCACCGCACTCCTCCATTGGTTTTAACAAATGGAAAACACTTTTCTAAATTGCGATTGCCCCGATGATCGCAAAGTGCGATATGCTACTGGTCGTTTACTTGGAATAGCACTTACATGGTGGAATACAGAGAAGGCCAAACGAGGTGTTGAAGATGCTATGACTTTGACTTGGGAAGAGTTGAAGGAAATCATGACAAGACGGTTTTGCCCAAGAAGCGAAATCAAGAAATTGGAGGATGAGTTCTATTCTTTGAAACAAAGGGAAGGCGACCACACCACATACAACAAGAGATTCCTCGAGTTAAATCAAATGGTTCCCAACTTGTTCACTCCTCTTTACCGTTTGATCGAGCACTACATTCGAGGTCTTCCTTCAAAAATTCAAGACTCTGTAATAAGTACCACACCTGCAACTTTGGAAGCAGCAATGGAGTTAGCTACAGAGCTCACCGAGAACCGCATATGGAATAAGGACTTCAAGGAGGAGGAGAAGAAGGATAAAGCATCAACTGAAACCTCAAACTCCACCCAAACCAAATCCCCTTCTCAACCCATTTCTAAGAGAAAACGAGATGGGCAACTTTTTGCTATCACCCAACGCAATCAACCAGCCTCACAAGCCATACCCCTCCAAGCTATCCCAATCACTCAAGTAGCACCCAACTCAACTTACCCAAATAAGAAACCTTACCTTGGACCTCACCCTCAATGCAACACCTGCTTTTATCACCATCCCTCTACCTTACCTTGTCGACTATGTGCGAATTGTGGACGCTATGGTCATTTGAGCAAGGTTTGCTGCACCTCTCAAAACCAAACCTCACCCCCTACTCAAAACATGATCCAAACATATCAACAACCCCAATACCCCATGTTCCCATATGTTCGAGCTTGTTTTAATTGTGGCGACCCTACCCATTTTAGAAACACGTGCCCTCGATTGGTTAACATCATAAACGCCCAAGCTCAAGCAAACCCAGTTAACCAAGCAAATCAAGAAAACCTAACCACTAGGCCACCAGCAAGAGGAAGAGTTTTCAACATCAACGCCAATCCTGTTGAAGATAATGACGGCCCAAACGAACCACCCAACTAGTCTCCTTCACCAAAAATCAAGATTCAACTCCAACCGCTTAGTTTTTATGTTTTCTTTATGTTATCTCAATTTTCACGTATCTCAGTTATAAATTGGGAATTTATCCAAGAATCTTATGCGAATTACTATTTCAGTTTTGTTTTATACTCACTGATTTTAGCATTCATATCATCATACATCTCAACGTATTTCAAATCTCATTATTTAAAGAAGTTGGGCTGTGTCTCACTTCTACATAGACTAACCTCTCCATCATAACAAATGAGAGAGGAACTGTCATCATTCAAACATGTATACTATCAGAATTAAGACTCAAGCTTTGGTTGTTGTGTTTGTTTATGTTCTAGGGTCACATCATAGAACTAATCATAACTTACTGATAAAACCAATGAAAATTTGACAAGAATATGGTGGATACGCCGCTGGTACTTCCTATATATAAGTATTCTTGTCAAAGGATCAGAGGCATTGTCAGGCAATTATGAGAAGTTCCATGTAGGATTTAGTAATGTCTTGGTTGAAGTTTGTTTTATACTCACAGATTTAGCATTCATATCATCTCATCATTTAAAGAAATTAGATTGTGTTCCATTTCTACATAGACTAACCTCTCCATCATAACAAACGAGAGAGGTACTGTCACCATTCAAACATGTATACTATCAGAATTAGGACTCAGGCTTTGGTTGTTGTGTTTGTTAATGTTCTAGAGTCACATCATAGAACCAATCATGATTTACTGATAAAGCCAATGAAAATTTGACAAGAATATGGTGGATACGCCGCTGGTACTTCCTATATATAAGTATTCTTGTCAAAGGATCAGAGGCATTGTCAGGCGATTATGAGAAGTTCCATATAGGTTTTAGTAGTAAAAGTTTTGTTTTAGGATATAACCTTATCTTTCCAAACATATCAAAACTCTTGCGCATGAAATCATACTTAGTGAATCAACTCTGTTTATCAATTTTTTTATCGTAGGCATCAAAAAGCGATTCCTGTAGCAGGGTACTCAACCCTTACAAGGAACGTTACCGCCTCAAACAAAAATTTAAACTCTTACTCCCTTCTAAGTATGTAACTGTCAAATTAAAACACCATCCTTTTGTGACAAACATGCCACTACTTAAATTTCGGGACGAAATTTCTAAAATAGGGGATACTGTAACATCCGTCAAAAACCGGGTTAACCAAACCCGCTTCGTTTATTAACCGAACAAAAATTTCGTTGCGTATTTAATGCTAAAATTAATTTTATACGATACATAATTAATAAATATATTAGAATATAAAATTTATATTTGAAAATTTATTAAAAATAATGAAATAAAAATAATATGCTGATGCCGGGTTTCGAACCCGGGTCAGCCGGGAACCTCAAAGACTTAACTCACACACATCCAACCACTCCGCAACTTGTGTTATTTGATAATATATCGAAACAATTAATACATATAACAAAACTCGGAATCAAACCCAGTCAACAACGCGCCCATTTCGCAGTCGCCGGAAAATCCGACGATTCCGCCAATTATCGACGGTTACTTTTGACTTAACGTACGTATTAACGTCTCCATCGGTTATAACCGATGTCCAGTTCCGCGACATCAGTCATAACCGCCGGAGAAAGGCTGACCAATGAATCGAGACTAGAAACAGACCCAATTCAACTTGATTCTTCCCTATAAATGCACACCCTAGCCTCTGGTAATCTTTTCGCTCAAAATCGCACCGATTCTCGAATCAATTTCACTCGCCGGAACTTTTCTGCCATCACCGGACTTTCGCCGGCCAGAAAACCGAGTCTCACATCAACACGGTAAATACCTCGACTCTTTCTGTTTCAATCCATTGTTAGACCATTACTAACATCAATCCATCACCCAGAATCAATCCCAGACGACGTTGCCGGATATTCTGTACTCGCCGGAAAATCGCTGGAATTTCCGAAATCACGCTGTTAATCGGTATGATCATCTAAACCTCCTGATAATCGTTACTCAGTAATTCAATTTTATATCTAAACAATCAAAACTGTTAATTGATCCGAACAGAGGGAGTTCACAAAACAGAGCCGACGATCTTTGCCGGAGTTCTGAAAAAGACAACCTGTTCCTGTACTTTTTTTCCCCAAACCCTCTCTGTTCATCACATTACAATCGCTTATAAAGTTCGTTAATTTAATTTAACAAATAACAGTTGAATGATCGCCGTCTGTGTTCTTGAGCGAAGAAGACGAAGTTGATTATGGTTATAAGATTAATTAAAATCAAAATAATAAACGGGTTAGACACACAGTCCAGCGGTGGACTGTGTGCAAACATGAAACACACGTCTCGAGTTCGATCCCTATCACGACCCTATCCTCGGAAATAAAAATGTTTTTTTTTTAAACCGAACCGGGTTAACTCACTGTAAGATATTAAGTATAATAAAAATCAGAATATTAACCAGGTTAGACACACAGTCCAGCGGTGGACTGTGTGCCAAACTAAACCACAGGTCCCGGGTTCGAGACCTGTTGAGATCACCGGTTCGATACAATTAAATCCTTTTTAAATAAATGATTTTCGGATTAACTTAAATAGTGTATAAATATAATTAAAAACAGAAATATTTCGGGTTAGACACGTAGCTCAGTTGGTAGAGCTGCGTGCACGCGTACGAGAGGTCACCGGTTCGAATCTCACTCAGTGCAACAATATAACCGACCGAACCGGTCAACGGTCAACAGTCATGGTCAACGGTCAACGGTCAAAGTCAACATTTTTTTATATTTTTATTTATTTATTTAATTTAAAAATCAATTAAAAATACTTAAAAATAAACGTTTTTATAGTTAGAAAATAGCCTTAAACTCACAAAAATATATCCAAAAATCCTATTAAAATTGGTTAATAAAATCCGCTTACTTACCGAATCGTTATGTTATTATCTAGGTTAGTTTCTCTCGTGGTTAAATCCAAATTCGTGCGCATTCATCATCAATCCAAGAAACGCAACCACTGTGAGTGAATTCTTACAAATTCCCCTTTTTATTCATGTTTTGGGGTGTATCATGTGTCACTTAAACTAATTCGCTTATTCAAACTCGTGCTATACCATATTATGATCTAAATTTAGAATGTAAATATTGTTTGTTATTATGTAATACATATTGTCAAGTTGTATGCAAATTAATTGTTAGGTCCATCAGTTCCTCGTGGGAGACGAGTTGAACAACGCGTGCCTTAAAACTCATTCATGAGGCCCATCAGTTCGTAGAACAACGCGTGCCTCAAAACTCATTCATTAGGCCCATCAGTTCCTCGTGGGAGACGAGTTGAACAACGCGTGCCTCAAAACTATCTATTGTTGTATGTGTGTGCAATATTTAATATTAAGTGTTTTGTGAATAAATTTACATTTACATTTACTCATATATGGTTATGCACTTTATTTTATAATCAATTCAATAAACACGTTTAAATGTTTTAAATAGGATTCACTCGCCAACTTTTTGTTGATCCAAAAACCATATTTACACATGATACAGGTGGATAGGATGAAGCAAAGAACACATAGGAAAATGCCTTAGAAGAAAATAATGAAGCCTAGAAAGATGTATAGAACAAGTTGTATGATATGATTGTATGATTTCCTTTAAATTGTAATAATAAATATGAAACATTATAATAAATGTCATGAGCTTTGATGAAAACCCAATCATGCCCCGATCACCTTTTCCGCTGCGGGTCGGGGTGTGACAAAGGACACGAAACTCTTATCAGCACCCGAATTGAAAAGAACAGAAGCAGGATGATTGTTGACAAGGAACGTACCGTTAACGACTTTGTTATCAGCATGGGCCCCGTTGGTGTTAATGTTGAATGCTCGTCCATGAGCTTGATTGGAATTGGCTAATTTTGGGCAAATTTTCTTGTAATGGCCCATCTCGCCATAGTTAAAACATGACCCGGTGGAAAGTGAGGTCGAACGGGATTTGCTTGGGGTTGGACAGGGTTCTGAGCAGCTTGGTTTGGAAGAGAGTGACAAACGTTGGCCAAGTGACCAAATCTTGCACAAGTAGTACATTGACGACATGGTTGATGAACTTGGTGGTGACCGTTGCACCGATTGAACAATGGTGCAGTACCAGTATATGGCTTCCTCACAGGAGGTTGAGCTGGTTAGTTTTGGGGAGCTTGATTGGTTTGAGCGGCTGGAGCGGGTTGTGCAGTAACAACAAAGTTCTGAGAAGCCTTATGCTTCTTCGATCGTTTGGAAGGCTCGGCTTTGCTTCCCTTTTGTTTCTCTTGAGTGGTTTTGGTGGATGATTTCTTATCACCTTTGCGATGAAGGTTACCCTTTTTGACCTAAGACTCGGTCAAAGTTGTAGCTAGCTCAATGGCCTGTTAGACAGTGGTTAGGTTACTTCCGGTAACGATGTCCTGAACAGGGTCAGGCAAACTATCGATATACTTCTCGATTGCCTTATCCAATGGCGTCACCATTGAAGGACAGAGTAAACTCAACTCTTCGTACCAGTCAGTATAAGCACGATGCTCACCACTATCTTGTTTGAGATCATGGAATTCGTTTTCGAGCGCCCTCTGCTCATGACGAGGACAGAATTCCTTCATCATTAGAGCCCTAAGCTCTTCCCATGTTTGAGCTAAGGCCACATCGGCACCTCTATCTCTCATTATACCATTCCACCACATAAGAGCTCACTTTTTGAATGCACTCGATGCGAACTCAACCTTTCGCTCATTTGGGCATTGCACATGACGAATGTAAGACCCTTAGTTCATTTATACGATTTCATATAGGTTTCGACTAGAATTGTGTAATTGCGATTACACATACATGTGAAAAAGGCCGGTTTGTTAAAATATTTAAGAATTTAAATCATTTCAACATCATATTTATAAGTTCGTCGTTTAAAATGACGATGAAACATAGTGCGGAAGCTTGTATCTTGATCGTGTTTGGTTCTTCGTTGAGCTTGATCGACATCCGATACTTTTAGGCAACCTACATTTCATAAAACATGAAATGCTTTTAGTTAAAACATGTTTATAAAATGTCAAAATAAGTCCATATGTTAAAACGAACAAACAAACAACATAAACACAAGAATATATATATATATATATATATATATATATATATATATATATTTTCTTTTTTTTCCTTTTGTTTTTTTTCCAGCCCTTTCACCGGCCGTGTCAGCTTTCCCACCCGGCCGCGTCAGCTAAACATTTTTTTTTTCAGAACATTCATCTGGCCGTGTCAAATGTTCACCCGGCCGTGTCAGCTCTGCACGTTTACTTTTCTCTCAATTTGCATCCAAACTTATTCCAAACTCATTCCTATCACTTGGGGTTCGTTTCTTAACATGTCTAAGTTGTAATCCATTACCCGGATCCAAAATTCATATAGTTTACCCTCCCATTACAGGGTTTGCGTTTTACTTGATTTTGACCTGTTTGACGTTTAAGCACCTAAGCTCAATCATCCATAACTTTTTAGTGGAATTATTTTCCACGATTATGCCCATTACCCGGGCTTAATAACTTCGTGTTCCACGCTCCTATTACCCGGTTTGCGAGAACACATTTACATTCACCGGTTTATTCTGTAACTTTCTAAACACATAAACCAACATTTAACCACTTACTTTATTTTGACCCGTTTAGAGGTTTCTAGCATATAAGCATAAATTTCACTCATCATTACTCGCATTTTATTTCTATATTAAGATATCTATTTGCCTTCCATCACCATTATATTCGTGGTGGATTTACTTTGGTAATCTAACTATTCTGAAATCTACCCTTCGGTTAGTAATTTTACAGAAAAGGCCCATTTTTGGTCGTTTGACCCAAAAAGGATTATGCAAATAACTTTTACGTTTATCAAAGACTAACTTGGTAATAATACTCATTTCTAAACAACCTTTAAAGGTCATTTACTCAGTTTATTGATTAAGGGCGTTTTGGTCAATTTTAGCCCCTCATTTTACGACGAAGGACTTCACTAATTATTTGACCAAAATAGCATGTTTAAGCTATAATCTTATTTATGCGTACCTGGCTCGGATCAAGGTATTGACCCGTTTTAATACCTCATCATATAAGTTGTTAGTTAATAACAACGGCGTCTCACGCTCTATTCGTTTCTGTCAGCATAAAACTCAACAACAACATTAATCACTAATGTTAATTGGTGATTTCATCAACTTTTAACCCGTTTATTCCATTTGACCATTTATTCATCGTAAGATGGTATTTATTTAACATCCCATTCATGTACCCATTCTGGTTTACACCGTATAAAATTTTCTCTTATTTGTTTTGGCTTATCTTTTTTTACGCCTTATAACGTCTTTTTCAAAAACAATTATTGTTCCGTTAGCTCGTGGCCAATTACCATATTACCCTTTTTACTCATTATGGTTTACCCCATAATATGTCTTTTCTCAAAACTCATTGTTTATTCGGTCTATTTAAGACCGAATTGCCATTTTACCGCTTTTTACTTATTCTGACCCATAATATTTCGTGTCGAATCACCATAATTAATTTACGGTTATATTATAATCATAAAAACTTCAACGAGTAAATGATCTAATAGAAAAGTGTAAGCTTTACTTACCTTGCATCCGATTATGCTATTTTTCCGCATACTCAATCCGTTTGACCCGCTTTTTTTCCAAACCTCCACCTAGCTTGTCAAGCGTCAAACTATCATATAATATTCACAAGGTGGTTAGGTTAGTCGTTCTAGATCATAACCTTTACGCCTTATGAACCTTTATACTATTTTTCTTACCGTACTCTATCATAGGTTGGTTTGACTTTTAACAGTCAAACTACCTTATAGCTTATGAAATTGAGCAACTAAGTTTGACAAACTCATGTTGGCGTTCCGCCATTTACTCGATAAGCACTATTCTTAGGCCACCATTTTGACTAATATTTAATCCGAGTTCATGGTATTATTAACACTAAGTTAACTTAGCTCTCGATTATCAAAGACACATTATTCTTTCATTACGCAAAATCTACAGGTTTTCATCTATAAGTGAAACCCGTTTCATCATGTTATTAGGCATTTATCCGAATACCTAATCTAATCAAGTTCTACATTCAAACGAGTAGACGTGCGATTTCACTTAGGCATTTTAACGAACACCTTACGAGCAAGATGTTTATACATCTTTTGTCTAGTTCATGACTAGCTTCTAACCAAATTTCAATCATCAAAATCAAGCCCTTATGTCTAGCATTCATAAACAAATTTCAAGACTCGCATCATAACATTAGTTTTTCACAATCTAACATTCAAATTCATGTGTTCATCATCTTGTTATAAAAACCCACTTAAAACATATATGGGTGTTTATCAAATTCCAAGTTTTCAACACTGATACTTCAAGTTTTCAACTAGGGTTTGTTCCTAGACATGAATTTAACCCAATATCTCTCATTCATACAACATTCATCACAGAATTTTGATTTATGAATGTTAATCAGAATTTCATAATATCACCAAATGACAAAATTCAACATACCTTGTGATCTCCTAGCTTGGTGATCACGAATTTAGTAAAAGCCCCGATTTCTAGCTCAATTTCTCTTTGATTTTGATGGATTTTTAGTGAGTTAGGGTTTTGAAGAGAACCCCCTTTTGTTCTCCTGGATACATCGACCAAAACACACACATGTGTGTGTTTTTGGTTTTTATTTTTTTTAGTTAAAAACAACTTTCATAACTTGCTCGCTTTAGTCCCTTTAGTTCCACCTTTTATAAAAAGGTTTACTAATTCATGTTTCTTTAATGTTTTCAAACAATTAATTTACTAGGTTAATTATTCCTAGTTACGTTACCCTTGGTTATGACCGACTCATGTTTATTATATACACTATTTATATATATATATATATATATATATATATATATATATATATATATTCATATTTTTGGGTGTTACAACGAAAAGTACTTTCGAGGCTCTCAAACCATTGCAGAAGCCCAGTAGCTCCTCAGACCCAGAAAACGAGAGTGGTTTAGCCAAACAAAATTGTTTATAGTTACACGGAGCTGGTGCATTGTTATTGTTGTTGTTGTTCCTTGATTAAGTTGGGTCACGAGATTTGGGAGTACAGCAGCAATTTGCTGAGCGATAATGGCTGCCATTTCGGCTTTTGGGTTGCATCGCGTCGAGGAGGCATTCTAAGAGAAATCATGGAGGAAGATATGTGAGATTGACATTGAAATAAATCAAAAGAGGTATTTGACAATATCGACGAAATAAGGATGGTGGTCATTTGTTCGTTTCTAAAAAAACAAACGACACACAGTGACTAATCAAAGTAAATGGGTCTTTATAATGTATTGTGAAGACATGCTTTAGCCTATAAGTGGACACTCACCCCAAGAGTTCCTAGGTAAGAGTGACTGGTCCGATTAAGTGGATTTATTCGAACACTCTAACCTTGGACAGAAAACTCGGGGTACAGGCACCCACCCTTCCATATTGCATGTGTTCACATTAATAAAACCCAAACTTTGACGAGATTTGAAAACTCTAAAGGCATAAAGCCAAAAACGATCCATATGAGAATAGATGTTTTTCTTTGCAAAAAGTTTTTGGAAAGATTTTGTGACTTTCGTATTGTTTTTGGTAATCACCTAAGGATAGGTGATAGTATTGTATTTTATGAATCTAAATGCAAGTAAACTCGCGTTAGGGTCCTAGGAAGGTCATAGTCTAGGTCAAAGCATTACTAATAACCTAATTCCCTATAACCAGTGCTCTGATACCAATCTGTAACACCCCGAACGCGTAAAAACACAAAACCGTGACGGAAACGTCGTGGAGTCACGTTAACAGATTATTTCAACAACATATGGTAATTAAAGTTATGTTTTATTGAATATTGAAATTACATAGTTACATTGTCTTGGAATTTAAAACAAACTAAATAAACTATTGTCTTTCATATTTTAAGGCACTAAGGTCCGCGTCTGATCCTACATGAGCATGCATCGACATCAAACTTAGTTTCCTGAAATATATGTGAAAACGAGTCAGTAAAAATATGCCGGCGAGTACATAGGTTTTGTGAGTGTGTCAAATTCATGGCCTTAATATGTATTTGCAATACCTCGTCAGACTACTAGAGTCGTTAATTGAAAACCTTGTTATCAAAAAGTATTTAGTATTGCAATGATAACTAACCAACTAAAACAAGTTAGTTATAGCTTATAAAAGACTTGTAGCCATGAATCTTGACCAAAACATTTGTTTCGTAAATCCGAGTAGCAAATCATTTTGAAAGAAACCTTGTAGGATTTATATCTTAATTTGAAAATCGTTACGTGTCATTGCTTGTAAACCTTTGTTCCAAGTGATTTGAATAACGTCACGTAAGTAATGTGATAAAAACACTTATATATAGAAAGTACCAGCGGCGTATCCACCATGCTTTTATCATATTACACACATCCCGTTATCTAAATCGCTGACAAAAAACCAATCGTTCATTGTTCATGTCATAAACCAATCGTCCATTGTTCGTGTCATAAACCAATTGTTCATCGTCCGTGTAAACAAATCGTCCTTGTTTTAGTTGTGAAAACTTTTGGTCGTTTTGATGAATACATTCAAACCTGTGTTGACTCGTCTATACCACCAAAGGGTATCTTTAAATTGCAATAACAAACCACCAAAGGGTTTGTTAAAGTAAACAGTTTCGGTCGTTCCCCAACTTCCCAACGAACACCGGGAACCTTCGTAACGGGATTGTTAGTTCTATGGTACCATAACTTACTACTGATCGGCTTGGCCAAAGCTAATGAATGTCATTCGTGACATGTATATAACGCACCAACAAGTTCGTTCACATTATTGAAATCGTCGTGTTTATATAAACCATAGCATTTGTAATTTGAAAACTTGAAAACCATTCAGTACATATGAATCACCCCAAAATATTTGCAAAACATAAAAGAGGGGAGCTATGTACTCACTTGGGGTTGCAAAAATAACCTTGAATCAAAGATTAAACAAGCTCAAATGTCCGAGAAATCAAGCGTGTTCTAAAATCGGATAACTATGTAAATATTGGGACTTAATCGGTGGATCGGATATAATGAGGTCTTGTAAACCAAATGAGTGTTGGAACTCATATGAAATGGTTTAACAAAGTTAACATTCTGATTTGGAAAGATTCCTAAGTGTTTTTGACCCGTTATGACTCGTTAAGGTAGTTTACGCTACTTTAACGGATCATTTATGTAAAAACGTGTTCGGATGGTTAGATATGTGTTATGATAAGTCTTATATGCCAAAATAAGTTTATATGATTGCAACATCAGTTTATATGTTAAAACATTGGTCACATATGCTTAAAGTTGATTTATGCGCAAAAAGGGCATTTTGGTCATTTATAAAGGCATAACTAGTGACTTAACATAATACTTACCGAACAACATGACCATAAGGTATAACCTCAGAGGGATATTCCCTATACAACTATGGTAAAAAATATGTGTTTGGTCAGATCCTAAGATCGACCAAATGGGTCGGATTCGAAAGTCAAAGTGGTGGTCAAGAACGCTCGACTTACGACCCTAAATAAGCGCTAAACTAAAAGTGACGAGTTAAACATATTTAACTAAGTTAGAACACTGATTTGATATCAAAACAAAGTGTTTTGATACCCGAAAATAGTTCCGTAGTATAATGCACATAATGCGCATTTTGACCGAAACTTTGACTCGTCACTTCGACTAGTATACATGGTAATCAGTAGACATGATCGCTAAGGATCATAACCATCGTGATTACGATCACGTTGCAAAGTTCAATTGGACTTTGCTTTGACCAATTCATGGTCTAAACCGAAAGTCAAACAGAAAGTCAAATTGTTTGACTTTTGGCTTAAAATAGCCAAAAACAATGAAAAAGACTAAGGATGAGATATTACTTGTGTTAAGGAACACCCAAGATCTTAGAGAACTCAGTAGGAGGCTTCCTTTTGATCAGGAAACAAACTCCAAGAGTGTGGGAGGTGAAAAGAAAGAAATGAGCAAATGTGAAGGTTGAATGATGGACCTATTTATAGTTGAGGATGATTAAGGAGATCATTAAAGGTGTTAGGGCTTGTTCTAGGATCATTCCAGATGTTTAGAGAGGTGTCAAGACCAGGGAAGTGTGGCAATTTCGAAGGATTAGTGTCCAAGGAAGTAAACAAGAAGCTTCCATGTTTTTGCTGAGCTAGGGGGTCCTTACGGACCGTAAGGGCTATGGGCTTACGGTCCGTAAGCCCCTTAGCTGACAACAACTTTTGAAAAATGACAGAACAGGTCCCTACACTCGTTCCGTCGCATTTTTGGCACTTCTAACACCCGTTAACCACATTTTTAAGCTTTATTAGGATGATAAAGCATAGGGGACTTTAAATATGTTCAAAAATGTCTCAGGTGTCGGTTCATTCGGTCGTACGGTTGCGGTTTTCGGTTAATTACGACGGAAATCGTAACGAACGCGCAAACGACCGTAAATGCGTAACGAATGATACTTTTGCATTCCAATCATTAAAATACTAGATTTTAATGATTACGAAAATTTTTGGATGTGCGTACATGTTTCGGATAACGATATACGTAAATCGGCATAGTTTCACAGAATTTGCAAAATAGCCCCTGAGCTTGAATAAACTTGTTTTTGCCATACCGAAGCCCTCAAACTTATTTCTAAGTTATGTAAAGGGTATTTAGGGTATTTTTAGCTTATGTTATTGTTCCGGAGTGTACGTCGCGTTAAACGGTTTACGTTTGCGTAATAGTTTGCGATTTCACTTCCAGAAGTTGTTTAAGAGTTCGGAAACGTGCAAGAATTGAATACGTGCAATTGACATGATAAAAATACAAATCTCGTAAATAAAACACAAAAATTTCATTGATTGATAATTTGTTCGGAATTGTTACATGATCGGATCACCACAAATGGCACAGCAGAGGGCGTCGCCGACGGCCCTTTTGGTCGTCGCCGATGGTGCCTCTAAATCCCATTTTTTGTTTTCTTCATAACTTCTTCGTTATAGCTCCGCTTTACTCACCGTTTTCGCCCACGTACTAATAATTCAGCCCTCTATCATGCCATCTTGAAATATCTTCATTTTATATCCAATATCACCCCCCCCCCCAAACACATCCAATCTTCGTGGTTAACCCGGTTTGTTCATTTCACATCCCCGGTTGACCCTGTTCGCTCCCGGTGCTCCGTAAAGCTCCCGAATAGCTCCTTAAACTCTCTTAGACCTGTAAAATACAAATCCTATTAAAAGTAGGCTATTCAAGATTAAAAGCTATGTAAAAACATCAACTTAAGCATAAGCGATCACCGGTTTTCGACGACGTATCACATCCCCACACTTTTCTTTTGCTTGCCCTCAAGCAAATCTGTTTTTCACTTTCACGTGGGTCGAACAAGAAATATTCCCATCCTTGAAACGTAAGCTAAGGTCTAATGTCATACCTTCATGATTCTTGCAACTTTCAAAATATTTAGCAGTAAAATGATTAATCATATAAGAATGGTTACCCAAGATTAACCCGCCCTTGAAACTCACAAATCATACACACCCCTCACAATGTTCTCTCCACTCGGTTTACAAATTGGCTAATTTGATGATTTATTAGCACTTTTAAAGTAATCACTCAAAACCGAATAGAACAAGTACCCACATAGGCTTGCAACTCAATCATTCTCCACCACTGAACACGAATACTAAGCACAAGTCAGAAGGTCTTTTAACGGGTTGTAACGGGCCTAGGCTAAGGGTGTGGAATAGGATATTTGAAAGTGGCTAAGGTGATGAAAATTCGATTTTCATTAAAAAACAACTAATCTAGAAACGACTACTGTAAATATACAAACTGAGAGGCAAAGAATTTCGCCTTTTATTCACTGGCTAACACACTTCTTTTTGCACTTTTTCACCACAAATTTCTCTTATTTTTCATGATATTTTCTGAATTTTTCGATTTTTTTGATTTTTTTTTAACAATTAACTAAACAAACACTAAACTGAAAATGAATTTTCATCACACGGGTTAAAATCAAAAAGGTTTAACGGTCAAGGGCTAAATAGGGTGATCAAACGAAAGGTTTAGGCTCAAAGTTGGCGACTAAGGGATAGATTTCAGGTAAGGATAAGCAAATGGTGTAAAAAGAAAAGGTCTACCTAATGCCTTAATCATTCTCGTGCTTGTATCCAGTCTATGGTCTCAAACGTATCAAAAGATGCAAGTTCTACAATACATGACTAATGGTCCACTCAAACAAATAATAACGATGAATAGAAATGGCTCAAAAATCTCACGTATAACGGGTATGGTATGTGATATGCACGACTCGCAGGTTTCTTAGGCGAATTATTCCCAAATAACCACCTGCTAAATACCTATCATGTTATTATCTCGAACTTGACCATGACAAAAGACCAAATGGGTTATGCCATCCCTCATTGACTTAGTTACTTGTGCTTTTAGATCGCTTCAAACAAAGACGTTTATGAAAAAATTTTGAAATTTTTCCCCATCCCACACTTGAAGTCAACATTGTCCTCAATGTGTAGTGTTTAAATGAACGGGTCAAAATCGAAAAACTTTTTCTACCCCCATCCCCACACTTGAGGTCAACATTGTCCTCAATGTGTAAGACTGAGCTTTTAAAACACACAAGGGATGTGACACGACTAACTCCCCAAAATTTCACCCCGGAAATTAAAATACAAAATACACTCCACTTATTACTAACTAAGAATCACAGATAAAAGAAACGTATGCACCTGATTTTTGCGTTAGTTCCCCGTGTGCTTTTATCTTTTAACAAAATGGTCGTCTCGCGAACCAATGTACCTACAAATTTCAACCCTTGTGTAGAAGCATGCTTCTCACAACCACTAAAATTTGTTAGTTACTTAGTTCTACCATTTTTATGAAAATATTACCAAGCCATGCGTTATTTCATCTTTGATTTATGTGGAAAAATAATGTACAACAACAACAAACCTAACTCACTTTCGTAGGAATCAAGATTGCATTTAGCTTATGCAACAAGCCCTTTTAAACCTCCCAATAGCTTGGGAGGACGAGTAAGGTCTCACGAGGGTTATATAGGGAACACACCCACAACGTTCATTTAGCTACTAAGAAAAAATACAACAAAAAGAAGATACAAGGAAGCTGAAAATCAACAAAACAACATACCTACAAATAATATACAACAACAAATAACATACCACCTCATGGTGGTCGAACGGAGTGCTTGTCACCCACGAACTCTTCCACATCACCCACCAGTGATTCATACCATCTATTCCCGAGCGGGCCAAACCTCCTTATTCCTCCTCTTCCTTCTTCTCTTGAGGTGACTTCTCCACCTTCTTCTTCTTGACCGGTTTCTTCTTTGATCCACCAAACCTACCAACCATAGCACATATCTTTTTGTTCGAACTCATGTCCTTCTCAAGACACTCGTCCTCACCTAATGGGTTAGTAAATTTTGGAAAAACATTCAAAATTAGTTCCCGGTCCCCAAACTTCATGCTCAGCGTTCCGGTTGCACAATTTATTATGGCATTAGCAGTTGCCAGGACGATGTACCCAGTATGACTATTGGTTGTGTGCCCTCAACACACCCAACACAGTCAACTACCAAAAAGTCAATTGGGTAATAGCAATCTTCAACCTTCACTATCACATCTTCCACCATCCCCCTTAGATGCGTGGGAGTCTGGTCGGCCAACACCACGGGGGCGTCAAACTTTTTCAAAGGACCAAAATCATATTGGTCGTACAGACTCCCAGGCAAGATACTCACACAAGCTCCAAGATCTTGGAGCGCCCTCTTAATTTTAAATTTACCAATTTGGATTGGAATCAAGGGGTCTCCCAGATCTTGAACTTTCTGGGGGAGGGCACTCGATAAAATGACACTAACATGAGATATTAAATCAAATTGTTTCGATAGTTTGCTGTGCCGTTTCTCGGTGCTCAACTCTTTCAAACACTCTACATGAGCCGGGACCTTTTTAATGTCATCAAGTAACGGCAAATTAATTTTTGCTTGTTTAAAATTTTCCCACCGTTTGTCCTTTGGTGGGCCCTGTTTTTCAAACTTGGATGCATTAGTTGGTTTTAATAGAGCCAACGGGTATGGAACGGTATTAAACTCCACACCCATATCATTGGCCCTAGCATGCAATCCATGTAAACAACTTTCACAAAAAGAATTTTTAGTTACTTTTTGAATTTTAATTTGTGAAATCGTTTCTTACTCATTTTTACTTCCCAACTCATCACCTACATCTTCCACTACCCCATCAACAAGTTGTGGTGGTGGAATGATTTCGACACTACAAACCTCATCATTTGAAAGAAGACTTAACACGCTAATGTGTACATTCCTCACATTGCTTGTGTTTGATATTTGATGCTTCGGGTTCACCGTAGTGTCACTCGGAAGTCTTCCTCCACTTCCACGCATTTGGGACATCTCCTCGCAAGTTGCCCAACTTGTTTCTCCAATGCCTTGTGCGATTTATCATGCACCTCAAACTCTTTTCTCATCTCCACTTTGACCTCTTGACTTGATGCGGTAATGGCATTCATGATGGCGTCTAACTTGGAATTTAAAGAATCATCACCACCCATTTAAGAGTGTGAATTACTGCCCTCGTTACCACCTTGGTTATAACCCCTTTGATAGTTCCCTTCACGGCTTTGATACCCTTGGTTATTCCCTTGGTTGTAATTTCTTTGGTAACCCCGTTGGTTACCACCTTGGCGGTTTTTATACGATGACCCACCTTGGCCTCCACCTTGATTCCCCAGTTGGAAATTCGGGTTCATTTGATTCGAAGCATTACCATACCAGAAATTCGGATGGTTTCTCAAACCCGGGTGATACGTGTTGGAGTTCATGTCATACGATTTCCGATCTCCGTACACTTGGTTCACCTCTTCGGTGGATTGTGCCATATTCACTTGGCACTCTTTGGTTTGATGGCCGATACCACCACAATCTTCACATACCGCAAACTGAACCGCATTAACATTTTTTTTCTTCATACGGGCCAACTCCCATTCTAACGTAGAAATGCGATCCTTCGAATAGAATCAAGATCGGGAAGTGACCGAGAAATAGGGTGCTTTTTGGCCCGGTCGACCAACTCTTTAGTTTTGGATCTCTTAGCCATTCTCTCAAGAAACTCCCAATCGTCATCCTCGTGATTGCTTAATATCGTCCCATGACTCCAAATAATTCCAAGTTTCTCCATCTAAACCTCTCACAAAACACTTCACAAATTCCCACTTTTCAATTTGGTGATGTGGGCATTTCCGAATCAACTCTTTGTATCGCATAAATGCCTCATGCAACGGCTCGCTCGATAACTGCTTGAATGCTCGAATCTCATCCCGTGCATCATTAGTCTTGGCCATCGAATAATACTCATCCAAAAACGCTTGTTGCATCTCAACCCAGTTGTGAATACTATTCGTAGGTAGTGTCAAAAACCAATGCTTGGCCTTATTCTTCAAAGAAAATTGGAATAAGCGCAACCGAATCTCATCTTGAGAAAAATGACCACCCCCAATGGTACTACATATAGCCGAAAATTCTGCCAAATGTGTGTAAGGCTCGTCATTCGATCACCCATAAAATGAGGAAGGATGTTGATGTAATTCATCTTGCAATCAAAAGCCGCTCTTCCTCTCGGTGGTGGTACAATCGGAGAATCGTTCTCCGATATCATCGGTCGAAACCGACCATCAACTCCTTGCGGTGGTTGGCGTTGGTTGTTGCGATTGTGCCGGTTATCCCTTGGTGGACCGTTCACCTCTTGATCCCCTATTCTTCTGTTCCCTCTTCTATCACCATCTCGATTACCCCCTTGATTCCCGCCACCCACGTATCATGGAATCCAATTACGATTGGCATTTTGATTATTGTAATTGTTGTTACCATCGTCTCGGTTCCTATTGTGTTACGTGGTTGACGGTTGTTCCCATACCCATCGTCTCTACCATAATTGTAACCATAACCATCATAGTTTCCCACGAAATTCGCATTTTGGTACCCTTCCTCGTCATAACCAAAATCTTGAGCGTCATGCATAAACCCTTCATTATCATTCTCCCATCCATCATCTTCAACCCGATCGTTATAATATCCCCCATCATCGGAGTGTTCCGTGTGAACACTGTCATGTTCCGGCGATTGATAACCGGGTACACTATATGGCTCATCATCGGGGATATTGTTCCTCAATTCATCAAGATTGAGGAATTGACCTTCATTTCGAGATTGCCATGATTCAAATTAACACCACGGTTGGCGTTAGCAATACGGTTGTTGACATTTGGTGGTAGAGGGTTTTGTCAATTTTAGTTTTGAGGTGGAGGTGTGCGTGCACGTTGGTTGAGGTTTTGGTTACCACTTCACGGTTGGTTGTTTGGGTTTTGAGGTGGGCAATTAGGGTATTGGTGTTGATGTTGATTGGTATTTTGATTCCATTGGAACAGTTCCAAAAGATGAGGTACTTGGTGTGTTGGGTTTGGGTGGATTAGAGACAATGGTTGCCTCTAATCGGTTGGCTAGGTTTCTTCTAACGACCCGATCAATCTCCGGTTCGAACACTAACGGTGAAGTTCTCCCAGGATTCCGTGTACGCATGCACTACCTGTAACCTGCACAAGTAACACATCCGTGTAACACAAAAGCAGATACAATATAAGAACACAAGCACTTAAACAGTTAATCACATAAATCAATAAATCCAAACGTAAAGCGCACGAATTCCCCGGTAATGGCGCCAAAATTTGATCGGAGTGTCGCGCTCCGGTCAAAGATAATATTTATAGTCCCGAATTATCCTTAACAATGCGTTAGTGGTAGTAAGGGGTCGAACCACGAAGAGTTTGTGGTTTGCGATCGGATGTGATTGATTTAAACAAATGTGTCACTTTTATGAAGCTTGCTAAAATCTTGATTAATTTTGTTGTTTGAAAAGGATGTTGGAATGAACCGGCGAGTTTGGTTTGATTATTTAACTACTAAACCTTAACAATTGCGTGAAAACGTAATTAATTGATTAGAATAATGATAGAGAAACAAGGTTCACACCGGTTCAACAATTGAAAGTCCTAGGGTTACCACGTTTTACTTAGTTTAAACGAATTAGTTCATTAACGGTTTAGAATCACAAAGCTTAGGTGCAAATTGCTATCAATGTTATAGACAACGGACCACAATGCACTTTGTTACTTTGGACAAGTTAAACCTATCAAAAGACAAGGCATAAATACGCATATTCATTTCACGAAGTTAAATTTCATAACTCACTCGACAACTCGCAAATACAATACAAACGTAAGACAATTATCAATTGATTAAATGCAATTTGATTTATCACAAACCAAATGTTTAAACAAATAATAAACCCTAGAAATCCTTACAAAAATCTACACCGGGGTGAAACCTCCGGGAATTAGCCGCACATGGTGAACGGAACACGATCAAAATGGATTGAAGCTTGAACTTTGACATCTTGAAGCCTTGAAAGTGATCAAGATGATGATTAGGGTTTGGGATGGATGATGTGTGTGGATGAATGATGGAAGGGATGATGGTAGGTTAGGGTTAGGATCGAAGGGATTGATGATTCGGCATGAATGAATGGATTGGATTGATGGATTATGATGATGGTGGGTGATTGTGACTCCAAGAACTAGTTTCAAACTCCCCTAAACTCGTAACTCCAAGAAAAGGGTCAGAAACATTGATATAACATGTCCCCCAACAACCGAAATCAAAGTTTTGCGAAGTGACAAAGGAAGGGGCGTCGCCGACGGCCCCTGGAAGTCTCAGTTTCATCCGATGGCTAAATCTACTGTTTACAAAGGTTTCTAGCCGACGGAACAATGCAGAGGGCGTCATCGACGGTGCCTCTAAATCCCATTTTTTGTTTTCTTCATAACTTCTTGTTATAGCTCCGTTTTACTCACCGTTTTCGCCCACGTACTCGTAATTCAGCCCTCTATCATGCCATCTTAAATATCTTCATTCTAAATCTGTTATAATCCTCCCAAAACACATCCAATCTTCATGGTTAACCCGGTTTTGTTCATTTCACATCCCCAATTAACCCCGCTCGCTCCCGGCGCTCCGTAAAGCTCCCGAATAGCTCCTTAAATTCTCTTAGACCTGTAAAACACAAATCCCATTAAAATTAGGCTATTCAAGATTAAAAGCTATGTAAAAAAATCAACTTAAGCATAAGCGATCACTGGTTTTCGACGACGTATCATTGGCCAACGAAATAAGATGGAAAACCAAATAGAAATTAGAGAGTATTTTTGAATTAATTTATCTCCATGCTTTCATTCTCAAACTAATGTCCCCTTTAAAGGATACAACGAAATCAAATAACTAACAAATTGCAACCATAATCTCCTAAAATTAGTGACACGTGGGAACATGGGCTTCCCATTACTCCCTTATTTTTCAACACATGTTTAATTAAAACAAACACAAACTAATAATAATAATTGTATGTGGACGTTGCATAAGTTTCCAAGGTGAGGAACAAATCAATCCACCCCACCCAAATTCACCTTGTCCTCAAGGTGAAACCGGAATAGACTTGGTCATGTGCCACGATGGTCGCCACCCGAATCTCACGCTCGCATTCGGAGAGGTATTAGCTAATTGCCACGGTCGACGCCACTCGTGTTTCCCATTTGCCTCTTTGATTGGTGCATGAACAACATCAAAACCGTATCTTGAATCTTTAGATTCATTCGATGCCCCACTTCTATAAGAACCAAATATGTTGACAGGTGACTTTTGATATAAATGTTGAACTTACAAAAGTTAGGCTAATCTGTTTGAACCAACGTGGATGTTTGAGATAATTAAATGACAGAGAATTTGTGGAGCATATGAAAAATGCTGCCATTACCGGTTCGCTTTGGTGTTGTTGCAATTCGTGGAAGTAACGGCGACCGTTTTAGTGACGGTTCTAATGAAGTGGTTGAGTTTGATTTTGACCGTGATATTGATGCAATGACTGGTGGTGACAGTGGGTTTAATATGGTTTGAAACTGAAACGGTGGGGCGATGTTACATTTCGGTGTGACTAATAGTGTTGCTGGTTTAGGTGGCGATGAGATATGGGTTTGGGCGGTTTCCCACGCGGTTCGGAATCAGAACTCATTGAAGACGGTTTGCAACCGAGATTCAAGTCTCGCAAGGGATTCATTCATCCATTGATAGAACACGATTTCAGATAGAGTGTGAGCAACTATGGTCGGGGGATCACAACGGCTCTGATACCATTGTTGTGGTTCCAACAATCAATTGTTGGTCAAAGAAATTAAGAAGGAAGTCAGATAGCAATTTAGAGAGAAACCAAACAATTTAATTCATAGTCTTCATGCCTTCATTCTCAAACAAACGTCCCTTTTAAAGGGATACAAGGAAATCAATTAACTAACAAATTGCAACCATTATCTCCTAAACTTACTGACACGTGGGAACATGGGCCTCCCATTAGTCCCTTTATTTTAGATCACACGTTTTATTAAAACAAACGCAAACTAATAAGAATTAAACAAACTGTCCTCGAATTCATAATTGTATGTGACGTTGCATGAATTTCCAAGGTGAGGCACATATCAAATGATGAGACCGTTGCTTGTGGAGGTAAGTTTTCAACTAAAGTTCTTTGTGCATTTATAAATGCTGAAATTTTCAGTATTATAATTGTTTTAATATTGATAAAAATACTCATAATTGTGGCAATTGTGTTACTATAGTCAAGCAAGCTTTGATTGAAGATAATTTGAATGAAGATCTGTAAATTTGATAGGAGATAATTTGGAATTTTATTTTGTTATTTGATTTTTTCTTGTTATGTATTGTTCTCATTTGCAGATTTATTATGGTATGTTTTTTTTTTTCTGTGTGTGTTTTGAAGATTTGGGTTTGAATTTGTTCTTGTGTTCTTGAAGACCTGGTTGTTGATGATGATATGCGATAAATGCATGTGTCAAAACAAACGCTCAAACCAAACAGAATATAAATGTAATAATGCATCGTCAAAAGATAAAATGTTTTTGACACCCATGTTGTGCACCTAAACCGTGAACAAGTCCTTAGCAACCTGATGAAAACATGTAAGAAACAAGTGTTAATCATTTATGAAGAGTGAGTTCACATATGTAGTTTACACATATAACATAATTCATTTTTACAGGTTCCCGTGTTTCAATCTGAATAGTAAGTATTAGTATCTAATAGTCTATTGTCATATTAGTAGGTAGCTAACCCATGTTATGTCACGAAAGAGTTCAAAACCGAAGCTGACTATTGTTGCCTGTGTTTCCCAGGTCTATCACTGACCATGGCGGTATGTTAGTCTAATTCTACAACCCGATGACCATTACCGATCTAGCTAGCGCGACTAGCTCGAGTGGGGCTTGTCGGCCTAGCAGTACTACTCAAAATTCCCCCGCTATTAACCCAGTACTAACGGTCCGAGATTTACAAGGACTGTATGTGATAAATGCTACTTTGTGACCATAACGATATAACAACATGCTATTAAATTAAAGGCGTTATAATACTATAACGTTTAGGCATTACATTACGGTAATGTACTCGTGTTTCCTTTCCCTATGTTTCAAAACATTTAAATATAGGGACCGTGAACTCACCTTAGTGTTGCTCGGTAAGATATAAGTGTATGTGAGTTAGAATGGTCAACCACGCCCTATTATGGTTACCATGGATTATTAGTGGATGTTTACGCAAGTCACAAAAGTCCTACACGTATCTAGCACATCGCACTCGAGCAAGTTGACACATATGCACATGTACACAACGTAACCTATGGTATGTTTTACAACATTTATATAAAGTCCAAACAATTGTAGGCACTTAGAATAACAAGATCGATCCTTATAGGTTTATAGAATCATGTGTTGCCATTCACTGAAATTAGGTTGTTTACGGGGACTCGTTTACCGTACTTACGTAGTTGTAAAAATTATGATCTTTTTATATGATGTGCCTCTCGATGGGCTAGGCTTTGTGTAGAATTTTCAAGGCCTAATTCTTTACCCAAAAATTATGATAAATCACTTACTAATCAGTTATCAGATTTGTCACTTTTTTACTACAGCTTACGAAAAAATTCATTTAAAAATCCTCAGTTATCCGATTGATGTAATTTGAGTTGGAGATTTCTTGAAACACATATGGTTACCTACTGTATAAACTTCATAACCTATCTCCAAATATTCACAAGAATACATCATAAAACATAACACCCAAATTCTGCAGAATTTCGCAGCTTATACCTTCGAAAAAGTTTAAATCTTTTGGATGACCAAACGAGGTCCAAAAATTATGAAACCAGTGCGGTTAGAATTGTATTTCAAATCGGTTCATTTTAAACTCAAAATGGTAGGTTTTGACCCGTTTATCGCCAACGAAAGTTGGCTGTATTCGTTGGATTGATTCATGTTTTCAACTCTTAGTGACATAAAGCGAGTACCAACAATTCTTTTAACGTGTCATGCAACCATACAACCTATCGTCACTATTTTTTCAGGTTATGCAGGATACTTATCATATTCATCACAAAACAACCTGTATTTGCTAAACCATTATCAAAAACACAAACCCTACTGACGCCTAATCACGCAACAACACCTCATACACATACCCGAACCCGCATAATCTTGCTCATACAAATTTTTATGACTACAAACCTTCAAGAAACTAACCAACATCACTAAATGATAATCATGCAGCACCGACACATACATATCCACGCAAGTAGGGACATGTGTTACATAAAACCATATAAAAATAACATGGCAAGACCCGAAAACTCGACCGATTGTTCCCCATTCTCCCATACATAACACACTTGTAACACCCACTTATAAACATAAAGAACACATAAAGGGAACACGTAAAGGTACCTAGAGAGATCCTTGATGGTCGTCGGCCGTAAGAGCGAAAAAAGAGAGAGTCAAGGAGAGGTCGACGAAGAAGATGGAGGCAGGAGTGAGTTGTGAGGGAGTAGGGTTTGGGATTTTGCTATATACACAACATGCAAAACACGTAACCCATAAAGGGCTGGCGGTTTGGGGATATTTGGGTTGGGCCGAGAATCTAAAGAGAGTGGGCTGGGTCATCTTGGGCCGCAGCTAATTAAAGACAATGGAAGAGGTGGAGTTTTTGGGGTGTGATCCGTAAACAAGGCATATAAAGAGAAACAACATTAATAATTACGAGCACAAACGGCGCTAACCTCGGATGCACGAGTTGTTACATATAAAATATAATGAAGGTCGAATCAGGAAAGTACCTGATTTTCCGGGATGTCACATCATAGCTCCGAATCACCACAGCCATCATCGTCTTCGTCTCACACCATCAAACCCTAGATTCTCAGCCGTCGTTGTGGGGGTTCACATTGAACGGCGGTGGCGTCTAAATCTGAACGGCGGTGGTTTAGAACACAACCGATGGTGGTCATGGCGTTTAGATCTGAACGGTGGTGGCGTTTAGATCTGAATGACGGTGGTTTTGAAAACAGCTGGTGGTGGTGGCGTCTGGACCTTAACGACAATTATTTGGAACACAACCGGTGGTGGTGGTGGTGATGGCGTCTAGATTTGGGTTGCTATAAGTTTGATTTTTGGGTTGTTGGTGGTGAATGATGTTGGTGATGGTTGTGAACGGCGGCTAGTGGTGGTGGAGTTGGTGACTGCGGCGGATGTTGGTGGTGTGGTGGTTGTAGCGATGGAGTGCTGGTGGTAAGTTGCAATGGGGATGTTGGTGGTGGCAGAAAAGTCATTAAGACTTTGAAAATCACGTACAAATACTATCTTAAATCACATTTCTATGTTTAAATTAATCTGAATATATGATCAAAATTATACTATAATATATGTAGGAATCTGATATTAGTTTTGATAGTTTAAATATATATATATATATATATATATATATCAGGATAAGGATCTGTTAGAAACCCTCTTTATTGTGAGAATCAGTGTGAACACCCACTAAATATACCTAAAAAATTAAAAACACACAAAAAAGATTATTTTTTTATTAAAGAGTTAAATGCCATTTTAATTCCTGTGGTTTGGGTCATTTTGTCATTTAGTCCAAAGGTTTTATTTTTCGCTGTGGGTCCAAAAAGGTTTCACCGTTGCCATTTTAGTACTGGGTTAACTCCATCCATTTTTTCTGTTAACGAGAAGGGCAATTTGGTCATTTTATATGTAATTCTATTAACTAGAAGAGCTATTCGGCCATATGAAATGACCGAATTGCCCTTATCGTTAACAGAAAAAATGGATGAAGTAAACTCAGTGGACTAAAATGGCAACGGTGAAGCCTTTTTGGTCCAACTGACAAAATGGTCCAAACCACAGGGACTAAAATGGCATTTAACTCTTTTTTAAAAATCATTAAATTTCGTCACTAAAAATATCATAAATAAAAAAATTGAACAATAGTACTACTGTACATGTGCATACCATGTGCAGCAGTACTGTTGTTCAAATGTTCCATTTTTCGCATGTAGGTCCAAAAAGGTTTTACCATTGCCATTTAGTCCGCTATGTTAACTTCATCCATTTTCTGTTAACGAGAAGGACAATTCAGTCATTTTATATAATCGTTAACAAAATTACATATAAAATGACCAAACTGTCCATCTCGTTAACAGAAAAAATGGATGAAGTTAATCTAGTGGACTAAAATGGTAACGGTGAAACCTTTTTGGACCCACGAGTGAAAAATGAAACATTTGTACTAAACTGGTAAAATACACAAACCACAGGGATTAAAATGACATTTAACTCTATTTTTTAACTTAAAAAGGTTTTGTGTGTATATAACTATATATGTGTGTGTAAAAAATATATTTTTGTCTTTTATTAGTAAAAAAGTGAAAAGATTAAAAAGATTTGGATCTGACAAATATCAAACTATTTAAATGATATTTTTTTGACAGAGTTAATGTGTTTGATGAAAATGGCGACAAATCAAAAAAGTCAAAGAATTAGAGGAAAAACTATTTGGACTAAAGTGGTAGTTTAGGTCGAACATCAGAGACTAAAATAACAATTTACTCAAAATTAAAAGAACGTAATTAAATCTTAAGACCTGCTCGGGTTTTATACCAAATGTTTTTGGTATTGATTTTAAGCAAATTGTTTGAATTTTAAAAAGAAGTAAAAGAACAACCAAGGGCTGTTTGACAACTTCTGAATGGTTAAGTGCTGAATCAGTTAGAGGTCTGAATCATTAAGTGCGGAACCGGTAAGAAGTCTGAACCATTAAGAGCAAGTATAATGCTTAACTGTTCAGAGACAAATGTCTGGCCAATTCAGATTAAAGGTCTTAACCATTCATACTCAGTATAATATTTAACCAATTAGAGGCAAATGTCTGAATCATTCAGACATTTGCCCTTGAAACAACTGTCTGAACCATTCAGAACCTTATAATGAGATAAACAAATAGCCCCTATAAGTGAAACCAAACTGATTAGACGGTTTAAAAGTTTTATATCAACAGCGAATACGCAAACAACATCATTATTTCATATAAAATGAAAATATAGAGCAAAATACAATCATATTAAATTAAAATATAGAGCAAAATACAATATGAAGTAAATTACAATCTTGTGACGGCAAGTTTTCCTTATTTGGGCAGAAGTGATTTAACTTTAGATTACGGTAAATTTATCCAATTGACTGACAAGTAAGAAACAAAAACTAAAAAAATAATTTGTAGTGGACCAAAAATGTTTGCGAGATAAGGTGTGTCCTTAAACTAACAAACCACCGTCTAAGTGCTGATTCACGCCGTCCTTTATCTCCTTTCCCTCCACGTTAGGTCAAAGCAACAGGAAAATATTCGTGTCGCCCACGTATTCTATTTTAGCGAAATTCGATTTTCTTTGTTTGCGTGAAACTTTACATACAAATCCAATTTCATTCGGGTGTAGATATATAACCTGATTTGTGTAATAAAGGGAAAATGCCACATAATAGTAACTAAGTTTCAAAAGTATTCTAATTAGGTTATTTGTATTGTTTTTGTTTCAATTAGATAACTTAACATTCAAATCGAGTCATGTCCTTTTTTTCATGTGTCAAGAGAAAAATGGAGCATAAGATGTTAGGGTCGGATTATATTAATATACGAAATTTTATTTATTAAAAATACCACTTTAATTATATTAAAAATTAAAAAAACAAGTTAAAATCCACATCATCTCTGGATGTTAGCATCAAATAAAAGGAAAAAAAAACAAAAATTCACATCACAAAGGTTACCTATGAAATGGATGAAAAAACCCTTAATTTTAATAAAAAAAATGAATGTTGAGTGACCTGATTGGAAGACTTTTGAAACTTGAGTGACCTAATTGGAATACTTTAATAAATAATAAATAGTGATGGCAATGGGTCGGGTTTGGGACGGATTTAGGTAATCCCAAACCCATACCAGTTAGATAAACTTGTCCCAAATCCGTTCCAAAACCCGTCGGGTTTCTAGCGGGTAATTACTCATCGGGTTTTAGGTATACCCACGGGTTTCGGGCAAACCCGTTAATTTAAAAATAAATTACCCGTTGGTATATCCGACCCAAAACCCATTGTGTATCTATCGGGTAACTACTAATCAGTTATATTTAATATTATCACTATAGAGATATATTAAATAACCACAATGTAAATGAAATAAAATATCAATATGTATAAAAAATGAATGTATCATATATACATATTTAAAACATACAAAAAATTATGTCGGATATACAATCGGGTAAACAGGTACACTTTATCGGGTAATCGGGTCGAGTAAACGGGTATATCACCAAATCCCAAACCCGTCCCAAACCGGCGAAAAAAATCCAAACTAGTCCCAAACCCGATTATCTGACCCCTAACCCGTCCCAAATGTGTCGGGTTTACCTATCAGGTTCGGGTTCAATTGTCATCTCTAATAATAAAGTGAAATACATTTAGGGCATGCTTGGCTAAACTTTTTGAAACAACTTATTGACTTATGGACTTTTTGAAAAGTCATAAGCTCTAAAATGATGTTTGACAATGAGGATGTATGTGAGGGGAAAAGTGACTTTTTTCAAAAAGTCACTCCATATTGATTTTTTCAAAAAATCAATTAAGAACTTTTATAAGCACTCCAGTTATAGACCGACTAGACTTTACAATTCCATATGACACAATATCATGTTTTATTTTAAGAGGGATGAGATCGGTTGATCGGTGTGAATGCGAGAAGGTTCGGGTTGGGGAGAGCACATGGTTTCCGAGGACAAATTTTGTGAGAGGGAAAGGAGAAAGAAGTGAAGGAAGTTCCGTGCTGTGGAGGATCCTAACATGCTATATGGGCAGCTGCAAATGCTCTAATAGAACTATGAAGGATCATCAATCAACAAAAAAAAATCGGTTTTTTAGGGTCACAAAAATGTACAGGAAAATTCAACCAAAAATCCGGTTGAGAAAAATTATTAGAACTTTAGACTATCTTCAACGGTTGTCTTTGACAACACACTTATCCGACATCAGTGAAATGATTTGTAATTTTATCTTTTAAAAAAACTAGTGAAATGATTTGTAAGCTGTATTAGGATCATCAGGGGCGGAACTAATGAGTAACGAGCCGTAGCACGGGCTACCGTTCAACCTCGTATTCGCAGTGTATTTTTCTCGGTTTTATACATAGGATACCCCTAAACATATACGATGATACCCTTAAGAGAAAAATTAAAAATATGAAACTTGATATTATTCATTTAGCCCAATACTTGTTTGATGATTAAGCTCGAATATCATGTTTCGTGATAATTAAGCCCAAATAAATAAAATAATCCATTGATTTACGCAATCGAATGGGCCCGGAATATTTAGCAATGCTATGGTTTGTGTGGTCGAAAAATAAACTTTTGATAAAGTAAAAGACGACGATGTGATGGAACGATTTCAAGCTATGAAAAAAAAAGAAAAGAGCAAATCTATTAGGTATTTGTTTTACTGAAATTTATTATCATTTTTTTTTATTATTGTATGATTGCATGATAATTTTTTTGAGATACCCCTGAATTAAAGAACTAGCTTCGTCACTGAAGATCATGGTAATTTTTTTTTTTTTTTAAAACTTGTCTAACGTTATAATAATAATAAAAAAAGTTTTAAACTTTTCAAATAATTTATTTACATTTACAATACATACATGAAAACAGAAGTTTGAAGTTGTGGCGGGAATAGTGAAAGCAAATGGTTGGTCAAAAGTGGCGGCCAACTTTAATAATTTTTCTTTGCTTAAAATAGTTATTTATAAGTCCTGTCAAATTATGATTTATTCCCTGCTTAAAATTACGATATTGTCTCCAATTTGCAATTAAATTTATGCTTCGCCCCCAGCTTAAATCTACGATTTTGCACTCTGTTAAAAATACGATTTTGCCCTGGTTAAAAATATATATATTTTTGCCCCCCAGCTACAGTCCTGCCAAATTACAATTTGGTTCCCAGTTTAAAACTATAATTTCGCCCCCAGTTCAAAATAAAATTTTTGTTTGCCCTTTGCGCTCAGTAAAAAAATTACGATTTTGCCCCAAATTCAAAATAAAAACATAGTTTTGCCCTCAGTTCAAAAGATTATTTTTCCTCTAGTTCAAAATTACGATTTTACCCGAACTAAAAATTGCAATATTGTATCATTTTTTTGGCAAAATTATGATAGTCTTTTATTTGACTTGGTTGACTTAATTTACTTTTTATTCGTGCCAAACAGCTGTCTAGCACTCGCTAATTGGTCCTGACAAATTATTGTTTTGACCCCAACTCTAAATTACACGTTTGCCATCGTCTTAGTTATTTTTTTATATCATAACTATGATAGTTTTTTCTTTACTTGATTAACTCGATGTATCTTTCTTGATATGTGTTATAAGTGGCATGTATAACTAACCAAGATAAATGCGTACATGTTATTAAAGTAAGAAATATTCGGTTTAGCGACCGGCAACGCGGGCGGCGCATAACTCTATATACATACAAATGAAAGTGTCGGCGGGAAGAGTTCTCTTTGGTGGTTGGCCAAAACTGGCGGCCACCTTTTTCTTTTTCTTTTTTTTATATATAATAGTTATTTATAGGTCTGTCAAATTACAATTTTATCTCACGTTTTAAATTACGATTTTGCCTCATGTTCAAAATAAAATTTCTCTTTTGCCCCTACTAAATTTGCGATTTTGCCTTCAGTTAAAAAAAATATGATTTCACCTCCAGTTCAACATAAGATTATGGTTTTGGCCCCAGCTAGAGTCTTGCCAAATTACGATTTCGTTCCCAGTTTAAAATTACGACTTCGCCCCTGTTCAAAAAAAAATTCGTTTTTGCCCCAAGCTAAAAATTCCGATTTTGCTCTCAGTTAAAAATTTATGATTTTGCCCCGGGAATAGTTCACTTAGGTGGTTGGCCAAAAGTGGCGACCAACTTATTTTTAGCGTATAATAGTTATTTATAGGTCCTGTCAAATTACAATTTTATCCCAAGTTTAAAATTACGATTTTGCCTCCCGCCTAAATTTACGATTTTCCCTTCAAGTAAAAATACTTACGATCTTGCCCTTAGTTAAAAAATTATGATTTTGCCCCCAATTCAAAATATAAAAATGGTTTTGCCCTCAGTTCAAAATATTATTTTACCTCCATTTTTAAATTACGATTTTACCACAGGTCAAAATTTCAATTTTTCCATCGTTTTTTCTAGGCAAAACTATAATAAGATTTTATTTTACTTGGTTGACTCAATTTAATTTTTATTCCTGCCAAACAGCTGCCTAACACTCGCTAATTGGTCATGACAAATTATTGTTTCGCCCTCAACTTTAAATTACATGCTTGTCATCGTTTTAGTTATTTTTTTTTATCATAATTATAGTAGTGTTTTTTGTTTAATTGGTTGAACTGATGTATCTTTTTTGAGATCGTGTTATAAGTACCATATATAACTAACTGAAATAAAAGGCGTACATGTTATTAAAATAAGAAATATTCGGTTTAGCGTCCCGCAACGCGGGTGGCGCATAACTCTAGTTGGTAAACATTTAAAAACGTAACTCTTAGAAAATGATTTAAACTGTTGTAAAAGTTGTATAAATATCTATAGTAAAATTATTTATAAAAACTAAATTTGTATATTATATAATATCGATAATATTTTAGTTTCCTAATACATAATATAGTATAGATATAGTTAATTGATTAAATTGCCATTTTAGTCCCTGAGTTTTGTCTAAATTTGTCATTTTAGTCCAAATAGTTTTTTTTCGCCTCTGGGTCCCTGACTTTTTCTATTTTTTGCCATTTTGATTACATCACCTAAATTAGTCTAAAAACCTGGTCATAACTAGAGGTATTTTTGATAATAACAAAAAAGTTTTCTAAATTGACATCTTAGTCCAATTCTAAAAAAAGAAATATATGTAATTATAGGTATAACCCCATTCTCAGTTTCTCTCACTCTACCCCTCTCTATCTATGATGCACTGGGATGGGTACGGGAACGGGGTACGGGTACGGGGACGGGCACGGGAAACGGCAAAACTAAAAAATTTAAGAAGCGGGGACGGGACGGGTACGGGAATAAAAACATATAAAAAAATAAATATATATCAAAGATAATGTAACACAAAAACTCAAATTAGTTATTTATCATTTTATTGAATAAATGATAAACTTGAAATACCCAACACACAGAAAAATTATAAATTTGAAAGAGCAGGGGTATTATAACTTTGATCAGCAACCCGACCCAAACCTGATAAACCTGTCAGTGTCCTACGGTTTCATATTTTCGTACCTTTTATACCGAGCAAGTGTGCTCTAACTCTTGAATACGATCCTTGTCGATTTTCACCACAAACTTTGCACTTGAATTATTAAAAAAATATAAAAAAATCTGGATCTTGTTCTACCAATCCTAATCTCAACAACCCAAATCAATTTTCACAAAATCAAGTGAAATATTCCAACAATGTGCACTTAAACTCAAAAAATTAACTTAAAAATCAAACCTTTTTAACACAGTTGCTTCTTCAAGAGCACAACGGAGGCTGGACTCCTGATGACCGAGACCTTCGCACGACTCACAGTGTTTTCCGGGACAGTCAATTCGGTTTCCCCAATACAAAAACTTCTCTGAATCACTGTGATGAATGCGATTATTGTGATTGTTGAACTGTAAAATGGGGGTTTGAAGTGGGTTTGATCCGGTGGTTGAGAGTAGAGATGAGAAGAGGTAGAGGAGTGCGATTGCGGAGATGGTGACTGTAAGGAGCCAAATTGGGGATCTGGATTTGGGTTTGGTTCTTGAGAGTTTGGGGATCGCCATTGGGGTTGTCGATTTTCACCACAAACACGCAGGAAACGTTTCGGTTGGACTTTTCTTCGCCGTCCCCTTCGCCTGCCCGTTTCCTCCACGTTTCCTAAACGCCGGGGACGTTTCCCGGCCGTACCCGTCGCGTTTCCGTCCCCTTGCAGTCCCCGGGACGGGAGACGGCTGCTTCAGGACGTTTCTGTGCTTCAGAGCTCTCTATATCTATCATTCCTCTGTATATATCACCACCATCAACATCAATATCGACATCTGCCCTCACCGCCACCAACCTCTACCCCCACCAACATGACAACCACCGACCACCGCAACCACCCACCCACCATCATCACAACCTTCCACCACCGCCATCCCAAGAAACCACCACTCCATCCTATTCTTCTTTTATTTAAATGTTTGTTCATCCATGATGGTTTCTGAAACAAGAAACCAAACAAACCAACCTAGATTTAATGATGCCACCACCTCTAAAACTTCAATTAGACCCAAATCAAGATAGGTTTCTTGAAGGTACCTATCTTCTTCACCTTTAATTTCAGTTTCAAATTTGAGTTCACCTTCAGTCTCTTCCAATTTAGTTTCAAAATTGAGTTCGTACTCGTTACACACTATAACACAGATCCCCTTTTTCTCTAATCAGGTGCTAAACTAGTCGGTGGGTTACGCCGGCGACACCGGTTACACCGATGGTGTGGGGTTACCGATTTTGTTGATCTTTGTTTCGTGGAGGTGGACTCGGTGGTGGTGGTCGCTGTAGCTGGTGGGGGGGTCTCCAGCAGCTGCTGCGTCTGATTGAGAAGGGGAGGTTGGGGTGGGTCCCGCTAATAATAATAATAACATTAATTTTTTTTATATTTTAATGTAAAATAAATTTTGGATCAAAATAGCAACTAAAGAGAATTAAATTGAAAATACCTAAAATACCCCTGGTTAAAAATGATGTTTTTGGATGGAGTTTAGTGTATGTGATCAAAATGGCAATAAAAGGGAAAAGTCAGGGGCCTAGAGGCGTAAAAAAACTATTTAGATAAAAATAGCAAATTTGGACAAAACTCAGGGTCTAAAATGGCAATTTACTCTTTTGGAATTTAAAAACTTAATTTGACCTAAAAGTTCCTAACCGGGTATGGGTATTAATTAATCTATCTATACTGTACAATAAAAGAAACCAATGAAGGGACACTTGTCATTATTCTAGACCATCCTTAATTGTAGATAATTATTAGAGTTAAATACTTGGTTGGTCTCTGTGGTTTGCCATTTTTCAGACTTGGTCCCAAGGGTTTAATAATTACAGAGTTGGTCCTAGTAGTTGCAATTTTTAAACACGAGTGGTCCTTATCACCAACCTCTGTTAGATTTCTCAGTTAAATATACATAAAATGTCTATTATACCCCTCGTCTTCTTTATCATTTCTATCTCTCTGAATAAAAAGCCCTACCACACACGTGCACCTCCTCTCCACTACCATTGCTGGTTCTTTTTATCCACAATCTCAAACACTAAGTTCCACTATTCAAACTACCTGTTCACCTCGTCCCCACCGTCGCCCGACCACCGGAAATCACAACCACCCACTCTCGTAAACCTCATCCACCTTCAAAACCAACCATCACAATCGGCGTCAACATCCGACCACCAATACACCGGTGTCAACCACTTGCAACTACTCTACTACCACCACCCTTACCACATCCAACTCCATAAAATATATAAAGAAACAAACATGGGATCTTGAAATTAGTGCAGTGTTGTGTGAACGAAATTGAAAATTTCAATTGTGCAATGGGTTTTAGTACAAAAGAAACCTAATCTCAGATCTAATTTTCCCGATCGTGCATTTTTCTGGCAACAATAAGCCGGAGGGGTAGGTCGTCTGCTGGCTATCACCACTTTGTTTTTGTCGATTTTTACCTTCTCCTTCGATGGCCTGATGAAAGATGTTCTTGAATCTTGATCGACCCCCAATCCTTCTTCTTTGTTTGCTTCCCAAAAATCTTATTCCACTTGCTTTAAATCTCACAGACCTATTGCTCCCCACCAACTGAATCATGTACCTATGATTTGAAGAAGATCTGCAAAATGAACAAAAACAAGGGTTTAGAATGATGGTTAACGGTGATGGTGGAGAAGAGGTGCATGTGTGTGGACGGGTTTTTTTAGATAAAAGAGAGAAAGAAGATGAGGGGCAAAATAGACATTTTATATATACTTAACTGAGAAACTTAACATAGGTTAGTGATAAGGACCACACGAGTGCAAAAATTGCAACCACCAGGACCAACTATGTAATTATTAAACCCTTAGGACTAAGTCTGCAAAAATGACAAACCATAGGGACCAACCAAGCATTTAACTCTAATTATTATTTAATTTAAAATTGTTAAATATTATTTAAGTTAATATAAATCTTATCGACTCTAAATTATTGGCATAAGCTTAACTTCAAATCGTAAAGTCTTATCTAAACTAAAAAGCATCGTTTTGCTTAACAGTAGATAAATATGTATACTATCTATTGTTAATATTATTTTTTTAACTATGAGAAATTATATTAAACAACTTATTAATGAAACCAAAAAGTTTAAAATAGTATTAACCTAATTTAAAAAATAATAAAAAAAATCCATTTTGATTTAGAAAGATATTTTTTTAACAACAGATAAACCCGTGTAATACACAGGTGTGACACCCCTATTTCCACGTGTACCTAGTGTGTCCGGTTGGGAAATATCATGACGTAGTTGATAACATCATAATCAAACAAACACCTGCACAGCGGAAGTCTTGGATTTAAATTACTATTACAAACCGAGTGTTCAAAGTTTGAATACAAATTACAAGGCTTGTAAAGAAAGATCCACAGGCGGATCGAAATAACATATACAAAATATTGTTCAACAGACTTTAAGCAACCTAGGGACTTGCAAAATCCTCTATTGTCACTATAGCGCAGCTCCCGATCTATTGCGTGTGGCCACCTGTAACTTGATCTTTTGAAAATACGTCAGTTTTCACTGGTAAATACTAATAACCGACTCATTTTGAAAATATCTCCGAAAATGGTTTTAGGTGCACTTGGCACATTTTATAAATAACTTGGGATAGTTCAAAATGACCTTGTTTACAGTTTTACATGTTTGTCAATACATATGGGGTCCGGTGCAGAAACCGAATAACCTGATTAACCGACACGCCACTTAAATAATCCACCAATGGGATTCAACATTTTTATCAGCATTAGCATCTGTCAGGTGTATGCATGCATCCCGTGCTTAAGGTCGTGGCCATTAGTAACTTAAATGAGCCAAGGATATACCAGACACGGTCGAATTAACCCCCAATGTTTAAGTTATCAAACAATACAGAATAAATCGGGTTATAAGGATTTAGTAAATCACAATCCGATAACATGACCCCATACCCGACCAAGCGGTATTATTATATGATCCCAAGCCCGTTTAGGGAAAATAAGTTAAAAGTATTTACCTGAGCTAATCCTTCAAGAAATTACTAACTCAGCCGAACAATCAAAAGTAAGCTTCGTTGACAATCTACCGGGAGGCTTTTAGTATGGAAATGATGGTGTTTATAACCAATTAGAATGCTAACGGGTCCTATCTACTTTGTAGACTCGAGCGGGTAGTTTAAAGATAATAACATTACTAAACCCTAGATTAAGCGATGAACGGAATAAACTGTAGTTTAAACCCGACAAGTATGGAGACTTGTTTAATATGGGTAAACATGTTACATTCTGGATTTTGAAAATAAAATGATAAGGTTAAACCCGTTTTGGTTAAATTACGTAAACTAGTTACGTAGGCCGAACCGTATGCATATAAGCGAAACCGGGTAACCGGTTGAGCTGTATACAAGTTCCATATTCCATTATATTTAAAACATGTTGTAATATTAGTAGGATATTAACATGTATGCCCGTTATGGTTTTAAAATCAAGTTATGCCTCAAAATGGCGTTTTGGTCATTTTATGATTTTAAAAGGAGCTTGCAAGTAAACTGATGTCATGGTCATAAACATTCTATAAAAATGATTAATTTATGATGTTATATCAGTAGGATATCAAGTATATGTGTGCTTTATAGTTTAAGACCAAACTATGCCTCGAAATGGCATTTTGGTCATTTCACATATCACTTGACGAATTATTTGGGAATCTGAGTTTAGATTGTGTACCTACTGTAAATATGTATAAATAAGTTTTGACAGTAGGTACCAAGTCTTGATGCTCTAATATGGTTTTAAACCATACTATGCGCCGAAACGGCAATCAAAATCTGGCCAAGTTTATATAACCATAATATGTTATATAATTATAACTTATCAGTGGGTAAAAGGTTTTGTAATAAAAGCTTGGTTAAAATCCTTTTCATACGCCGATAGGGCGTAATCGTCATTTAAGGACATGATACAAGATTTTGTGTGCAAACTCAGTTTACAATCTGATTTGATATCCCAAATAATCTCATTTATGATATTACATGAGTAACTAATGAGTTTTGTTGAAGAAATTATGTTTAAACCATTTTATACGCCAAAAGGGCAATTTGGTCGCTTTAAAAACATAATTTATGATTATTTTAGCAAAACTCAGTTATGACCAGATTTATAACATCAAGATATGTTAATTACATTAACATATCAGTACTTAACTCATTTGCTTGCTCATTTATAGTTAAAACCTTATTTTTAACAAAAAGGGCATTTTAGTCGACTTTAGGCATAATAATGGAACTTGTAATAAAAACTCGGATTACTACATGACCATGTAATATAACTCCAAAGGTTATACTATAACGTAACATGGTCATAATGTAACTTAGCATCAGTATCTAACTGGCGGTAAAACCCGGTTTGGCTCGGTTTCGAACTGGCGGTCTCCAGAGAGGCCTAATTCTAAACTTATTGCCACTACCAATGTCCATCAAAGTGATGCTAATGAGAATTGAACTTGGGACCTCTAAGACAGAAACCAAGTCATTTACTTGCTTTTTTTTTGGAATATAGAACCTATTTTCTTGTAGTATAAACTACATTATATAATTTGTTTCTGAAGTATTATTTAATTTTTACATTTGTAAATGTGTTCATGTTCTTTTTTTAATCAGCAACTAACGTTTTAAATGGTTTTTTAAACCACGTTTGGATTTGTTTATTTACAAAACTGATTATTATCGTTACGTCAGTAGCACATGACATTATTTAATGCTAAAAACAGATTGGGTTACGTCTAAAAGTAAACGTGTTTAAGAATGTAAATATAAGGAACATTGGCTGTAGCACCTTAGTTAAAGTATATAACTTGAAATTTGATATATTTATTTAAGTATTTTTTATCATATGTTTATATATGATAATAACAATTCTATAAATGTATTTATACATTAAATATAAGTTAAATTAGTTAGGTCCACGAGCTGGCACGAGCCCCAAAAGTGAAACTCGAGCTCGTTTATTAAGCATGTTTATATTCATGACGACCACGGGCTCAGGCCCGTTTAAACTTTGTTGAATTTAAACTTTTAACAAGCCGATCTCGAATAACTCTCAAAGTGCCGACTTGTTTAACAACCACACAATTTTTCTCTATTGACTTATTCTTTTCTACTTTTAGAGCACCAACAAATGGTATATAATCCCAAGCTACCACCTCAACTGTTAGATTATATTTTAAGCTAACCTTAAAAACTTTTAATAACCATTAACCATATATCATTCCAAACCTTCAATCCACACTCCACTTTTATATAAAACATATTTAATAAAAATATTTAGAGTATGTGGTCCCCATCATCTTGATTTGTTAGAGTGCATGGAGAAAGAACAACTTGAAATTCCAAATCCCTCAAATTGTACCATGCTTTGAAATTTTGAACCATATTACATATCCACTATTGAAGGTGCTCTTTTACATTTCATGTTACCAACACGATTATTAGTAAAAATGTTAGAACTGATAAAAGAATAACAAAAACTAAAGAGTAAAATTTTTTTGGAGCCCTTAGCTTTGGTGGTTTTAACTACCTGATTCCAAAATAATTTTTTTTAACTATTTTAGTATCTGATTTTTCAATCAATAACTGTCCGAGTCCAATAAGTTCAAGGGTATTTTAGTCTTTTTACACCTAGGTACACCTTTTAATGTATAAGGTACTTATAAACACTTTACCCATTTTATTACTTTATATACACATATTCACTCACACAAACACAACCACCACCACCCATCACCTGAAACAACGCCCCCATCACAACCTCCCACCGCCCCTATCACATCTAGAGACAACTCTCACAACATCATTTTTCAGAAAGGTTCCATCGTGCTGCCGTTTTTCATATCTGAGCATCACATCTTGTTTTTTCGACGCGATGGTTGGACTTCAAATTCAACTACTTCAAAATTGATTTATGTTCCTTTTTTTCTCTCAAACCCATAAGTGGTTCAGGCGTTCCAACAAAAGGGTGGCAGCTCGGAAAGGGTTTCGCGCCTTTGGCTATAGGAATCGGGGAACCTGGCTCAAGATTATCAACATAGATGAACTGACCAAGCTGCATCTTGTTGCTGAGAACAAATTTATCTTGTTGAAAGGGTAAACTCACATAGATCAAAGGAGAAGAGTCCGTAACTTTGATGTAAAACCCATGTTCCGGCCATAGGTCTTTCTTATCAAGGTTAGTTGGAAAAAAAATTGTTACTTGTAGAAGTGAACTCCTGTGTTCACTTGTGGGTTTCACCCCTAAATTCATCCCATTTAGAAGTTTCAACAGAACGATGCCAATGTAGCCATATCAAGTTATGTAGATTCGAGAAAACCTCCCATCGTTACTAACACCATCCCTAGCTACCGTCGTCATCACCATCCCTGGCCACCATCACCATCCCATTATTTACTACGAACACCATCACCCTTTCTAGGAACGGACATAATCACCCTTCCTGTTTTCCACTTCATCTTCCCAAATCAAAACCCTACTTTTACTTGAGAACCCTAACCCATGAAAAACGAGACCATACCTGCAATGGAGATTGCCAACTTAGTTAGAGATAGGACGGTGACGGTGGCTGGGGAGGTTGATGACAACGATGTTCAAAGATGATGGTGGGCAATGTAATGTTGTGGGTGGTCGGAGGTGATAAGCAGTGGTGGTAGGGTTTGAAATTGGGTGGTGATGGTTTGTAGATATAGAAACAAATGTGGTGGTGGTGGTGGTAGCGGTGATTTATTATGGTGGTTGATGGTTTATGGTGGTTGTGGTTGTGGTGCTGGCATCGATTGCTGTAACACCTCGTAAAAACCCGTCCAATAAAATTCCGAACACGTGTCCCGCTAATCCTCATATGCCACGTGTTAACGAGAGGAACCAATCATGTCGTTATGTTATTTTTATAACCTCTGAATGATGTTTGAATAAGTTGAAGGACCAATTGTGACAAAATATACAATTTTATTTTCTGGCAAGGTCTTACGGACCGTAACCATGTTCAGTTACGGACCTTAATATTGAATAAGGAGTTGGTTCAGAGAGGCAGTTATGGACCGCAACCATATATGGTTACGGTTCGTAACCATTTCAAAACCAGGGGCGCCATAGATGGCTTACGGACCGTAAGCCATCACCCTTACGGTCCGTAAGGGGCTGCGAGTGGCAGATTCCTTGGCAGTTTGCTGCCCTGCCACCTTGCACGCGAATGCCACCATGAGAGCTTCTCTTGACACGTCCAAAAACACTTGTAGGCCTCTCATAACACTCCTGGACATTTGTCCTGACCTCATGCTCCTTCCACAACTATAAATAGAGGCCTTCATGCCTCTCATTCCTTGCTCATCATCTCTTCTCCTCTCTTGCTCATATTGGAAGGCTCCTGCTCTTCTAGGAGCAATCCTCTGAGTTTAAGAAGTTAGCTTGGACCACTTGTAAGTGCTCCAACCTGCTCTTTTCATTTTTCTAGGCTTTAAGCCAAAAGTCAAAGCGTTGTGGTAATAACGCTTTGACCTTCGGTTAAGACCATTATGGTCCAGCCATTGTTCGATGTGAACATGGCTACGTGATCGTATTAAGGTAGGTGTCAACCCCTCAAGAGTGATCACGTTTACTTGGTCAATTGACGGGTCAAAGTTATAGTCAATAAAAGTCAACGGGTCAGTTTTTTAAAAAAAATCATATCTAGTAATGTAGGTGTTATAAAATGTGTTTTATCACTTTAATTACTTGGTAATAATTGTTAGAACATGTGTAACATGTTCGGCTTGTCAATTCCTTGTTTAAGGTCGGTTCGCAACCGAAAGTCGTAAGGATTGACTTCTACTTTGACTTTCAGTTCTGACCCGAATTAGCAACTTTAGATACTAATTATAAGTTGCATTGTGACCATGTTATATTGTAGTATAACTCTCTAGAGTCAGACTATATGGTCATGTAGTATTCTGAGTCATTATGCAAGTTTTCGTTAAATATGCCTAAAATGCCATTTTTCGCCTAAAACAAGGTTTAAGATCCAAACAAACATATCAATGATTTACAAACTGCTATGTTAACTTAATTAATTTATTTTGATATCAACATTCTGGTCATGAACTAAGTTTTGATTAAAATCGTAAAGTACACTTTTAAATGACCAAATTGCCCTTTTCGGCATTTTAAACGGCTTAAACATGATTCATTCACCAAGATAAATTACCTACTGATGTAATATCATAATATTGATTATTTGGGATATCAAAACAGATTATGAACTGAGTTTGCATACGTATCCTTATATAATGCCGATAAATGACGATAATGCCCTTTCGGTGCACCAAGTGACTTTAAAAATACTTTTGATATCTAAATCTTTTATCTACTGATATATTATGATAAATAACATATTTTGAAAGTATAAACCTGATCATAATCTCAGATTTCATTAAACATCGGTTAAATCGTCATTTAGCGCATTTATCGCCATTTCAGCGCATCGTATGGTTTAAAACCATAACTATGAACCAAAACTTGTTACCTACTGATTTCTAAACTTATTTTAAATACTTTACAGTAGGTACAAGTCCCAAACTCAGAATCCTAAATATGACATCAAAACTATGTGTGAAATGACCAAAATGCCCTTATGAGGCATAGTTTGGTTTAAAACTGACAACCACACATATATTTGATATCCTACTGTTATAACATCATAAAATACATATTTTTACAAAATGTTCATGACCTTAACATCAGTTTACTCGCAAACCTCTTTTATAAGGCGTAAAATGACCAAAACGCCCTTTTAAGACGTAACTTGATTTTAAAGACATAAACGAGCATCCATGTTAATATCTTACTGATGTTAAACATATTTAAAATATATGACTCATTCGGTTACCCGGTTTCACTTATATGCGAACGGTTAAGCCTACATGGCTAGTTTACATAATTTAACCGAAACGGGTTTAACATTATCATTTTTATTTCAAAATCCAGAATGTAATATGTTTACCCATATTAAACAAGTCTTAGTACTTATCGGGTTTAAACTACATTCTATTCCGGTCATCGCTAAATCTAGCGTATCGTACCGTAATCATTACTTAAGACTAGCCGGTTCGAGTCAATGACTCAACTAAGGACCCGTTAGCATTCTAATTGGTTATAATACCATCATTCCAGACTAAACGCCTTCCGATAGATTGTAACCTGTACTTATCTCTTTGACTTACGGCTGAGTTGTTACTTATTGAAGATTTAGCTCAGGTAAATACTTTTAACCTATTTTCCTTATACGGGCTTGGGATACGGTAAATTATTACAGCTTGGTCGGGTATGTGCTCATGTTGTCGGATTGTGATTTAACCAAATCTCATAACTCGTTTTAATCTGTATTGTCTAATAACTTAAACATTGGGGGTTAACTCGGCCGTGTCTGGGATATCCTTTGGCTCATTAAATTGCTAATGGCCACGACGTAAGCACGGGGTGTAGGCATCCACCCATCAGATGCAATTTATTATTGTTAACTCCTTGGGGATTATAAGTGATGTGTCGGTTGATCATGTCTCGGTTTGTAAAACTGTATACAAGGTCATTTGTACTAAGTCATTTATAAAAATGTGCCAAGTACACTTAAACGATTTTTGAAAAGATTTTCAAAATGTGTCGGTTGATTGTATTTACCAGTGAAAACTAACCTATTTTCAAAAGATTAAGATACAGGTATAACACGTAATAGGCTGGAAGCTACGCAGGCGTTCAACATAGAGGACTTTGCAAACCCTTAGTTGTGCCACTAAGTCTGTTGATCATTTTGTACATATTTTCGATCCGCCTGTGAATCTTTATTACAACCGTCTGTAATTATTATTTTGAACTTTGAATTTTATCGGTTTTTGATAATATTTTAAATCCAAGACTTCCGCTGTGTTGCTCTTTGTTATTGGTTTATGGTAGTTGTGGTGTTGGTGATGGTGTTGGTGAGTAGTTAGAGAGAGGTGGGAGAGAGAAATGTGAGACTATATTTGTGTAGAGGATATAGAGAGAAAACATAGATTTTATTTAAATATTAAATTTTAATTTTAATAGATAGGGATTTTTAGTCTTTTTATAAAAAGTTAACAAACTTGGTTAACGACGTTACAGATTTTGACTCAAATAGTTATGATTTAAAAATAAGGTACTTAAATAGTTAAAAGTTATAATTTTAGACTCTACTATTATAAGCGTCCAAATTTAGGAACTCAAAAACAAATTTACTTAACACTTGCAATTTAAAATAGAAACATTAAATAATTTTTAATAAAGACGTAAAAAGATATTTAAAATAAAATATGTGAATCACCCATTTTTGAATGTTACAAAACCACACAATGCATAGTGGTTGTGTCTTTCTCGATTATCCTCTCTGTCACATCATCACCATCTAACACCATCTTTCTTTTCATCCCTTCAAATAAGGGATGTTCCTCTTCACCTTCAATCACATCCATACAAATCACCATCAACAACACACAACAAATGCTCGAAAAGATCGGAAGATTGTTCTCGTACCGAAACAGGTTTTGGGGCTGGTGTTCTCTGTCAGGGTCGAAGACCACATAGAAACCCCCCCCCAGCTGTTCCCCTTCCCACACCCAGCCTAATAGAATGAAAAACTTATATATATATATATATATAATATTACTTACATATACAAAATGGAGGCTAGCGGCAATAGTTTAGCCACCCTAATGGTGGAAGAGGGCGCCTGTCACTTTCTCTCTGTTTTTCTTTTTACTTTTTTTCATTTTTAAGTTTAGTTTGACTATAATTGAGCATCATCGATAGTACACCGGTTTAGTGGTTTCAACGTATGTATATGACAAAACAAATCCAATAGACAATGCCATGGTCCAAACAATTTACGGTTTTATCCCCAGTTTAAAATTACGCTCTTGCCCCCAGTTCAAGATAAAATTATGCTTTTTCCCTAGATCAAAATTACAATTTTCCCTCAGTTCAAAAATATCATTTTGCCCCCTTTTCCAAAATTACGATTTCGCCTTGAATTCAAAATTACGATTTTGCACTAAATTCAAAATAAAATTATGCTTTTGCCCCCAACGAAAAATTACAATTTTGTCCTTAGTTCAAAACTATGATTTTGCCCCAATTCAAAATAAAATTATGGTTTTGCCCCCAGCTAAAACTTATGAATTTGCCTCAGTTTTAAATTACGGGTTTGCCCTCACTTAAAAAAAATTCGATTTTGCCACAGTTAAAATTTGTAGTCTTGCTATCGTTTTTTTCCTAGCTCAAAATTACGATTTTTGCTCTCAGTTCAAAATTATGATTTTGCCCCCTTTTCAAAAATTACGATTTCATGAGTTCATAATTACGCTTTTCCCCTCAGTTCCAAATAAAATTATGCTTTTATCCCCAGCTATAAATTATGATTTTGCCTTTAGTTTAAAACTATGACCTTGCCCCACTTCAAAACAAAATTTTTGTTTTGCCCACCAGCTTAAAATTACGAATTTGCCCACATTAAAATTATGAGTTTCCCCTCATTTAAAATTACGATTTTGCCCCTGTTAAAATATGTAGTCTTGCATCGTTTTAGTTTTAGTTTTTTTTTGCAAAAAATATAGTAGTTTTTATTTTACTTGGTTGACTCAATTTAACTTTTGTGTAAAGCAGGTGTCTAACATTCGTTCATTGTTTATGAGAAATTAGTATTTCGCCCCGAGCTAAAAATTACAGGCTTGCTATTGTTTTAGTTTTTATTATTAGCAAAACTATGGTAGTTGTAAGGACTAGATTTTTATTGCTTAAGAATCAGTGATCCTTCAGTATATCGAGGATATATTATCCATGTACTGAGTACTGAATACTGGGAGGATCAAGGATCCTTAGTGACTATAACGGTTTCTAACAATTGACTTCAATGTTTTATTTGATTGTAGTGCAGGTATCGATAGTGGACTTGGTCAAGCAAAATATTCGTGGAATATTCGGAGGATTAAGCACGTGCTGAAGGTTAAATGGGCGTTATGCATGAACGTGGAGGATCCCGGATATTTCAGATAGTTAGTTATAAGTTAAAAACGTTAATATTTTAGGGGTATTGAGCTCACTAGATACACGAATTTATTCGCAAACACTGATATCACAAGATCACTAGGAAACTCTCGAGAAACACACACATTACACTATAGATCGATTGTAAAAGCTCAATATCTTCCGAAGTTGTAATCTTACTTGTGAAATACACTTGGTGATCGGTAGTTTCCATCACCCGAGGTTTTTTATGCCGGAGATCTTCATCGATCAAGGGCTTTTTCCTCGTATACATCTCGGTGTCCATTGTTCATTACATTTCACGATTGTTCACATCATTGTTCAACACATAAGCACTCAACATCACATACAAAGATTGGTCACATTATCCTTAGTGTGATTTTTGACCAAAACAGTTTGGCGCCCACCGTGGGGCAATCGGTGCTTCAATTCTAAAAATTCCGTTCATTTCATTCATTTTCATCCATTCTTTTCAACTACATGGCTTCTCATGGAAAATCTGCTTCAAGTGCCATGCCGACGGTTACCTCATCTCAGGCTTGTGCATCATTGCCTCCCATTCCCCCTGCACTGGCGAGGAGTGCTGCTGATAAGGCTCAGAAGAAGCCAACACCAGTTTTCTCGAAGGCTTCCATTGTTTCATCCTCTACACCTACTAATAATGATCTGTCTACTTTGATTTTGCAGATGAAAGGATATATGGAACAGCAGGACAAAACTAACCAGAGGATCCTTCGTGAAATTGATGAAATCAAGAAACAGAAGAGATCAGCGGAGGATCACTCTCCATTGATGCCCAGATCGTTGGATTTCACCACTCCAGCAACAACCATTCAGCATTCCAAGGCTTCTGGTATTCAACATCAAGGATCCTCAGGATTGCAGCATGGATCATTGGCAATGACGTAGCCGCAAGCGTCTCATTACCTACCTTATGGATCCTCAAATCAACATCAAGGAGGCTATCTCAGCTCAGGAGGATAATTGGAGACAGTTGCACCAAAGGAATCCTATTTCCAGCATCAAGGATCCTTTTCTAAGGATCAAGGATCCTATGCTTGGGATAAGGTTCAAGGATCCTCCTCTCGGGTTCAAGGATCCATGCAGTATCCTTCAAGACCTTCAGCACCCATGTATCTTGGACCCAATGTCTTTCAGGATCAAGGATCTTCAGGGAGTCAGATATTCAAGGATTCTGAAGTTCACAAAGGGGACTTCATCCCTATGCAGACTATTGCTTCGTCTGGACCAGCTGTTACACCTGAAGTGTCCACCTTTGGATATACTTCTGGCATACCACTTCCAAACCAATCAGGAGGTAACAATGTCAATACATCTTTTGGCACTAATTGTGGTTTTATGCAGGATACAGGTATCAATCAGGCTATGGTGCGGGAGCTCCAGAAGCTCAAGGATATGATATCCAGCGTCCTCGGAGTGGTTAAGCCCATTCCTGAGATCCCAGATGGAAGTCATAGGGTGTCTCGCTTCGCACCTCCTATATGCAATGTTGAGATACCAAAACGCTTTCAAACCCCCAACATGAAGCTGTACGATGGCACAACTGATCCGGAGGAGCATGTGGCACAGTACCGGGAAAGAATGGAGATCAATCCCATTCCAGAAAGATTAAAGGAAGCCTGTCTTTGTAAAGGCTTCGGATCCACACTCACTGGATCAACACTCAAATGGCTGCTAAGTCTTCCTCCTTACTCAATTACTTCGTTTTCTCACCTAGTTAATTTGTTCAATAACCAATTTTCATGTAGTAGAACTTTTGAACGATTAACTAGTGATCTATATAGGGTAACTCAGGGTCATGATGAATCATTAAGAGATTACATCACTAAGTTTAGTAGCGAATCCTTAGAAATCCCTAATTTGGATATTGCCACTGCTGTAGAAGCGTTCAAAATGGGCTTACTTAAGGATTCCTCATTCTATGATGACCTTGTTATGACCCCTTGCAGGAATTTAGATGAAGTGAGGAACAGGGCATTGAGATTTATTCGTTTAGAGGATGACAAAAGGATCCTGGAGAGACTCTCAGGATCCTCAAAACAGGAAAAACAAGGATCATTCTTTAAGAATAATCGATCCAAGCCATATTCTAAACATGACAATCACAATGTGAACACAGTTGAACAAGACGAAGACGATGAGGATTATCCTCCAATATCTGAATATTGTTTTTCTACTGATAATAATGAACTAATCCTTGTTATGCAGAATTCAAGTGACAAGGCTAGATGGCCAAGGAAAACTGATAAACCTGGAGCTACTAAGGATAAATCCAAATGGTGCGCTTATCATGAGGATTTTGGCCACCTTACTGATGAGTGTATAGCGTTGAGGAAGGAAATTGGCTATCTTCTTAGCAAATGGTTTTGAAGGAACTGTTAGGAAGGAAACGTTCAAGGACTCAGGATACTGAGAAAGTGCCTGAGAGAGCTCCTCCATCCCCAGCAAATGCTCATATCATTAACTTTATTTCCGGTGGTTCTGATATCTGTGGAACTTTGTTTTCAGCGGCTAAAAGGCATGCTAAGGTGACGAAGATTGAAAATGGGGAGAGACCAGTTCGAACGTCTACCCTTACACAGCAAAAAGTGATATCCTTTGATGAGGAGGATCGCGTAGACATTCAGGATCCTCATCATGATGGTCTTGTCATTACTTTGTTTATCTCTAATCATTTTGTTCGCAAGATTCTTATTGATGGAGGGAGTTCGGTGAACATAATCCAGTTGGATGTCCTCAAAAAGATGAACATCCTTGAATCTGAGATCAAACCAAGATCATCGGTGCTCGTGGGATTCAGTGGGGAAACCAAGAATACATTAGGGGACATCAAACTGCCAATTTACATAGAGGGAGTGAATTTTGTCCAAAAATTTTGTGTAATATATAGCTTATCTTGCTGTAATGTTATCCTTGGCAGGCCATGGATACATGACATGAAGGCGGTCCCATCAACATACCACCAGTGTGTCAAGCTTCCAAGTCCATGGGGAATAGTCAAGATAGAAAGTGATCAGCAGGAGGCAAAGAATTGCTACACTTCCTCGATGAAACCTGCTTCCAAGTCTAGGGAAGCATAGCAATTAAAGCATCCTCCAAAAGACGTCATGGAGGCAAGAGAACAGGACGTCAAGGATATACTTTTAGATCCTGAGGATCCTGAATCTAAGGTGTATTTAGGATCCGGGATCTAGAAGAGCATAGAGCAGGATCTAGTATCCTTCCTTAAACGAAGAAAACTACCTTCGCCTGGAAGCACGAAGATATGACAGGTATATCTAAGGATGTTATTACTCATAAACTTGGCATTGACAGGTCTTTCAGGCTAATTCACCAAAAGAGAAGAAAGTTTGCTCCTGAAAGAAATGCAATCATCCAAGAGGAGGTAGATAAATTGCTAAGGGCAGATATGATTAGAGAAGTCAAGTATCCAAGGTGGTTAGCCAATATGGTTGTTGTTCAAAAGAAAAATGGAAAGTGGAGGGTATGGGTCGATTTTACTGACTTAAACAAGTCATGTCCCAAGGATCCTTTCCCTTTACCCCACATTGAATCCATGGTGGATGCCACGGCGGTCATGAGTTGTTAACTTTTATGGATGCTTCATCTGGATTTCAGCAAATTCAGATGTAACCATCTGATCAAGAGGATACTGCATTCATGACACCCACCAGCATATATTGTTATATTGCTATGCCCTTTGGTCTAAGAAATGCAGTGCTACATACCAAAGATTGGCGAATATGATGTTCAAGGAGCAACTTAGACATATAATGGAAGTATACATAGATGATATGGTGGTCAAATCTAAAAGAGCCGAGGATCACATAAAGGATTTTGAAGTAGCATTCAATATCCTTAACCGATACAATATGAAACTGAATCCTTCCAAATGTAACATTCGTTGAAAAACGGGTTTCAAAACCCGCTCCGTTTATCAAACAAATAACCAGTTATAAGTTTCGTTGCGTATTTATGGTTCATATTAATTTTAAACAATACGTAATTAATAAATATATTAGGATTTAAAAATCATAATTTATAATTAATAATAAATAGTGAATAAAAAAATAAATTGGAGACGCCGGGTTTCGAACCCGGGTCACCCACAAACACAAGCACACAACACACCACTCCGCCACACACTTTCTTTGTGTCAATACTGAAATAAATAATACTTCATGTAAACCCGAATTCAAAACCGGAAATCACTGCGCACTCAGAACGCGAAATCGCCGGAAAAAGACTAAACTCCGCAATCTTGGCTGTTTTTCCTTTGACTGAAGCGCATAACTGATCACGACATCAATCATAACCGTTGCCGGCAGTCAATTTCGGTCATAACCGCCGGAAACCTTTGACCGCGAATCAAGACTCAAATTCGGACCCAATTCATCCAGTTCTTCCTTATAAATACTCACTCAAACCTCCTGTAAACCTTTCGCTCAGAAATCGCACTCTCTTTCGAAGCTTTAGTCCTTTCAAAGCTCGTCGCCGGAGATTTTCATTTTCGCCGGAATCCTGCCGGAATCACTAATCAGAAAACCGTATTCATTCATCAGACGGTATAACTGTCTAAACTTCTCTGCTATCTTTTGATTTATACTTTAATCATTCAAACCAATAATCAAAACTGTTAAAACAGTTCATACAGCCGGAAATCGCAAAAACCAGAGCCGACGAACACTGCCGGAAATCTGAAGAAAACGCTCCGTCTTGGTATACCCTATCACTTAATCTTCTTTCCATTTCAAACAAGTATAAGTTATGATCGATTAACCAGAACAGTCGGATTTCACTGTGCTGTAATTTTTAAGCGAAGAGACGAAGATGCAAACGTGTATTTATATAATTAAAATCAGATATTCAAACGGGTTAGACACACAGTCCAGCGGTGGACTGTGTGCACAAACAATACACACGTCCCGGGTTCGAATCGCACACGTTACCGACTTTCAGAAATAAAACCAACATTTTTAGAACTTAATCAGATCAAGTCACAGAATGTTTATAAGAGTAATATAATCCATTAGTTAAACAGATTAGACACACAGCCCAACTGGTTGGGCTGTGCGCACTCGAACCAAAGGACCCGAGTTCGACTCCGGGTCTCTGAAGCCGGTTCGGCCATATAAATCATTTTTAATAAAAACCAAATAAGTTTAAAGTTAATTAGTATATATATATAATTAAAACAGAGAATATTTCGGGTTAGACACGTAGCTCAGTTGGTAGAGCTGCGTGCACGTATACGAGAGGTCCCGAGTTCGAACCTCACTCAGCGCATAGAAAACACAGTCTGACCGGTCAGGACCCGGTCAACGGTCAACGGTCAAAAAGTCAACTTTTTATTTTCTTTTTATTTATTTATTTAATTGGAAAATTATTTAAAAATACTTAAAAAAATAGGATTATTAAGGTTAGAAAATTTCCTTAAACTCACAAAAATAAAACTAAAAATCCCATTTAAGAGCACTAATTAAAAATATTAATCTCAACCAAAATTTATTTATTTATCGAATCATTTTGTTATTATCTAGGTTAGTTCTTCTCTCGTCGATTGAATCTTAAATTCGTGCGCATTCATCGTCATCAAAGAACGCACCAATTGTGAGTGAATCTCTACCAATTCCCCGTTTTAATCATGTTTTGGGGTGTATCATGTGTCGTTTAATTCTTTATTTTATTTAAACACTTGTGCATACATCATATCCGTGATCAAATGTGTATCAATTGTTGTGTGAATTATATGTAGATTGGATTTATCATTTTCAGTGCACGCATTTCATTAGGCCCATCAGTTCCCCGTGGGAGACGGGTTGAGCATCAGGTGCCTCATTAGATCGGCTCCGTTTGATTGAGCCTTGATCTCACATACATCATATTTCATATCATATACTCATTCAAAGTGGTTTTTGTTTGTTTATCTATCTATGTTTGCTCACATGTGATTATTGCACAAATTTTCCTTATTAAATAAAACAAGAAATTAGTAACAATGTTTTATCAAGGTTAACTCGCCAACTTTTGTTGACCCAAAATATCCCCCGTTTTACACATGATACAGGTGATCCAGCTGAGACAAGAAACACATAGGAAGGCCTAGAAGAATAAACAAGTTTAAGCTTTGGATTAATTATATAGTTTCATTTCCTTGTAATTGAATGAATTTTGATTTGGATATTTAAGTTGTAATTTGAATTTAATAAATATGAAACATCTTAGTAAACATCATGAGCTTTGGTGATAACCCAATTATGCCCCACTTTTATTCCGCTGCGGGTCAGGGTGTGACAGATTGGTATCAAAGCTTATGACTATAGGGATATATGATAGGTTATTAGACCCTTAGAGCCTATACTATAGTTGATTAAATTTTAAATTGTTGATGCGTTACATACAAAATTCATGATGTTTATATGCTTTATGTTTATTTTCACACTCAATGTTATGCAAGCATGCTCACAAATTCATGTTATTATACAATGCTCATCATGAATCATATTCTCATAACATATCATATCCATGAGAGCACACACCTCACGATTACCATGATTTTTGCAATGATTTTTGTATTTTCAAATCACATCAAAGTGAGTTCTCATGACGGGCATGTATTAACTGGAAGGGTACGAGTACCGGTAGTCGGAACGTCCTGTCTAGGCTTGGCATTCGTATAAATCCAAAATAAAGGACCAGTTTGCCTACCTGGGGACTAACGATGAGAGTACGAAGGACCTATTAGGCCAAAGCATGCTATACCAAACGTCGTGTGAGCTAACCCCACTTTGAGTTGTCATTGTGTCTACACCTGGACACCCTCCTACCATACATCTCGCAATTATATTTTCCGATTTTCATTCGGTGGTGCGAGTGTTAATCCGCCAACACCAATGTGAATCCTACCAAGCCCAATAGTCATGGGGGCCCACATGACTACACAGGCGTTGGTATGGGGGACATTGGAGGCCCAAACATGAGCAAACCCAAGACATCCTATGGATGTAGTTGAATTATTGTCAGTTATGTTATTTTTCATTCTTTTTACGACACATGACACCTAGAAAATTCTTAAACTCACAACCTTCCTATATATGTTCCTGTAGATGTCGGCTAGGCAACTACGTGGAGGTAGAAAGTCAGGAAGATCAAATGAACGCTTGGCCACGCAAATTGCTAAACAAATGGCCGCAGTGCTTCCTGACATCGTAATTTAAGTTCAACAAGCTCTCACCGCAAATCCCATTAACCCTCCCAATCAAGAAGACCAGAGCGTCGCCAACCCTCCCTCCAAAAAGTGCTCTTACAAACACTTCAAATCTTGCGATCCCCCAAAGTATGAAGGGACTGAAGGTGTTACTGCTCTCCTTCACTGGTTTGAAGAAATGGAGAACACTTTCCTCAATTGCGATTGTCCTGAGGATCGCAAGGTACGTTATGCAACTGGAAGACTGTTTGGGGTAGCCCTTACCTGGTGGAACACAGAAAAGGGTAAACGAGGAGTTGAAGATGCCATGGCCTTAACATGGGAAGAGTTAAGGGAACTCATGACAAGACGCTTCTGTCCAAGAAGCGAAATCAAAAAGCTGGAAGACGAATTCCACTCACTAAAACAAAAGGAAGGAGATCACACTTCCTATAATAAGAGATTTCTCGAGCTAAATCAGATGATCCCTAATTTGTTCACCCCCGTGTACCGCTTGGTTGAACACTACATTCGAGGTCTTCCCTCGAAAATTCAAGACTCGGTTTTAAGCACTTCGCCTGCAACACTTGAAGCCGCAATGGAATTAGCTACAGAACTCACTGAGAATCGCATCCGAAACGGCAAATTTAAAGATGAGAAGAAGAAAACACCCATTGAGACCCCAACTACAAACCACTCAGTCTCCTCCTCAAAGTTTGCTGGTAAGAGGAAACGAAACAGCAAGAATTTTGCTGTCACTCAAACCAACCCTCCTATCACTGCTGCACCAATCACCTAAATCGCTCCCTCAGCTGCGCCATTCAAAAAGCCATACACCGGCCCACACCCAAAATGCAACCGTTGTCAGTACCATCACCCTCTCGAAAGTCCCTGCCAACATTGCACCAGCTGTGGCCGTGCGGGTCACACCATCCAAACCTGTCGTACTTTTCAACGAATGAACCGCAATCAACCCCCAACCCAATCCCACCATCAGATAGTGGGTCAAGCCCAACAACCCTTACTTCTACCACCTGTACCACACGCAGCCCAAACTTACTACCAACCCAACTACCCCATGATGCAACCCATGCGAGCTTGTTACAACTGTGGGACCCAAACCACTTCAGGAACACTTGTCCACGCTTGGTGAACATCATCCATGCCCAAGCTCAGGCAAACCCGGTAAACCAAGCTAACCAAGCTCCTCCACCTGCCAGGGGAAGAGCTTTCAACATCAATGCCAACCAAACTAGGGCTGACAACAACGTGGTCAACGGTACGTTTCTCATCAATGGTAGTTATGCATCCTGTAACACCCCGACCCGCAGCGGAAATAAGAGTCGGGGCATAATTGTGTTATCACCAAAGCACATGACATTTACTATTATGTTTCATAATTAAATGAAGTCAAAGTTACATTTCTCAAACATCCAAACATGTCCATTCATTACAAGGGAAAATAACCAAAAATAATCCAAATACTAAATCGTTTTATTCCTTCTAATCCAGGTCCTACGTGTTCCTAGCTGCTGCTGGTTCACATGTATCATGTGTAAAATAGGAGGTTTTTGGGTCAACATAAGTTGGCGAGTGAACCTTATAGATAAACATTTGATAATAATTGTCTGGTTAGTTTATCAATAAAATATTGTGCATAATCATAAAAGAGCACATGTATGGAATCAAACATTGGCAAGCATCAATTAACAATCGATAACATACATGAACATACCAACAGCATATAACAATTAACATAATTGAACTGTGCGATCAAGGCTCAATCAAACGGAGCCGATCGTATTGCATGAACTGGAAATGTAAATTGGACTGTGCGCTCAAGGCTTAATCAAACGGAGCCGAACGTATTGCATGAACTGGAAATGTAAATTGAACTGTGCACTCAAGGCTCAATCAAACGGAGCCGAGCGTATTGCATGTATTGAAATGTAAAATGAAATGACCGATCAAGGCTCAATCAAACGGAGCCGATCGTGCGGGCACGCCCTGATCAACCGCATAATAATATGGGGATCAAACTCAACCTCGATGGATGGGGAGCTACGGCTTCGGCATTTGCATGTACTGAAATAATAATTTGCAAACAATAATAACTACTTAACAGCAACAAACTAATACACATGATATATGCACAATAACTTGGTTATAATATGTAAATGAACAAGACACATGATACACCCCAAAAACGTGATTAAAACGGGGAATTTGAAGGGTTCACTCACATTGGGTGCGTTGAATTTGAGATGGTGAGATGCGCACGATTTAGACGAAGCGAGTCAACGAGGAATCACTAACCTAAATAATAATGGAAAGAATATATTTAAATGAATGGATTTTATTAAAGATTTTAATGGGATTTTTAGATATATTTTTGTGAGTTTATGGCTATTTTCTATCTTTAAAAATGTTATTTTTAAGTATTTTTAATTGATTTTTGAATTAAAATAAACAAATAAATATTTAAAAAAAATATTTTTTTTTACTGCTTGACCGTTGACCGTTGACCGGTTCGGTAAGCGGTAAATACTTGCGCCAAGCGGGTTCGAACCGGTGACCTTCCGTTCACGCGCACGTAGCTCTACCAACTGAGCTACGTGACTAACCCGTTAGAAATCCAGTTTTAATTATATTTATACACTTATTCGAATTTACCGAAAATTCCTTTATTTTGCAAAACGTTTTAATCTCATTGAACCGGTGCTTATGACGGGACTCGATCGCGCGACGTGAAGTTTGTTTTGCACACAGTCCACCGCTGGACTGTGTGTCTAACCCGGTTATATTTTTTGATTTATATTAAACTTAACAACTACCCGTTCTAACCCGGTTAATTCATGAATAAAAAGAGTGTTATTACGTGAAGCGTGTGCGCAGTAAGGATCGAACTCGGGACGTGTATGTTAACTTTGCACACAGTCCACCGCTGGACTGTGTGTCTAACCCGTTTATTATCCGAATTTTATTTAATCTTATCCCGGTTTCCAGTTCATCTTCTTCACTACAATTACCGACTTCATTTCAAACGACTGGTTCTTGATTTAACTGTTTAATTAACATGACTACTAGTTTGAATGAACAAAACCGAACAGTTTGGGGAAAGGAAATACCGGACAGGTCGTCTTCTTCAGGAAGTCCGGCGAGAACAGGCAACTCTATTTTTGAACCTTCGGCTGAGAGGGTCTAACAACAGAATTAAAGAATTAGATTTGAAATTGAACTAGAGTACATGGATTATTAGCACGATTGAATGTGTTTACCGTTAACTAGCGAGTTTCCGGCAAAATCCAGAATTTCTCCGGCGAACCCAGAAAATCCAGCAAAGTCTTCTGTGACTGATTTTGAGTGACGGATTAAGGTTAGTAGAGTCCTAACAATAGATTGAAACCGCAAAAGAGGAAAATCTTACCGGTTTGTGTTGAACACGGTTTTCCGGCGGGATTTGCAGAGAATTCCGGCGAACAGTTTTTTTGTGCTCAAAAGACTTGAAAACGCGACGAAAAGGAATTGGAATGTATTTGAGACGGTTCTGAATCGCAATAATGATTGGAACCTGAATCATTTGGAGTTTGAATGCCTTTCGGTTTCAAAACCCGAAACTTGAAGTTCATTCAATTTGAACTTAATTAGAAACCGATATTCATCGGTTATAAGTTAGCTAAACGAACTAAAACTGATTTGGCGATTCAGTTTACCGATTTCCGTTAATCAGATATCATTAACCGTTAATTCGTGTTTGCGTATAAAACTCAATTGTTTTCCTATGGTTAACAGAAAACAATTGGTGGCGGAGTGGTTAACGGATCGGTGGATAAGTTATAGGAGGCAGTTGACCCGGGTTCGAGTCCGGTCAGCTACAAATGTTTTTTATTTATTTTATTTTAACTTTTTATCAAATATAATTTTTATAGTTTAGTTTATATATTAATTATGTAACGTTTAAACTCGAAATACTCATAAATACTTAATGAAATTTCATAACTTGGTATTTGATTACAAAACGGAGCGGGTTTTGGAGACCCGATTTATACAAATGTTACAGTATCCCCTACTTTTAGGAATTTCGTCCCGAAATTTAAACAGTTGAAGTAGTAGGGAAAAGATGAGGATATTTTTCACGCATTGAGTCTTCACGTTCCCAAGTTAACTCGGGTCCCCGTTTCGACTCCCAGCGTACTCTAACAATAGGAATGCGACTTCGACGTAGCCGCTTTTCTCCATAGTCCATAATCTCCACTGGTCTTTCAATAAAATGCATGGATTCATCGATCTGAATATCTTCTAGTGGAATATGAAGATTCTCATCAGCGAGGCACTTCTTCAAGTTCGACACGTGGAATGTGGGATGAATCCTATCGAGTTCTTCCGGTAGGTCAAGCTTGTATGCTACAGGACCTACTCTTTCGAGTATTTTGAAAGGTCCTACGTAACGTGGTGCTAGCTTTCCCTTTTGACCAAAACGAACACTACTCCCTTCCACGGTGATACTTTTAAAAGCACATGATCACCAACGCTAAACTCCAAGGGCTTCCGTCGTTTATCTGCGTAACTCTTTTGACGACTTTGAGCCGCTAGAAGATTGTTTCGGATTTGATGAATCTTATCTGTGGTTTCTTGGATCAATTCTGGACCAGTAATTTGTGCTTCCCCAATTTCATGCCAACAAATAGGAGATCGACACTTTCGACCATATAAAGCTTCAAAAGGTGCCATGCCGATTCTAGAATGATAACTGTTGTTGTACGAAAATTCGACTAACGGTAGGTGGGCGTCCCAATTTCCCTTGAAGTCTATGACACATGCTCTAAGCATGTCCTCAAGGGTTTGAATGGTGCGCTCAGACTGTCCATCAGTTTGAGGATGATAGGCGGTACTGAGATCTAGTCGAGTGCCCATAGCGGATTGTACTGCTTGCCATGTTCGTGAGGTGAAACGGCCATCACGATCAGAAATAATACTTAATGGAACTCCATGTCGACTGACGATTTCATTGATATAAATACGAGCAAGCTTTTCGTTCTTGAAATCTTCTCGAATAGGAATAAAGTCAGCTGATTTTGTAAGTCGGTCTATAATCACCCATATAGTGTCATACCCACTAGAAGTGCGAGGTAACCCGGTAATGAAATCCATGGTTATATTTTCCCACTTCCAAACAGGTATTTCTGGTTGGACTAGAAGTCCTGAGGGTCTTTGGTGTTCAGCCTTTACTTTAGAACAAGTGAGACACTTGGAAACAAAAACGGCAATATCTTTCTTCATTCCAGGCCACCAATAGGTGTACCGTAGGTCTTGATACATCTTATCGGCTCCTGGGTGTATAGAATATCGCGACTTATGGGCCTCATGCATGAGTGTTTCACGAAGATTGATGTGGTTAGGAATCCATATACGATCTAGGTAATACAAAATACCATCAGATTTAGTTTCAAGTTTTAACTCGGCTCCGCAGGACATCTCTTTTTGTACATCTTCCTCTGTTATTGAAACGTGTTGAGCTTCTCGAATTTGGTCCTTAATATTGGTTATAATTTGCGAACATAGAAGATGAATGGAGTTCGCATAACCCTTTCGACTAAGTGCATCAGCCACCACATTTGCTTTACCAGGGTGATATCTGATTTCACAGTCGTAATCATTTAGGAGTTCGACCCATCTTCGTTGCCTCATATTTAACTCTTTCTGATTGAAGATATGTTGAAGACTCTTGTGGTCAGTGTATATTTCACACTTCGTACCATAGAGATAATGTCTCCATATCTTAAGAGCGAATACAACGGCTCCAAGTTCAAGGTCATGAGTGGTGTAGTTTTTTTCGTGTGTCTTGAGTTGCCTTGAGGCATAAGCTATGACTTTTCCTCTTTGCATGAGAACGCAACCTAATCCTTGCCCTGACGCGTCGCAATAGACCACAAAATCATCACAACCTTCAGGAAGAGTGAGGATTGGTGCATCACAAAGTTTTTGCTTGAGAGCTTGAAAGGCTTCTTCTTGCTTGGGCCCCCATACAAATGGTTTCCCTTTATGGGTTAAAGCCGTGAGTGGCACCGCAATGCGAGAGAAGTTTGAAATGAACCGACGATAATAGCCAGCAAGTCCAAGGAAAGACCTTACTTCAGTTGGTGTTCGTGGAGCTTGCCATTCTTGAACTGCTTTGATCTTTGATGGGTCCACATGTATTCCTTTGTCATTGACTACATGCCCGAGAAATTGCACCTCTTTTAACCAGAATTCACATTTAGAGAACTTGGCATAAAGCTTTTCCTTTTCTAGAAGTGCAAGAACAAGTCGCAGATGACGCTCATGATCAGCTTTAGATTTTGAATAGATAAGAATATCGTCGATGAATACAATAACAAATCGATCAAGGTAAGGTTTGCAGACTCTATTCATTAGGTCCATGAAAACAGCTGGTGCGTTGGTTAATCCAAATGGCATAACCATGAATTCATAGTGACCATATCGAGTTCGAAAAGCAGTTTTAGGGACGTCTTCTTCCTGCACTCTAAGCTGATGATAGCCAGAACGAAGGTCGATTTTTGAAAAGCAACAGGCACCTTGTAGTTGGTCAAGAAGATCATCTATGCGAGGTAAAGGATAACGATTTTTGATAGTTAACTTGTTGAGCTCTCTGTAGTCGATGCACATGCGAAAAGATCCATCCTTCTTCTTTACAAAAAGTACAGGTGCACCCCAAGGCGATGAGCTGGGGCGTATAAATCCCTTGTCAGACAACTCTTGCAATTGACTGGCTAGCTCTTGCATTTCATAGGGGGCTAACCTATATGGAGATTTTGCCACTGGTGTAGCACCAGGTATAAGATCGATACGAAATTCGACATCTCTGATTGGAGGAAGTCCTGAAATATCGTCAGGAAAAACTTGTGGAAAATCTTTTACAACAGGGATATCTTCAAGTTTCTTTTCTGAGGTCCCCTTCTTGATGATATGGGCTAAAAACGCGACATATTTCTTGCGAAGGTATTTTTGAGCTTGAAGACAAGTCATTAATTTGAGTCCTTTCGCCGAGGTTTCTCCAATAATTTGAAGAGTCTGACCGTTTGAAAGAGGAATACGAATAAATTTCTCACGACATACAACTTCCGCATGATGATGACTGAGCCAATCCATTCCGATTATGATGTCGAAACTTCCCAGCTTCATAGGAATAAGATCGACTGAGAAATCGTGGTCGTTTAGGGTGAGCGTACAGTTGCGTAAAATAGAGTCTAACGAAACTAGTTTTCCATCTGCAACTTCCACCGTTATGGATTCCGCGAGCTTATCTCGATTTTTACTTAAATAGGTTCAAACTCTAATGACACGAAACTTCTATCCGCACCAGTATCAAATAACATAGAGGCATATCTACCATTTATAAGAAACGTACCGTTGACCACATTGCCGTCAGCTCTAGCCTAGTTTGCGTTAATATTGAAAGCTCTTCCTCTAGCAGGTGGAGGAGCCTGGTTTGCTTGATTCACAGGGTTGGCTTGGGCCTGAGCATGAATGATATTGACCAATCTTGGACATGTGTTTCTGAAATGACTTGGGTCGCCGCAATTGAAACATGCCCGCATAGGTTGGCCCATAGGGTAGTTGGGTTGATAGTATGTTTGGGCTAGATGTTGAGTGGGTGGAAATGGTTGTTGTTGTTGGGCTTGACCCATTAATTGTTGGTGGGTTTGGGTTATAGGTTGGTGGCGGTGTGTTCGTTGGAGCGTGCGGCAGTTTTGAACAGTGTGTCCAGCGCGACCGCAGCCGGTACAGTATTGGCAAGGATAGTCAGGGGAGTGGTGATACTGACAACGGTTACATTTTGGTAGTGGCCCTGTGTATGGTCTTTTGTATGGCGCGGGTGGAGGAGTGGCTTGAGTGATGGGTGCAGCAGGAACAGGGGTGTTGGTTTGGGTGATTGCAAAGTTCCTGGTGTTACGCTTCCTCTTGTTAGCAAATTTAGAGGAAGGGGTGTGGTGGTTTGAGGTTTGTCCCTCAGCAGGGGTTTTCTTCTTTTCCTCCTTGAACTTCCCATTGCGAATTCGGTTTTCGGTCAGTTCTGTTGCCAACTCCATGGCAGCTTCGAGTGTTACCGGGGAAACGCTGAGGACCGAATCTTGGATCTTCGAGGGAAGTCCTCGAATGTACTGTTCGATCAGACGGTAGGTTGGAGTGAATAAGTTTGGAACCATTTGGTTCAACTCCAAGAACCTTTTGTTGTAAGTAGAGTGATCACCATCTTTTTGTTTCAAGGCATGAAATTCATCTTCCAATTTCTTAATTTCACTTCTAGGACAGAATCGCCTAGTCATGATTTCCCTTAACTCCTCCCAAGTTAAGGCCATCGCATCTTCCGTTCCCCTCTTTCCTTTCTCAGTATTCCACCAAGTGAGAGCTACCCCAAGTAGTCTCCCGGTGGCATAACGAACTTTGCGATCCTTAGGACAATCGCAGTTTAAGAAAACGTTTTCCATCTCCTCGAACCAATGTAGGAGAGCAGTGACTCCCTCAGTCCCTTCGAATTTTGGGGGATCGCAGGACTTAAAATGTTTGTAGGAGCATTTGATGGTAGGAGGGTTGTTGATGATCTGGTCCTGTTGTTGAGGAGGGTTAGTAGGATTTGCAGCAAGAGCTTGTTGTACTTGTACTACGATGTCAGGTAATATCGTGGCCATTTGATTCGCGATATGAGTGGCCAAACGTTCCTGAGACTTTTCCGATTTCCTACTCCTTCGATGCGGTCTAGACGACATCTACAGGATCATAAAATGAGAAGATTGTGAGTTTATGGTATCTTTTAAGGTGTCATGTGTCTCTAAGAAAATGAAAATAACATAAATATCAATAATGCAACTACATCCGAAGGATGTCTTGGGTTCGCTCATGTTGGGCCTCAAATGTCCCCCATACCTTCACCTATATAGTCATGTGGGCCCCCATGGCTATTGGCTTGGTAGGATTCACATTAGTATTGGCAATTTAACACTCGCATCCCCCGAATGCTAACCACAAAATATGTTCATGAGATGTTTTGGTCGGAACGTGTCCAGGTGTAGACACAATGACAACTCAAAGTGGGATTAGCTCTCACAACGTTTGGTATAGCATGCTTTGGCCTAATAAGTATTTCGTACTCTCATCGTTAGTCCCCAGGTAGGCAAACTGGTCCTTTATTTTGGATTTATACGAATGCCAGCCTAGACAGGACGTTCCGACTACCGGTACTAGTACCCTTCCAGTTACTACATGCCCGTCATGAGAACTCACTTTGATGAGATTTGAAAACACGAAAATCATTGTAAAATCAATCATGATGTGGTGTGTGCTTGCATGGATGTGATATGTTATGATCATACGATTTCATGATAGGCATTATTTGATAATACATACTTATGAACATGCTTGAACAATATCAAATATAACATTTAACATAAAAATATAAACATCATGAAATTTGGCATATAACACAAAAAAATTTCTTATAAGTTTCTAATCGACTATAGTATAGGCTCTAAGGGTCTAATAACCTATCCTATATCCCTATAGTCATGGCTCTGATACCAATCTGTAACACCCCGACCCGCAGCGGAAATAAGAGTCGGGGCATAATTGTGTTATCACCAAAGCACATGACATTTACTATTATGTTTCATAATTAAATGAAGTCAAAGTTACATTTCTCAAACATCCAAACATGTCCATTCATTACAAGGGAAAATAACCAAAAATAATCCAAATACTAAATCGTTTTATTCCTTCTAATCCAGGTCCTACGTGTTCCTAGCTGCTGCTGGTTCACATGTATCATGTGTAAAATAGGAGGTTTTTGGGTCAACATAAGTTGGCGAGTGAACCTTATAGATAAACATTTGATAATAATTGTCTGGTTAGTTTATCAATAAAATATTGTGCATAATCATAAAAGAGCACATGTATGGAATCAAACATTGGCAAGCATCAATTAACAATCGATAACATACATGAACATACCAACAGCATATAACAATTAACATAATTGAACTGTGCGATCAAGGCTCAATCAAACGGAGCCGATCGTATTGCATGAACTGGAAATGTAAATTGGACTGTGCGCTCAAGGCTCAATCAAACGGAGCCGAACGTATTGCATGAACTGGAAATGTAAATTGAACTGTGCACTCAAGGCTCAATCAAACGGAGCCGAGCGTATTGCATGTATTGAAATGTAAAATGAAATGACCGATCAAGGCTCAATCAAACGGAGCCGATCGTGCGGGCACGCCCTGATCAACCGCATAATAATATGGGGATCAAACTCAACCTCGATGGATGGGGAGCTACGGCTTCGGCATTTGCATGTACTGAAATAATAATTTGCAAACAATAATAACTACTTAACAGCAACAAACTAATACACATGATATATGCACAATAACTTGGTTATAATATGTAAATGAACAAGACACATGATACACCCCAAAAACGTGATTAAAACGGGGAATTTGAAGGGTTCACTCACATTGGGTGCGTTGAATTTGAGATGGTGAGATGCGCACGATTTAGACGAAGCGAGTCAACGAGGAATCACTAACCTAAATAATAATGGAAAGAATATATTTAAATGAATGGATTTTATTAAAGATTTTAATGGGATTTTTAGATATATTTTTGTGAGTTTATGGCTATTTTCTATCTTTAAAAATGTTATTTTTAAGTATTTTTAATTGATTTTTGAATTAAAATAAACAAATAAATATTTAAAAAAATATATTATTTTTTACTGCTTGACCGTTGACCGTTGACCGGTTCGGTAAGCGGTAAATACTTGCGCCAAGCGGGTTCGAACCGGTGACCTTCCGTTCACGCGCACGTAGCTCTACCAACTGAGCTACGTGACTAACCCGTTAGAAATCCAGTTTTAATTATATTTATACACTTATTCGAATTTACCGAAAATTCCTTTATTTTGCAAAACGTTTTAATCTCATTGAACCGGTGCTTATGACGGGACTCGATCGCGCGACGTGAAGTTTGTTTTGCACACAGTCCACCGCTGGACTGTGTGTCTAACCCGGTTATATTTTTTGATTTATATTAAACTTAACAACTACCCGTTCTAACCCGGTTAATTCATGAATAAAAAGAGTGTTATTACGTGAAGCGTGTGCGCAGTAAGGATCGAACTCGGGACGTGTATGTTAACTTTGCACACAGTCCACCGCTGGACTGTGTGTCTAACCCGTTTATTATCCGAATTTTATTTAATCTTATCCCGGTTTCCAGTTCATCTTCTTCACTACAATTACCGACTTCATTTCAAACGACTGGTTCTTGATTTAACTGTTTAATTAACATGACTACTAGTTTGAATGAACAAAACCGAACAGTTTGGGGAAAGGAAATACCGGACAGGTCGTCTTCTTCAGGAAGTCCGGCGAGAACAGGCAACTCTGTTTTTGAACCTTCGGCTGAGAGGGTCTAACAACAGAATTAAAGAATTAGATTTGAAATTGAACTAGAGTACATGGATTATTAGCACGTTGAATGTGTTTACCGTTAACTAGCGAGTTTCCGGCAAAATCCAGAATTTCTCCGGCGAACCCAGAAAATCCAGCAAAGTCTTCTGTGACTGATTTTGAGTGACGGATTAAGGTTAGTAGAGTCCTAACAATAGATTGAAACCGCAAAAGAGGAAAATCTTACCGGTTTGTGTTGAACACGGTTTTCCGGCGGGATTTGCAGAGAATTCCGGCGAACAGTTTTTTTGTGCTCAAAAGACTTGAAAACGCGACGAAAAGGAATTGGAATGTATTTGAGACGGTTCTGAATCGCAATAATGATTGGAACCTGAATCATTTGGAGTTTGAATGCCTTTCGGTTTCAAAACCCGAAACTTGAAGTTCATTCAATTTGAACTTAATTAGAAACCGATATTCATCGGTTATAAGTTAGCTAAACGAACTAAAACTGATTTGGCGATTCAGTTTACCGATTTCCGTTAATCAGATATCATTAACCGTTAATTCGTGTTTGCGTATAAAACTCAATTGTTTTCCTATGGTTAACAGAAAACAATTGGTGGCGGAGTGGTTAACGGATCGGTGGATAAGTTATAGGAGGCAGTTGACCCGGGTTCGAGTCCGGTCAGCTACAAATGTTTTTTATTTATTTTATTTTAACTTTTTATCAAATATAATTTTTATAGTTTAGTTTATATATTAATTATGTAACGTTTAAACTCGAAATACTCATAAATACTTAATGAAATTTCATAACTTGGTATTTGATTACAAAACGGAGCGGGTTTTGGAGACCCGATTTATACAAATGTTACACATCCATATTATTCGATATTGGTGCGGATAAGAGCTTTGTGTCCTTAGAGTTTGAACCTATCCTCAATCAAACTCGTGTTAATCTCATGGAATCTCTAACGGTGGAAGTTGCTGACGGAAAACCGGTTTCATTAAATTCTATTATACGCAATTGTACCCTCACTCTAAACGATCACGATTTTCCAGTTAACCTCATTCCTATGAAGTTGGGAAGTTTCGATGTTATAATCGGTATGGACTGGCTCAGCCAGCATCACGCTGAAGTAGTGTGCCGCGAAAAGTTCATTCGCATTCCTCTTGCAGACGGTCAGACCCTACGTATTTTTGGAGAAACCCCTTCGAAAGGACTCAAATTAATGTCCTGCCTTCAAGCCCGAAAATATCTCTACAAGAACTATGTCGCATTTCGAACTCATGTCGTCAAAAAGGGAAACAAGGAGAGGAAACTCGAAGACATCCCAGTTGTTAAAGAATTCCCACAAGTCTTTCCCGACGACATTTCAGGACTTCCTCCTGTGAGAGAAGTCGAATTCCGCATCGATCTTGTACCTGGCGCTACACCAGTCGCAAAATCTCCTTATAGGTTAGCCCCATCCGAAATGCAAGAGCTGGCCAGTCAACTGCAAGAACTGACTGACAAAGGATTCATACGTCCTAGCACCTCGCCTTGGGGTGCACCTGTTCTCTTTGTGAAGAAGAAAGATGGAACGTTTCGCATGTGCATTGATTATAGAGAACTCAACAAGTTAACGGTTAAGAATCGCTATCCACTACCTCGCATTGATGACCTCCTAGACCAACTTCAAGGCGCCACCTGCTTTTCAAAAATCGACCTTCGTTCTGGTTATCATCAGCTCAGAGTACATGAAGAAGATATCCCAAAGACCGCCTTCCGGACTCGTTATGGTCATTACGAATTCATGGTCATGCCATTCGGTTTAACCAACGCCCCCGCTGTATTCATGGATCTAATGAATAGGGTATGCAAACCCTACCTCGACCGTTTTGTCATAGTCTTCATCGACGACATCCTTATCTACTCCAAGTCTAAATCCGATCATGAGCGACACCTTCGACTCATCCTTACACTTTTAAGGACTGAAAAGCTCTACGCTAAGTTCTCAAAATGCGAATTCTGGTTAGGAGAAGTACAATTCCTTGGACATGTCGTCAATGATAAGGGAATTCATGTTGATCCTTCAAAAATCAAGGCAGTGCAAGAATGGCAAGCGCCACGTACCCCTACCGAAGTAAGGTCATTTCTTGGTTTGGCTGGTTACTATCGACGCTTCATTGCCAATTTTCTCGTATTGCTGTCCCACTCACGGCCTTGACTCATAAAGGAAAACCCTTCATATGGGGACCTAAGCAAGAAGAGGCCTTCCAAACTCTAAAGCAAAAACTTTGTGACGCACCTATCCTCACACTCCCTGAAGGTTGCGATGACTTTGTAGTATATTGCGACGCATCAGGGCAAGGGCTAGGCTGTGTATTAATGCAAAGAGGAAAAGTAATAGCCTATGCTTCTAGGCAACTCAAAGTTCATGAGAAGAATTATACCACCCACGACCTGGAACTTGGAGCCGTTGTGTTCGCTCTCAAGATATGGAGACATTACCTCTACGGTACCAAGTGTGAAATATACACTGACCACAAAAGTCTCCAACATATCTTCAACCAAAAGGAGTTGAATATGAGACAACGAAGATGGGTCGAACTTCTCAATGACTACGACTGTGAAATTCGGTATCATCCTGGCAAGGCAAACGTAGTGGCCGATGCGCTCAGTCGAAAAGGTTATGCGAACTCCATTCGTCTTCTCTGTTCGCAAATCATAACCGACATCAAAGATCGAATCCGAGCAGCTCAACATGTTTCTGTAACAGAAAATGATGTACGCGATGAACTGTCATGTGGAGCTGAACTCAAAATCGAAACCAAATCCGACGGTATTCTATACTATTTAAATCGCATATGGATTCCTGATCGCGATAACCTTCGTGATTTCCTCATGGATGAGGCGCACAAAACACGATACTCTGTACACCCAGGAGCCGACAAGATGTATCAAGACCTACGATACACCTACTGGTGGCCTGGCATGAAAAAGGATACCGCTGTTTTTGTTTCCAAGTGCCTTACCTGTTCCAAAGTAAAAGCTGAACATCAAAGACCTTCAGGACTTCTAGTCCAACCCGAAATACATGTATGGAAGTGGGAAAACATAACCATGGATTTCATTACCGGGTTACCTCGCACCTCCAGTGGGTATGACACCATATGGGTAATAATCGATCGTCTTACAAAGTCATCTCATTTCATTCCGATTCGCGAGGACTTCAAGAACGAGAAGTTAGCTCGTATCTACATCAACGAGATCGTAAGCCGTCATGGTGTACCTTTAAGCATCATTTCAGACCGTGATGGTCGTTTCACTTCACGAACATGGCGAGCCATACAAACCGCCTTGGGTACACGATTAGACCTCAGTACCGCTTTTCATCCTCAAACTGATGGCCAATCTGAACGCACCATCCAAACCCTTGAAGACATGCTGCGAGCATGTGTCATAGACTTCAAAGGGAACTGGGATGCTCATCTACCAAATAGTTGAATTTTCGTACAACAATAGCTATCATTCAAGTATTGGCATGGCTCCTTTCGAAGCTTTATATGGTCGTAAGTGCCGATCTCCAGTATGTTGGCACGAAATTGGGGAATCACAAATCACCGGTCCAGAATTAATTCCAGAAACAACCGACAAGGTCATTCAAATTCGAAACAATCTTCTAGCGGCTCAAAGTCGTCAAAAGAGTTATGCAGACAAACGACGAAAGCCCTTGGAGTTTGACATTGGTGATCAAGTACTTATAAAAGTATCACCGTGGAAGGGAGTGGTTCGTTTTGGCCAAAAGGGAAAGCTAGCACCACGCTACGTAGGACCTTTCAAGATACTCGAAAGAGTAGGTCCTGTAGCATACAAGCTTGACCTACCAGAAGAACTCAACAGAATTCATCCCACATTCCACGTAACAAACTTGAAGAAGTGCCTCGCCGATGAAAATCTCCACATTCCTCTAGAAGACATTCAAGTCGATGAATCGATGCACTTCGTTGAAAGACCGGTAGAAATCATGGACTTCGGAGAGAAGCGTTTAAGACGAAGTCGTATTCCAATTATCAGGGTACGTTGGGAGTCAAAACGAGGACCTGAGTTTACTTGAGAACGTGAAGACTCAATGCGCGAAAAATACCCGCATCTCTTTCCAGTTACCACTACTACTTAAATTTCGGGACGAAATTCCTAAAAGTAGGGGATACTGTAATATTCGTTGAAAAACGGGTTTCAAAACCCGCTCCGTTTATCAAACAAATAACCAGTTATAAGTTTCGTTGCGTATTTATGGTTCATATTAATTTTAAACAATACGTAATAATAAATATATTAGTATTTAAAAATCATAATTTATAATTAATAATAAACAGTGAATAAAAAAATAAATTGGAGACACCGGGTTTCGAACCCGGGTCACCCACAAACACAAGCACACAACACACCACTCCGCCACACACTTTCTTTGTGTCAATACTGAAATAAATAATACTTAAAGTAAACCCGAATTCAAAACCGGAAATCACCGCGCACTCAGAACGCGAAATCGCCGGAAAAAGACTAAACTCCGCAATCTTGGCTGTTTTTCCTTTGACTGAAGCGCATAACTGATCACGACATCAATCATAACCGTTGCCGACAGTCAATTTCGGTCATAACCGCCGGAAACCTTTGACCGCGAATCAAGACTCAAATTCGGACCCAATTCATCCAGTTCTTCCTTATAAATACTCACTCAAACCTCCTGTAAACCTTTCGCTCAGAAATCGCACTCTCTTTCGAAGCTTTAGTCCTTTCAAAGCTCGTCGCCGGAGATTTTCATTTTCGCCGGAATCCTGCCGGAATCACTAATCAGAAAACAGTATTCATTCATCAGACGGTATAACTGTCTAAACTTCTCTGCTATCTTTTGATTTATACTTTAATCGTTCAAACCAATAATCAAAACTGTTAAAACAGTTCATACAGACGGAAATCGCAAAAATCAGAGCCGACGAACACTGCCGGAAATCTGAAGAAAACGCTCCGTCTTGGTATACCCTATCACTTAATCTTCTTTCCATTTCAAACAAGTATAAGTTATGATCGATTAACCAGAACAGTCGGATTTCACTGTTCTGTAATTTTTAAGCGAAGAAGACGAAGATGCAAACGTGTATTTATATAATTAAAATCAGATATTCAAACGGGTTAGACACACAGTCCAGCGGTGGACTGTGTGCACAAACAATACACACGTCCCGGGTTCGAATCGCACACGTTACCGACTTTCAGAAATAAAACCAACATTTTTAGAACTTAATCAGATCAAGTCACAGAATGTTTATAAGAGTAATATAATCCATTAGTTAAACAAATTAGACACACAGCCCAACTGGTTGGGCTGTGCGCACTCGAACCAAAGGACCCGAGTTTGACTCCGAGTCTCTGAAGCCGGTTCGGCCATATAAATCATTTTTAATAAAAACCAAATAATTCTAAAGTTAATTAGTATATATATATAATTAAAACAGAGAATATTTCGGGTTAGACACGTAGCTCAGTTGGTAGAGCTGCGTGCACGTATACGAGAGGTCCCGAGTTCGAACCTCACTCAGCGCATAGAAAACACAGTCTGACCGGTCAAGACCCGGTCAACGGTCAACGGTCAAAAAGTCAACTTTTTATTTTCTTTTTATTTATTTATTTAATTGGAAAATTATTTAAAAATACTTAAAAAATAGGATTATTAAGGTTAGAAAAATTTCTTTAAACTCACAAAAATAAAACTAAAAATCCCATTTAAGAGCACTAATTAAAAATATTAATCTCAACCAAAATTTATTTATTTATCGAATCATTTTGTTATTATCTAGGTTAGTTCTTCTCTCGTCGATTGAATCTTAAATTCGTGCGCATTCATCGTCATCAAAGAACGCACCCATTGTGAGTGAATCTCTACCAATTCCCCGTTTTAATCATGTTTTGGGGTGTATCATGTGTCGTTTAATTCTTTATTTTATTTAAACACTTGTGCATACATCATATCCGTGATCAAATGTGTATCAAATGTGTATCAATTGTTGTGTGAATTATATGTAGATTGGATTTATCATTTTCAGTGCACGCATTTCATTAGGCCCATCAGTTCCCCGTGGGAGACGGGATGAGCATCAGGTGCCTCATTAGATCGGCTCCGTTTGATTGAGCCTTGATCTCACATACATCATCATTCATATCATATACTCATTCAAAGTGGTTTGTGTTTGTTTATCTATCTATGTTTGCTCACATGTGATTATTGCACAAATTTTTCTTGTTAAATAAAACAAGAAATTAGTAACAATGTTTTATCAAGGTTCACTCGCCAACTTTTGTTGACCCAAAATATCCCCCGTTTACACATGATACAGGTGATCCAGCTGAGACAAGAAACAGATAGGAAGGCCTAGAAGAATAAACAAGTTTAAGCTTTGGATTAATTATATAGTTTCATTTCCTTGTAATTGTATGAATTTTGATTTGGATATTTAAGTTGTAATTTGAATTTAATAAATATGAAACATCTTAGTAAACATCATGAGCTTTGGTGATAACCCAATTATGCCCGACTTTTATTCCGCTGCGGGTCGGGGTGTGACACCAAATGCCATTTTCGGAATTAAAGCTGGAAAGTTCTTAGGATATATGGTGACCAAGAGAGGGATCGAAGCAAGTCCGGAGCAGATAAAGGCCATAATCAACATCAAATCTCCTGCCAACGCTAAGGATGTGCAAAGATTGACAGGAAGAATCGCCGCCCTGAACAGATTCATTTTAAAATCCTCAGAAAGATGCAAGGATTTCTATGATATATTGAGGAAGAATAAGAAGTTCGAGTGGACGGAGAAGCATGAAGCTGCTCTACAATCTCTCAAGGATTACCTATCCTCAGCACCGGCTTTAATGAAACCTGAAAATGGGGAACCACTATCCTTATACCTAGCTGTTTCAGGCAAAGCAGTAAGTGCGGTCCTTGTTAAGGATCATGAAGGCCAACAAAATCCGGTATACTATGTAAGTAAAAGTTTACTTGATGCTGAGGCCTGGTATTCTCATTTAGAAAAACTTATTCTTGCTCGAATCATGGCTTCTACTAAATTAAGGCATTATTTTGAAACTCATACTATTGTTGTTAAAACTAACTTTCCTATTAAGAATGTTCTCAGGAAACCAGATATGTCGGGACGAATGGCAAAATGGGCTGTTAAACTTAGTGCATATGACATTAAGTATAAGCCTAGAACTGCTATTAAATCCAAAGCTTTGGCTGACTGTGTGGCTGATTTCAGTAGTGATCTACAAAGAGAAGCTGAATTGGAGGTACAACAACTTGAGGAGACTAAGGATCCTTGGATACTCTTCACAGATGGAGCCTCGAATGTCAAAGGAACTGGACTAGGCCTACTACTAAAATCGCCACAGGGGGACATGATACCCCAATCAATAGCATGTGAATTCCAAACCACTAATAACGAGGCAGAGTATGAGGCCTTGATAGCAGGTTTACAATTAGCTAAGCACATGAGGATCAGGTATCTTCAAGTATTTGTATATTCTTTATTAATCACTAATCATTATTACGGATCCTATGCTGTCAAAGGTGAAAAGCTAATTAAATATTTGGAGATAATCAAGAAATTGGCGGATTCTTTTGCTTTTTTCAGTCTAACACAGGTACCCAGGGAAGAAAATGCAGAAGCAGATGCCTTGGCTAATCTAGGATCCTCATTGAAGATGCCTGATGATGTGAAGATACCCATTATCCATGTTCTAACTCCCGCAATTGAGGAGAATGAGATAATGGAAATAGTGGACGACGCTGCAATCGTACCTAGGGATGATGCACAATCAACTCCAGGATCGTGGATCCTTCCAATCCTGAATTAGATCCAAAATGGTGAAGTTCCCATTGGAGAAAATCCTAGAACCTTCAGGATAAAGGTATCCCAACTCACTATCATTAATGACATGTTATATAAGAGATCTCTTGCAGGACCCTATCTACGATGTGTTGAGGATCCTGAGATCCAAGAAGTCTTGAAGGATTTTCATGAAGGAGATTGTGGAAATCATACTGGGGGCAGAGCACTATTTTCAAGGATCCTCAGAACATGATATTATTGGCCTACAATGAAGAAGGATGATGTGGAGTATGAAAGGAAATGTGATGCTTGCCAAAGACATAGTAATATCCTTCATCAGCCCGCAGAGCCTCTGCATCCTATATCCTCCTCTTGGCCATTTATGAGATGGGGAATGGATATAGTAGGTAAGCTTCCCAAGGCATCAGGAGGAAAAGTGTTCATGTTAGCTATGACTGATTATTTCTCCAAGTGGATAGAAGCTGAAGCCTTTGCTCAAGTCAGAGAAAAGGAAGTTATATCCTTTATTAAAAGAAATATCATTACTAGATTTGGTATTCCTTCTGAGATTGTTTGTGATAACGGATCCCAGTTTATTGGGAACTTACTACTAACTTTTGTGACAGCTGGGGGATTAGGATGATAACATCAACACCAGTCCACCCACAAGCTAATGGCCATCCAACAAGATCATCATCAACAATTTGAAGAAAAAACTTGGATCAAAGAAAGGAAAGTGGGCTGAAGAACTACCATATTGTCTTATGGGCAGATAGAACAACTCCCAAGAATGCTACGGGTCAAACTCCTTTTTCTTTAGTCTTTGGAACTGAAGCGGTGATTCCTATAGAAATGGTAGTCCCTACAGCCAGAATAAGCATTCGTGATCCTGAAGCCAATGTTGAGACTCTGGCTCAAGACCTAGATACCGTGGAAGAATCAAGAAACTTGGCAAGGATAAGGTTGGCTAGTTATCAACAAAGGATGGCTGGCGCCTATAGTAATAATATCAGGATAAGAAGATTTCAAGTCGGTGACATGGTGCTGAGGAAAGAATTTCAGAATACCACGAATCCTACTGATGGCAAATTGGCACCAAAATGGGAAGGCCCCTATCTAATTGAAGTCGAGGCAGGAAAGGGGCATATCGATTACTGACTATGGATGGTGACCTTCTTCCAAGAGCTTGGAATGCTATCCACCTCAAAAAGTATTTTATGTAAAGGATCAGGGATCCTGAAGTATCCTAATGATCAATTCATATTGAAGGATCCTCAAAGGATATGAGATTCTTGATTCGGTAACATTTTACTAATGCTTTCATTCTTATTGTACTTCTTATTATTTATTTTAAAGTAAGGATGTTGAATTTTCAATATTCAATCTTATCAAGTTTTGCAGAAGTTATTACAAAGGATAAAGAGGTTGGCCACCTCTCCAAGACTTTAGGCATGTCCCCAGCTAAGGTATTACCTCCTACGGGTCTTTACCATTCACACGAATTGGGTTCCGACACCCTCGCCAGTTGCGCACGTTATCCACGTATAGTTCGAGGCAATGGGACCAGTACCCGCTTTAGGGGCTGACAATTTCTTTGTTGTTGGCTATATGGAGGATCCTAAGTATAACGGTAGACGTACCATACATCTGTTCCTAAGGTTTCTAACGTTTTCATGTTAGCTAAGGTTTCGACATTTTCATGTCGCTTATGATTGGATAGATGCCAGTTTGGGCCATACTCCAGTTACACCAGTTATCTGGGCTTGTCCCTAGTTATTTGGGCTTGTCCCCAGTTATTTGGGCTAGTCCCTAGTTATTTGGGCTTGTTCCCAGTTGTTTAGGCTTGTCCCCAGTTACTAATGATTCTTTCATTTGATATTTGGCTTAGTCCTAAGCTATATACTGTCACAGGTCTATGAAATTGACCAGCTAAGGATCCTGAATCCTAAGATTGAATCAATTGTTATACTTTGACTGACACGACTGTAAGTGTTAAGGATATAGAATCCTACCTTGGATTCCCTGGTATGTCTTATTCTTATTATAATGATTCGACCCTTAACCATAGAATTAGAGATAAGTCGTTCAAGATTATATGGCGTTTTATGCCTAGCAGTTGTTACGATTGCAGACTTAAAATCTTTTTATAAATTCGAAATTTTAGGAATTTTACACAATATGATTTTGCCAAACACGAACATGTAAAGGTAGTAATTCAAAAGCAAAATTGTAACACCAAACATAGTCAAAAGTCTAATATTATTAGGCCCGTCAATATTTATCAAAAGTAACCAGCCTGGATTTCACCAGCAAAAAGTGGACCATCCATCCAGGCCGGACGGGTTCATCTAACGATTAATGTTTGTGCAGAAAATTAAAATGCAGGAAATTAAAAGCGAAAGGTGTCAAAGGCTATCCTCCACAAACAGAAGGATCCATCAACCTTTATCACCCCTATTGTTCCAAGGATCCATGATCTTTAACCTACATAAACTATTGTTCAAAATACAAAGCACGAATTGTTCAAGTAAAAAAACCAACCTAAGGACCTAAAAATGTGGGCTCCGGTCGCATCTAGAAATATCCATCATCGCCCACATAGGCAGCCTACACTATGGCCGCCTCACCACCTTCACCTTCACCAGCTTTACCTCCAGCACCTTCAACCGCCCTGTCCTCTGCTTCCTTCTGCACTCCACTGGGACCTGCTTCATCCGCCGCTGCCGATTGCTCCAGCTCATCGCCGTTCAGGTTGCTCAATGCTACCTCCCAAGAGGCCAGGTCCCATAAAGATCTATCAAATCCAGGATCGTTAGCTTCTTTGGCCATCTTGATCATGGACTGCAAAACCGTCTTGGCAGCGTAGACCTTGGCCGCTTCAGTAGCATTCATGGCAGCCTCATGAACCCCCACTTCAGCATTCAGCAGCAGCTCCTCAAGGCTCTCCTTCTCCTTTTCCAGCACTTTGTTTTGCTTTTCAAGCCTCGAGAGATCCTTATCCTTGGCAGCAGCAATGGCATGCATCCCAGCTACAGTCTCTTCGTGTTCAGCCAACTTCTTCTCATAAAAGATCCTTATGCGACTGAATTCCTAGTAATAAACAAGACAAAGAAATATCATGATCAAGGATCCTAACAAACGGGTAAAGTAAAACCTAAGGATCAAGGATCCTTACCCGGTCAGAACATCATGGAGACGTTTCTCGATAGAGACAAGATCACTCTCAGGATCGGAAGGCTTATTCCTTTTTGAAGCAGATTTGGCTCTGGTGGTAGCTGGGCGAGGCTCAACGGGAGGAAGCTTCTTCATTGGCTCCTTTTTCACAGCCTTGGAGATGATGATGTTGTTGATGTCATCAAAAGCGAAGTCTGCAGACTTGGAAGTAGATTTTTGAACACCTACCAACAGACATCAAAAAGATAAGTTTCTAATTTAAATTAGAAATTTCTTTTAAAGATTTACTATATTATACAATTACTTACTTGACATATTGTAGGAGGAAGACGCCTGTACTTCTTCGCTAGGATCCTGGATCCTCACTTTGAATGTTCTGTCTATTGGGTCAAGGCTCAAGAAGGCTTTCACTCGATCAACAGTTCCTGGATCCTCCGCTAAAGTTGCAACGTTCTTCACTACAAGAAAATAGAAAGACAAAAGACAGTTACAACAAGGATATAACACATATGAGACCTCTAAATCCTACCCTTGAGTAACGAATCCCCTTCTGGCAGAGAATCTCGTTTAATAAAGAAAAACTGATTTTTCCAAACAGAATCATTTTGGGTTGTTTTGAAGACAGGAGCTGGTTGGTGGGCTTTTACCTTAAACAAAAATCGGTTAGAGCCATGGGTAGTCAAAGAGTACATGAAAGCTAGGTCTGAAAGGTTTAGTTGGAGCCCTTTCTTTTCAATGATTTCTTCAATGATGAACAATGTTCTCCACAACATCGGCATGACCTGACTAAAGCTAATGCCGGTTAGCTTAAAAACACTTTGGGTTAGGGCCGGAAAAGGATATGAGAACCCAAGGTGAAACGGTAAGGAAGGAAAGCAAATCCAGGTGTTGGATACCGCATCGCTCCGAGCAGAAGGATCGAAAGGTCTGAAAATGGCCTCCGATGGAAAACAGGACTTTAGGTTCTCGATTTCTGGATCTGTAAACTTACAGATCTCAGAAGATGGGTCCTTTAGTATGTTTTGTGATTGAAGGAGATCGCCGGATTTTTTGGAGGCGGGATTCGGAGAAGATCGTGTATTCATGGTGCCGGAACTTAAGAATAATCGAGAAAGGAAGAGAGAAGAATACCTGGTTCACAATGCTTGGTGTGGATTTATGATGTATTTGTACAGATTTTAAAGGGAGTTATCTCTTCCCCATAAATAGTGATGATGGTTGTGAAGGCTATGCGAATCCCATCAGTCACCCTAACGGCTATATTTGAATTAAAGATAATATGACAGCTGTGATCTACTATCACAACCGCCATATTGGGGGCAATTGTTAGGACTAGATTTTTATTGCTTAAGAATCAGTGATCCTTCAGTATATCGAGGATATATTATCCATGTACTGAGTACTGAATACTGGGAGGATCAAGGATCCTTAGTGACTATAACGGTTTCTAACAATTGACTTCAATGTTTTATTTGATTGTAGTGCAGGTATCGATAGTGGACTTGGTCAAGCAAAATATTCGTGGAATATTCGGAGGATTAAGCACGTGCTGAAGGTTAAATGGACGTTATGCATGAACGTGGAGGATCCCGGATATTTCAGATAGTTAGTTATAAGTTAAAAATGTTAATATTTTAGGGGGTATTGAGCTCACTAGATACACGAATTCATTCGCAAACACTGATATCACAAGATCACTTGAAAACTCTCGAGAAACACACACACATTACACTATAGATCGATTGCAAAAGCTCAATATCTTCCGAAGTTGTAATCTTACTTGTGAAATACACTTGGTGATCGGTAGTTTCCGTCACCCGAGTTTTTTATGCCGGAGATCTTCATCGATCAAGGGCTTTTTCCTTGTATAACTCTCGGTGTCCATTGTTCATTACATTTCACGATTGTTCACATTATTGTTCAACACATAAGCACTTAACCTCACATACAAAGTTTGGTCACATTATCCTTAGTGTGATTTTTTATCAAAACAATAGTGTTTTGGTTTAATTGGTTGAATCGATGTATTTTTTTTTTAGATTGTGTTATAAATAGTATGTACATGTAACTAAAATACATGCGTACATTTTATGAAACTGAAATATTCGGCTTAACGTCCCGCAATGCGGGTGGGGCATCCAACTAGTATATATATATATATTAAAAAGAGAAGTCAATAAATAGTGTTTACAATACTATAATAATATATATAGTTTTTTAATATTTTTATTATTTTTATAATAGTTATTTTCTTTACCTTTAAGTTGGATAAGCTTGGTGTCATATTAAAAAGAATAGTGAATGAATAGTGTTTATAATATTGTAATAACATATAGTTTTTTAATACTTTTATTATTATATATTATATTTATATTTTATTTGTACATTTAAAAACAAAGTTTATAAATAGTGTTTTAAATATTATAATAACATATACATTTTTAATACTTTTATTATTTAATACTACGGTACTAATTATTTTCTTTGCTTTTTAAGTTGGATAAACTTGATGTCAACTTGTACTGCGGTACGGTCCGGTTTGTTATAAGTACATGAAGGTAAAAACCGGCACCAGCATGGTACAGAAAATGCAAAAACTCGGTAACAAATTGATTTTGAAAATCTTTTAGTTCGGGAAATTCGGTACTCCCGGTACCATTTGCTCATCCTTGATCATGAGTACTGTACGAACAACGGTATCGTGCAACTTTTTTTGTTGATTTTCTTCAACTTTTAATGATTTTTTTAGTTTCAGCAGTAGGAATGAGTTCAGTGCCAACCAATCAGTACTGGAACCGAAATACCGGTTACTACCGGTATGTAAAGGTAAAAACCGGTAGCGAACCGGTACCAGGAACGCCAAAAGTCGGTACCGAATTGGTACTTAATATTTTTCGGTTCGGGAAATTCGGTACCCGTACCCAGAACCATTGGCTCATCTCTGACCACGGGTTTCATACGAACAACATCATTACCATACAACTTTTTTGTCAATTTTCTTTTGGTTATCTTTTAGTGTTTTTTTCTATATTTTCTTATTATTTTTGTCAGCGGTTCCGTGCGCAACACGCTTACAGTGATTTCAAAACACATGTAAACACGGATTAAATCACAAAAGAAGTTTATTGCAATGCAACGATTATTAAAACCTAGCTTATATATTAAGAAGGGAAGTAAATGAATAGTCTTTATAATATTATAATAAAATATTTAGTTTTTTTAATACTTTCGTTATTTTAATATTTTTATAATAGTTATTTTCTTTAATCTTTTAAGTTGGATAAGCTTGGTGTCAATCGGTATTGGTGTGAAAATATCGGTACGGTCCGGTTCGTTATCGGTACATGAAGGTAAAAATCGGCATCAGCCTGGTATAGAAAATGCCAAAAGTCGGTACCGAAATGATTTTGAAAATCTTTTAGTTCGGGAAATTCGGTACTGCTACCCGGTACCATTTGCACATCGTTGATCACGGGTACCGTACGAACAACAACGTTCTCGTGCAACTTTTTTTCTTGATTTGCTTCAACTTTTAATGATTTTCTTTTTAGTTTCAGGGATAGGGAGAGCTCGGTGCCAATCGACACCGAATCGGTATTGGTATCGAAAATACCGGTTACAGTACCGTATATGAAAGTAAAAACCGGTAGGCGCCAAAATTCGGTACCGAATTGATGCTTAAGATCTATCGGTTCGTGAAATTCGGTACCGGTACCCAGTACCATTTGTTCATCTCTGACCACCGGTTCATACGAACATCATTACTATACACGTTTTTTTGTTGGTTTTTTTCGCTTATCTAATAGAGTTTTTTTCTATATATTTTTTTATTCTTGTCAGTGGTTTTATACGCAACTCGCTGTTAGTGATTTAAAAAAGAAAACCTAGCTTATTAAAACGATACTAGTGTGATTTGACGAGCGTTACCGCGGACATTCGCTTGGTGTCGTTATGATTGCATTGCACGATACCAACACACTGTATAATAACTGAAAAAGATACGACTAAAATGACATCCACACATGTTTTGTAACGATCTAAAAAAAAAGAATAACGGTGTCAATTTGGATAATACGATACCAGTTTGATAACCAATCGGTCTGTGATGACATCAGATGTTATCAATTCGGTTCATAAAGCTTTAACTATATTATAAAAATAACGAAAAGAGTAAATCACGTCAATTTATATAAAAGTCAACTTTTATCAAGACGTAAATAAAAGTAGCACATTGCAAAGGTATATCAAGAAATTTATAAAGCATTTAACTATATTATTAAGATAACAAAAAAGAGTCAATTGTGTCAATTTATATAAAAAAAACTAAAGCGTAAAACAAATTCGATGACACATTTGTTTGTGTTTCAATTAATTTCATTACTCTTCACAACTTGATTTTGAGTAAAATTTATATCAAGACATATATAAAAATAAAAAAAACTATTGTATTTTAAAAAAGAATATATTATATTAACATAGCCAAATATTCAGAAAAAATATTGTTATTTTATAAAGTTATAAAACATGATCAAAAGTAATTATGGTAATAAAATAGTATTATATATTAATATTGTTGAACTTAAGTAATTATGGTAATAAAATAATATTAAATCTTGATATTCTTAAACTTGTTAATTATAGTATTTTATAAAGTTTCAGTTTTGAATTAAAAAAATAGATACTAAAAAGAAGATTTTTGGCCAAATAGAAAACTCACAAAAAGTTGTGATAGAAAACAAAAGTTGTATGTAGCTAAGAAGATGTTAATTAATATATACTAGGATTTTCTCACCGCGCGTTGCGGTGAGGAATCCGGGTGCGAACTACATAGAAAAGACTGGTTTCGTTTAAGTTATTATATTATAATATGTATTAAAACCAACTTTCAAGTTTATATTTTGTAACTAATAGTTTTTAAATATTTAATTATTGCGGATACTATTTATAGTGTTGGAACTGTATCAATACGTAACAAATCAAACTGATATCCATCAAATTCTCCTGCGTAGCAAAACCCTACAATGTGTGGGCACCGTAAATTCTATATTATTATTGTTTACAAATAAATAGACTTAATAAAATACACATTGATTAGTTTTTATAGTTTTGATGATCATCTTATAAATAACTTTTTGTTTTACGCTTCTACTCTTAGAAAATATAAAATTGAAAATATTGTTTTGCCACCATCTTGATAGAAATAACTGAAATCACCTAATCATAAAGGTAGATCAAAGTCTTTATAGATTATATAATAAATAGCCTTTACAATATTGAATGGCTTGTTGTAAATAATTAAAACAAAAGACTTTTGTTTGTAATTCTTTTCTGATCTTTTATCTTATAGGTCCACACCAATTCAATAAACAAACAGGGCTCAACAATAGTGAATGGCATTTCTGTAAATTTGAAAAAGAAGACTTTCGGTGGTGTTTGTTTTTTGGCCAGAAGCACTTCTGGCCACTTATGTCTGCGTCGCGCAGACGTGTGCAGACGTTTAAGGTCTGCAGCTCGTTTGTTTTCCGGAAGAGCTTCTCACATTTTACCTCTTCCCCACCTCTTCCCCAAGCAGACATGTCCCCAAGTCTGCAAACCTCTTCAAACCTTCTCTCCTCTTCTCCCTCCAGCCGACACCACCTCCTCTGCCACCACCTCCGCCTCCGACCATCTCGCAACCACCCCCCCACAAAACCCCCCAAACCCCCCAAACCGCCACCATCATCTTCAACTGCCACCACCACCACCGCCACCTGATACATCACCACCACCGTAGAGAGAGAGAGAGAAAGAAGAGAGATAGATTGTAGAGAGAGAGAGAGAAAGAAAGAGAGAAATCGGTGAGAGAGAGAAAGAGACCATAGAGAGAGAGAGGGTAGCGGCAGGAGACGACGACGGCGGTGGGTTTTGATTGCGGTGGGTGCTATGGCGGAGGTGGTGCGGTGGTGGTGGGTTTGCGGTGGTGCTTGGCTTCGCGGCAGGAGACAGGGGGCGGTGGTGCTTGACGGTGGTTGTTGGTTGTGGTGGTGGCAGGTGGACGGTGGTAGATGAGATGGTGGTGGTGGTTGTGGTGGTGGTCGTAGATGAAGTCTGAGAAAGATGAATGGTTGTGTGTGTGAGAAGAGAAGAGAAGAGTTTTTGTAGAAAAAAAACAAACCCTTTTCCCCTTGCAAACTGCAGACATTTGGTTCTTCTCTTCTCCTGCAGATGTCTGCAGATATGTCCGCAGACTGCAAACCTTTTTTCACATAATAAACAAACAGCACCTAATTATCTAGTGTAGCTAAAGATGTTATTTAATATTAAAATTATTATATAATAATAATATGTATTTTTAAAGTTCTTCGTATTATGGAATCGAAGATATGCACCAACTATCGCCCAACAGCTGACTCACTCGTCCCCTCCCCCCTCTCCCGCCACGTCACCTCATCATTACCTTGAAACCGACATCTTTGTTATTTAAATACCCCGTCACCTTTTCCACAAACATCATCATCATCATCAAGACAAACGTGAACTCTTGAAATCTAGACTACAATAACATTTTCATACACATATTTTTATCAACTTTTGTCACCAAACGAATACGTGAAACCATGGCTTCAGAGCAGCTGACCAGGAGGAATGACAATAACAAAGCTCAAGATCAAGTCGAGCAAGGTGAGGTCCCACAAGTAGCTCACTTTGAATCACTCACCGTCATGCAGGAACCCGGTTCGCAACCGGGTTCCGCCGCCGTAGTCCACCGTGTCGAAGAAACCATGTATGGCACAACTGGTGGTGGCATACACGATCAAAGTAGAACACAGAGATACGAGACCCAAGGCCAGAGGGGTGCACAACAAAGTAGTGACCAAGCCAGAAAGAACTATCATGGTGCAACCCAAACAAAAACAAATCATAAAGGTGCACTACAAGCTGGTGACCAGTCAAAAAAGAACAATTATGGCGCAACTCAAACAAGTCAATATACTGCAGAAAATACTAGTGGATTCACAGATGTGGCCAAACGTGGAGCAGTCGCCGGGAAAAATATTGCCATGGAAACCGGACAGACTGCGGCAGAGTTTGCCGGTAAGGCTGCGGGCGTGGCAACGGATACGGTAGTCACCGGTACAAATATTGCAATGGCAACCGGAAAGACTGCAGCTGAGTTAGCTGGCAAGGCTGCAGGTGTAGCCGCAGACGCGGCTGTCACCGGTACAATTATTGCAATGGCAACAGGAAGAACTGCCGCCGAGTTAGCTACCGGTGCGGCAGTCACCGGTACAAACATCGCAATGGAAACCGGAAAAACTGCCGCAGAGTTAGCAGGTAAGGCTGCAGGTGTAGCTACGGGCGCTGCAGTCACCGGTGCAAACATTGCAATGGAAACAGGAAGGACTGCAGCCGAGTTGGCTACAGGTGCGGCAGTCACCGGTACAAACATTGCAATGGAAACCGGAAAAACTGCTGCAGAGCTAGCTGGTAAGGCCGCAGGTGTCGCGGTGGATGCAGCTGTGACCACTAAAGATGTTGCAATAGGAACCGGAAAGACTGCCGGTAAGTTTGCCGGGAAGGCTGCAGGTGTGGCGGGGGACGCAGCTTTGGTTGCTGGGTGGAGTGCGGCAGAGTTTGCCAGTGACACAAAAGAAGGTGTAAAAGAGAGTATGGAAAATTTGAACTACGGAGTTGCAAGAGCTGTGGATGGTACTGCTGTGGCAGCGGAAACAGCTGCTGAAAAAGCACTCGGAGTTGCGGAAACTGTAGTGGATGCGGGCAAAAAAGGGGCCGGTTTTGTCGGGCAAACGATGGTTAGAGGAAAAGATGTTACAATGCAAACTGGAAAAACTACTACGGGCTATGTCGGAAAGGCCGCGGAGAGTGCGGCTGAGTTTGCTAGTGACACATCAGCTGGTGTGAGGGAGACAGTTGAAAGCGTTAATGCCGGTGTTGGAGGTGTTATCGAAGGGGCAGCAGTGGCAGCCGAAAAGGTAGGAGGAACGGTACTTGGAGTAGCTGGAGCAGTAGTGGATATTGGGAAGAAAGGAGCTGGGTATATCGGAGAAAAGGCGGTTGCGGGCAAAGACCGTACGTTAGAAACCGGAAAAGCCACGGGTAAGTATGTCGGTAAGGCAGCGAGTGTCGCGAAAGACGCGACTTTAGTAGCTGGGTGGAGTGCGGCGAGCTGGCTAGTGGTGCAGCAGCGGGTGTGACGGAGTATATGGAAAATATAAATTATGGAGTTGGAGGATTAGTAGAGGGTACAGCTTTGGCTACCGAAAATGTTGCCCAAAAAACATTAAATACTGTGGTGGATGTGGGCAAGAAAGGGGTGGATGTTAGCAAGAAAGGGGCTGGCTACATAGGAGAAAAGGCGGTTGCGGGCAAAGATATCACGTTGGAGAGTGGAAAAGCGGCCGCTGGTTATGTGGGTAAGGGAGCGGGAGTGGTGAAAGATGCCGCTTTGGCTGGTGGATGGGGTGCAGCAGAGTTGGCTGTGACACAGCTGCGGGTGTAACCGAGTCGATGGAAAGTCTGAACGAGGGGGTTGCAGGATTAGTTGAGGGTACAGCTGTGGCAACCGAAACCGTTGCACAAAAAACAGTCGATACAGTGGCGGATGTCGGCAAGAAAGGGGCTCGCTACATTGGACAAAAGGCCGTTGCGGGCAAAGACATTACTCTAGAGAGTGGAAAAGCGGCCGCTGGTTATGTCGGTAAAGGAGCTGGAGTGGTGAAAGATGCGGCTTTGGTTGGTGGATGGAGCGCGCTTGAGTTAGCTAGCGACACAACAGAAGGTTTATCAGAGTCGATGCAAGATGTCAATGCCGGAGTTGCAGGGTTTGTTGAGAACGCAGCTGTCGCGACAGAAGCAGCAGCTGGGAAAACAATTGGATTAAAAGATACTGCGGTAGATGCAGGCAAAAAGGGGGCGAATATTGCATTGGAAACGGGTAAGAAGGGGGCGGGTATTGCGTTGGAAACAGGGAAAAGTACTGCGGGGTATGTTGGCAGGGCTGCGGACGCAGCTTGGGCATCCGGACGGGCTGAAGGGGAACGGGGTGCAACCGAGTTTGCTAGTGACACAAATGTTGGGGCAAAACCCAAGGGGATTGTGGTGGAAAGAGAGAAGATTACTATTGATTCTGCTGAAAGAGGGAAGACCGAAAAGGAGACCAAGAGTGTATAGTGAAGGTTATCGTCAGTAGAGTATGAAGGAAGGATACAGCGAGTTTGTGAATGGAAAGAGATTTTCAAAGGTTTTAGGGACATGAAGTTGGTGAATAATGTTGTAGTAGTTGTGAACGTGTTGTTTTAATGTTTGTTGTCTAGTGTCGTTTGTTTTTGTTGAAATAAATTATGTAGTTTGTAACTGGTTCTTGTTAGTTTTGTTTTATTAGTGTTACTATTGGCTATTGAGTTTTGTTATAATACCAGATTTGGGTTATGTTGGTGGGTATAATATAATATAATGAATAGTTGCAACTATTTTTATCGGTAGTAGGTCTACTAAATAGTTGCAACAGGCTTTCTTGTGAACTTTAACTGTCAAAAGTAGTTAGTAAGTTTTATTATGGTGAAAGAGCTGTATTGCTCACAATGAGAAAGGTATGTGTTACGTATAATCTAATCTCCAGACATAGTTGTGTTTAAATATATAGGGGCTGGGCAAAGTGCTCGTCACTTGCTCGGACATTGCTGAAATGCCGCGTGATTTCGCTCGAAAAATGCCCGCGTGATTTTCCGCTCGATTGTAAACAAGCCGACCTGCCCGGTTCAGTTTGTAAACGAGCCAAGCACGAGCAAAGGTTCGCTCGGCTCGAATATTTTTATTTTATATTATATATATATATATATATATATAGTTATTTTTATAATTATCACTATATTGAATTAGTGGTGCACAAATCGGGTTTTTGAATACCCGGTTCCGGGTATGGAACCGGGTTCGGGTATGACCGGGTTTTATAAAATCGGGTTTTGAGAATACCCGGGTCGGGTCCGGGTTCGGGTTTTATACAAAAAATGTATACCCTATATACCCGGGTTTGGGTCGGGTCGGGTTTTCTAATACCCGGGTATTATAATACCCTATTTCCGGATTCGGGTATGGATCGGATTGGGTTCGGGTATGGATCGGGTATAAAGTATAGAGATTAAATGTAAACAAAAAATGGTCAAAATATACTTTCTAACGGCTATATAGACGTTACCAAAGTGCAAAACTCGAAAAAAAACACAAAAAAAACGAAAATCCGAACAGGGTATTGAAAAACCCGGACCGGGTATTGAAAAAACCCGGTTCCGGGTTCGGGTTGAAACTGGGTACTCGTAAAACCCGGGTTGAAACGGGTATAAAAAAACCCGGTTCCGGGTTCGGGTTTTATAATAGAAATACATACCCACTCCCTACCCTACGGGTAGGGTCGGGTTCGGGTATAAAAAAACCCGGGTTTTATAATACCAGGTTTCGGGTCCGGGTTTTTTGTGCACCACTATATTGAATATTGTAATTGTAAGTGTATTAAGCCCAAATTATCTATCCCCCAACACCAAATCTAAGTCACTAAACCTAAGTTATTTTGGTTTTGACTTCACACATTCACCGACTCAAATCAAATTAAGTCGCTTCACTTTTCACTCCTTAGTTTTGAATGAAACAATTTCATGTTTATATTTGTCGAACTCTTATGTATCTTGAGTGAGTGACAATTGAAAGAAAACGAGCAGCATTAAATAATTTTGAATTAAGCAATGGTGACTTCTAAGTTTAAAGTATTTCTATTAAAACTTAATTTAATATCGTAACTGAGCGAAAACGAGCAAAACCGAGCTGCTCGGTTATAAACCAAGCGAGTTTGAGCAACATTTTTTGCTCGTTTCCTTAAATTCGAACAGAGCCGAGCCGCTCGGTTTCAATTCGAGCAGACGCTCGCTCGGTTCGGCTCCGCTCATGAACAACCCTAACTGCAAGGCCCACAGTTGAGTGTCTTCTCCTGTATGAGAACCATATGAAGTGTGTTTCGCACATTTGTAACGCAAAAATGCAGATTTAATAGTACACCCAGTGTTGTGTTTCGAATAAATTCTTTCAAAGTAAAAACTCAGCTGCTCATGATATCTTGCTGGTGATTGCTTTTATTCAGATAAAGAGGTCGTAACTCATATGCAATACGTTTCTAACACCCATCAAACATTACCACTAATCTGTCCATTTTTTATAGAATTTATAATTTAAAGATGTTATTGGTATCGGTAAACATGTGATCTTATATAAGCAATGGCCTCTCGGGTTTAGTCTAAATAGGTTGGTAATTATACTATAAGGTGTTCAAACTCCCTAAACAGTATAAATCGAAGCAGGTCGTCCTGTTTCAAATGTAGCCGTCTTGGTGATGATTTAATGGCTCGATAAGTGGTTGGTTCCTCAAGAGTTGTATTTATTTCTAAACACTATTAATATACGATATTTTTAGTTTTAAGTTTATGATAATGAATTAGTAATTAACGATTTAGTAATGACATGCCATTTTAATTATAGATGAATTACACGATCAATTGTACATATAGGAAAGTTCACACGATCATCCAAGAAGAAACAAGCATTACCATTTACCAACATTCAGTGAGGGCAATAAAAGAAATCTGGTTTTTCAATATGTAACAGTTGGGTTTGTAAAGTTACAAAAAGACTATTAACAGAAGAGCTGAGTTCTCTAAGACCGGCTAATAATGTTCACATTTTTAGAATCTATGCATTTATCAATTTTCAAAATTATATAAAAAACAATTCACTTTAAAATTTACAAATTAAAACATCAAAGACCCAAGTTATCTTAACATTATACACATGAAAAATAAAGTGTTTATAGCCTAACTCGATGATTAGACGTTTTGAAACCTAACTTGGTCTAGTTATCTCACATAGTAGCTGCTTGACTTATTTTTATAATTATAACTTTAATGCACACTTGAATCTGGTTGTTGGCAGCCTCAAATTTCGACCTTGTGAGAGCGAGATTCAAATGTTTAGCACCAGATACATACATCAGCTGTGATGAACGGCAAGTTATTATCAGTCTAGTTGTTGATGACAGCTCCATTTTAGCATTCTTGATAGCTTCCTAAGCCTCTGGAGGGCAAGCTTGCCTTTTGTCAAGTCTATTCCCTTTGTTTTCTTAAACTCTCTAACCAAGTGATCCAACATGGCATTATCAAAGTCTTCTCCTCCAAGAAACGTATCACCATTGTTCGCTTTATACAAAAACAATTAGTATAGTATATATGAGATATCCACTTAGCCTAGATCTGTAACTAAAGTGTACAGTGCACCTTCAAAGTGTATAATTTGAGTTTAGAGTTAGATAACATACCAAAGAGTAAGATTTTGAAAACTTTATTGCAAGAACCAACCTTGAAGTGATCATTGCGAAATAACACACAAAGTTCAGATCTTTTAGACCATCTTGCAAGCAAAATAAGCTGCACGCAATGCAACAACAGTTGAATTCATAATCTTGTTTTAATAGAAATATATAACACACTGAATGAGCAATACATACCCATACACAATCAAATGACTCGCATTGTTGTCGAGAAAGTTATCTATCAGTTGCCCTGAATGAAAAGATCAGCCACTTTAAGCATTTGCTTGAACAAAAAGTGTCAGAGAAACATTCTAGTTTCACATATTTAAGTCATACCTTGTCTTGCAGTAATTACATCCTCACGTTCATTCTCATTAGATCTGGCAGTTGAAGAACTGGATTTAGTTTCTGTCATCTCTATCAATGATCCACGAACGACATTAGGTGCAGATGAGCATGCTTCATTTGATGTTGTTTCACCAAGTTACCCAATCACCATCGTGCCTGATCCTTGATCCGCTATAACCACCATCTGACATTTATGTTTCTTTCACTACTCTAGTAAGATAATTCCGGCAACAGCGATCGCTGAAGACGGAGATCGCCTCAGGAGCGGTTTTTAGAAGTCTTCGCCATCAACATCAAACGCGGTACAATCCTATAACAGCCTCCGATGAGTGAATCGGCGACGTTGGCTTCCTGCATTTTACAAGAATGATGGTTGCATTGCAGTAAGAAGAGTCAACTACGGTTGTCTAGAAAGCCAAGCACTCGAAGTAGAAGGCACAACCCGTGTGCTGTTAATGTACGATAAAATCCTTTTCCTACTTTTCTCGCGACGATAGCAACTGGGATCACAAAAGGGATTGCAATGTCGACACCTTCATCTACAAGGATCATCTCGACTCCACCGGCTGTTTTGACTATTTGACTTTTAGCCACCTTTGACTCGGATGAACTATCTGCGTGTTTGCATAACAACACCTTCCCTCGTGTCTTGGTGTAGTTTAACGAGCTTTCTAGGCAGTAACTGCACCGAGAGCATAGAGGTTTAACACTTCACTTTACGCTTTATAACTGTCTACTTTGTAACAATCAACAGAGGTACATGTTGCTTCACCTGGATTAATAGGGAGTGAAGAAACCCTGCAAGCGTCAAAATGAAGGGAAAGGAAGAGTGCTTATCACCAACATCCGTCTTGACAAGTGCTATGGCTGCTCCGAATCTGTCTTAACATCAGGTAAGAAAACTAAATTGTAAGATGTTGAATGACTAACAGGCAAAGACTGAAAGGGCCACTAGCTATTCAATTTACATCTCGCACCCATAAGTAAAGACAGATAAGTTCACATCTATAAAGCAAGACCATACCAAATTACCAATCAACAAAGTACCTTCAGACATATTGGTGGAACTCCATCTCTATAGTTTATTAAGCAATAATTTTGAACTGATTAGGTTTTGGTTCAGATTCTAGATCTAACTCCATCCATGCACTAAGAGCTACCTCATAGTTGTCAATAGCGGCTATAGCGCGCTATGTAGCGATGCGATGAAGTGTCGCTACCTGGGCCTTAGCGATAAATAGCGTGAATAGCGACACTCTATGTTTTTGTTGTTTCCCTTTCCTGGGTGTAAATCGCTACTGTTTATAGCAAAATAAATAAAAATTAAACAGAAGTGCAAAAACTGTGTCACGCTGTGTTTAGAACTGCATTCGTGTCCGCAGGACGTGAGAGTTCAATTAAATCTGGTTCCAATTTTTGCACCCCCCCTGTGCGCGCGCGGGTAGGACCTTTGGTAAAACAAGTCATAAAGTTATATTAGTTAGGCAAATGTTTTACCTTATAAATAACCTTTCACTGTCCCTACACCTATGTGGGAGTGTGGGACAAGTGAGACTTCCATTCACGCACACCCAAAATTCCAACATAAATAACAGTTAGATATAGCTATAAAATAGTTGGATTTATAGGTTTTTGTTAAATATACATGTAAAATAGCATATATACTAGGGTATTTTGATATAATATACATATAAAAATTTTCGAAATTCTTTTTCTAGTGTATCGCTATTTTATAAATAGCCGTCGCTATTCGCTACGTAGCCTATAGGTCCTTGTCGCTATTCGCTATCGACAACTATGAGCTACCTAATTCATCTATTTGTCGCTACCTAATTCATCTATATTCTTAACAAAATGATCGAATTACTCAAAAGAAACACTACAACATCAACACACAAACAAAAAAAAACAAACAAACAAGCGAGCGAGCCAATGATCAACATACACAACAACAAATAAAACAATATCAATTAATTCTAAAACAACAAAGTTCCTATAAGACTTGACATTGTTAACCGGACCTCCATTTCTATGGTTTGTCACGCAATAATTTCAAAAAAATCAATCCCTGCCCTCTAGTTCAGCTTCTAGCCCTAATTTTATCTATGCTCTTAACAAAGTAATTAAAACCTTTAACTCAAACATACATACAAAAAAAAAAACAAATACAAATCATACACACAATACCAAGCGAAAACAAACTGTATTAGGTCTAGCAAACGAAAAACCACTACCATTACTATTCGCACCGTTCTTCGCAAACGGCGGCAAACCGGAACCCTAGGGTTGTGGAGGTTTTGTGTATTCAGACGGTTGACCTAATCTATACTGTGAATGGAGACATCGCCGGAGAAGATGAACCATTACTGCTAGCACCGCCGCTCCACTGCTGTGTTACACCGGAATCTCCATCCGTTTTCGATCCATTTGAATGAAACGAACAAAATTATGTGGGTGTTTGGATTCCTTTTGAAAAGGACTTTTGAGTTTTGAGAAGGAAAGGAATCCCGGAATCCAAACACTATCTGAGTTAGGGCGGTTCAAACTGCTCGACCATCAATGATCGCTACAACTGTTTAAACTGCTCGACGATCGAGAATGCTGGAAAAATGCTTGAAAAATGCTCGTTCGATTCCCGCTCAATTTGTAAATGAGCCGCTTGGCTCGGTTTGATTTTAAACGAGCCAAGCATGAGCAAAGGTCCGCTCGCTTGTCGATCGCTCGGTTTCGCTCGAATTATTTTTATTAAATAATTATATATATATATATATATATATTATATGTATATATCATGAGAAAACTAATTTAAATGATAAAACCAAAAAACTAACTAAAACAGCTAGAAAAAACATATCAATTTTTTATTAAAATTCGCTATATATATTATACAAAAAAAATAAAAAAAAACATATATGTGCAACATAAACATATAATGCACATATGTAGTACACATATAGTGTACTGTGCAGTACTAATTTTTTTTTTAATAAAAAAGTTTTTTTTTATATATAAAATGCAGCGATTTTTTATAAAAAAAATTGTATGTTTTTTATGCTTTTTTTGGCTTTTTAGTTAGTTTTCTAGTTTTCTCATTTATATCTAGTTTTCTCATAATCCTCTCATATATATATATATATATATATAAGTTGCCAAAAAAATCCCAAGTAACATTCTAGCCTAACTCAATACCAAAACCTAACCCTAATTCCTAAAAAATCAAATCAGCACCTAATCTCCAGCTACATACCTCATGCCACATACCTCGCTGCTACTATGTCACACCCTCAATTTCCACTTGCAGAGTATTACGCGAGGCGTGTGATCAAACCAGAATCTCAGACACTAGCAACGTCGAATGACTCTATATGATTTATTTAAACATTTTCCAAAAACATTTATCGTAAACATGCATAGTCATTTTCAAAGTTCCAAAGTTTCAAAGTTTAGCGGAAGCACTAGAGTATAGTAACGGGCGCCAACATAAACGCCAAAACCAAAATCCCAAAAATAATCGTTAATAAAGACTCGATAAAATGTCTTGATTAAATGCAAAGTGGGTGCTCCTAGCGCTCCTAGCGTCCTGAGAAACATGCAAAGAAACAAGTGTCAACATTAAAGAAGAGTGAGTTCACAGGTTTTATAAGTTCACATGTTCGGTTTAAAAGATTGGTTTCCCCCGTTATCCCTAACCCAGGATAACGACATACTTCCATTATTCCTAACCTGAAATAATAATGTTGATTCGTAAATAAGTTCAATGTTAACATGCAGGTAGCGAGCCTAGAGTTACGTCAACCATGGCGAAAGTTAGGCCAAATTAATAACCAATTGACCATTCCCGGTCGGCTAGCGCGACTAGCTCGTGTGGGGCTTGTCGGGCCCATTAGTACTACTATAATTTCCCCGCTATCTAACCCAATACTAACGATCCGAGAGTTGGTTGAGGACTTCCGTGATAAAGCTACTTAGTGACCATAACATACATTAACATTAACTTAGTTACCGAACAGTTAACGACGTTAATTTCGCATAACGTAAAAGATAGAGTTGTAGAGCGTATACATGTTTCTCCCCATGTTGTTCAAAAACCGGATAAAATAGGGGCCGTGAACTCACCTTAAATTGCTCGGTTAGATAAACGCAAAAGAAGTAAAGGATGGAACCGCTAATCGCGTCCTAACATGTCAACCGATTCAAAGTTAGTGTGTGAACACACTGACACAAAACCCTATGCATAACTAACACACAGTACGGCACACATAATAACCAATTCGAAACGATAATCATGCATGCAAAGTATCACCATACGAAATAACGACCAATCAACTTGTCACAAGCACAGGATAACTCATACAACACTTAGACACACCACCAAACGCAAGTTATCATGTTTCAGCTTGTACATTCATAACTGGGCTGTTTTCGCGAATTTTTATAAAATAGTTCCAATCGTTCCAAAAATTCCAATTTTTTTACAGGAGGTGTCAATTAGAATGTAGAATTTTGTACAAAATTTTCAAGTCCTAATTCCTTACCAATTATTTATAAAAAATTATTTACTAGGCTGCAGTCAGATTCGTCACTTTCTGACTGCAGCCCACGGGAAAAATCATTTAAAAATACTTGTTTGTCCGATCGATGAAATTCCAGTTGGAGATTTTTCTAAACATCTAGGAGTATCTACTGCATAAATTTCGTGACCTAAATATTTACAGATTATGAGATATGACTCAATAAACAACCTGAAAATTCTGCCGAAATTAGGCAGCTTTAGCTGCTGCACTAAATAGTCATTTAAAAATAGCAAACGACCTCAGAAAAATATGAATCCGGCGCCATTTGAAGTGTTTTTAAAAATACACGTTTTAGGCTTCAGAAAATCACTTTTCAATAAAGAATGATCAGGTTACAGTCAACTGAAGTTGGCTGTAAATGTCAATCAGCTTTCTGTTTTCGACTTTATTGTATTAAACATGTTTAAACGACCATGACGCCTGGCTGTATCGATTTATAGCAGGTTATTGTATCAGATACCATCTAATATATCAGTATTCATGCAAACCCTAAGCATATATCATGATCTTTATAGATAAAACACAGCCTACGATTTTAATACTCGAACATATCATCACAACCGCAAGGATTCGCATATTCATCCGAACTAATCATACACGACAACACTTTTCATAACAACAATCATACGAGCACATAATCATAATCAATTCTACATAAGATCATCACATGAATCGTAACAAAATCGAAAACCCTAACCTTAAACGATGGAGACTAGCAAACCGGGACAAGGCTTGCATCGATACAAGAGTGTGGGGCTGTTTGCGCGACCGAGAGGTGGGTGCTGCCGTCGCACACCACAAGGGGGAAAGGTTTTAGGGTTTGCTACTTTTTTAACACCCCATGCATACACACGTACATATAAGGGGCCAACGGGGCGGTTTGGGCCATTCCTTGGGCCGCAAGGAGTGTGGGTGGCGGGTCGGGTTTGCTTGGTCGCGAAGTCGAAATGTTTCACAAGCTCGGTTTAGTTCGGCTTATAAATAGAATTTACTAACCGATAATTATAACCTGATAAATAACTACACACAATACGACTCGACAATTATCCGCGACACGAAGTTTATAAAATATTAAATCACGTATTTGCAGTGTGACGCAATAGATTCACAAACGTCTAATAACACATAGCACGTAATTCAGATACGACCTGTTAAAACTCCCAAACATCGTGTATTTCCTAATTACTAAAGTTAGCGTAGTTATTGCGAGCGCGTAATTAATTCTCCAAGTTAAATTAGCGTAGGAATGAATAATAATAAAAGTAGCGCGATGTCACATGCTAAAGTTTAATTCATACGGATATGATACAATCATGAATTTGTATTTGACACTTTATTTTGTGCTTCTTGATATTGTTAAGAACATTTTTAGAATCATGATTTTAGTTATGTATTGTTTTTGTTAGTAAGGTGTTGGACATGTTTTAATTAAGTTAGGATTTGTTTTTGTTGAATACAGCTTTGTAAGAGTCTTGATTTAAGTTTTTTTTGTTGCTACACATGTTTAATTTTCGTGCTAAGAAAAACCGAGCGAAACCGAGCAAAAACGATCCGCTCGATTCAAATTCAATCCGAGCATGAGCATCACTTTTGTGCTTGGTTTTGCAAATTTGATCCGATCGGATCAGATCGGTTGTAATTCAATCCGAGCATGAGCAAACCCTCGCTCGGATCGGATCTTCTCATGAACACCCCTAATCTGAGTTAGACTTTTAAAGCCAAAAGAAGAGAATGACTTTTAGGCTAAAGGGTATGGTTAGGCTCATCCTTGGGAGGATGGGCCGTCACGTCACCGCCACGTAGGATAGGTAGGAGGATGGGGTTAAAGGGGATGGACCTAGGGGTGGGGGGATGAACCCCTTTATATATATGTGTGTATGTATGTATAGATGTGTGTGAGAGGTGGAGGGGCGGCACCTGCGGCAGGGAGGAGCCGGAGTTGCCAGACCAAGCAACTTGCCGGAGCAAGGGGTGGGGGAGGATGGGGCGGCCGTGCCTGGCCGGGCCAAAGCCGTGCCCCATACCGACCGGTCTTAGAGCTAATTATACCCTCAAAAAGGAGAAATGAAAAAGTCAGGATTTCTTAGTTATTCATTTTGACAAGGACTTTGAGAAGGAGAAGTTGAAAAGGAATCCCAAACATGCCGGCAATCAATCAAATCCAAACCGAAGTTCTTCAATTACAACTGCAATTCCACATAGTTGAACTTGTGGTTCGTGGTACTGGTTATAAGAGCATTCACAATGAAAACCTTAGAAATATGTGAGGGTGTTTAGTTATATTATAAGGAATGGTTGTTAGTGTTTTTGACTGGTTATGAGTGGATGGGAGAGAAAATATATGAGAAAGTTATTGTTCATCTTAATTATATAGGAAAAAAAAATCTAGAGAGAGAAAACCTTATAAATTTTTTAATATTTTTAGAAATGACAAAATTACACAGATTGTCCTTTAGTTATCTATCAAATTTCATCCTCTGTCCTTTGTTTTTAAAATGCAGACTCCATGTCCTTTATGACTAAATTAAGCACACTCATGTCCTTTACCTTAACACCTTTATCAACTCTGTTAATCTCTGTCATGTGCCACTCATGTGAGGGGTAAAAAGACCATTTTACACAAAAACTCTTCACATACTTCATATATACCGGACAATTAGACCCACGACCTTTTCTAAACCTCAAACCGATTATCAATTTCACAATCAATACTCTACAAAACCCTAGGTCAACCATTCAGATAAAAATGGAGTCACAAAAGGACTTCGAGTTTGTGTACTCGTACAAACATTCAACAAGAAGAAGTTGATGAATACTGTGGTGCGTCACAAAAGGATTTCGAGTTGCTTGTTATATTGCAGGCAAAGTGCAACAATATTTCATTATAATCGCTTGCTATATTAGAGCCAATATTGCAGCCAAAATGCAGCAATATTGCAACCAATATTGCATTAGAGTTGCTTGTTATATTGCAGCCAAATGGCAACAATATTGCATTATAGTTGATTGTTATATTGTAGCCAATATTGCAACCAAAGTGCAGCAATATTGCGCAATATGCATTACTGCTTGTTATATTGCAGCCATAGTGGAACCAATATTGCATCCGATAATGCATTACATTTGCTTGTTATATTGAAGCCAAAGTGGAGCCAATATTTGTATCGATAGTGCTTACAATCGCTTGTAATATTGCAGCCAATTAGGCAAATTGTTGTTGATGCATATGTATGTTGCCTACGTCATCGTATAATGTCGAGTCTATGCTTATGATCGAAACGTCAAGTTTATGTATGTTGTATAACAAGTTCGCCTGAACTTGTATGGTGCTTGAACAAGTTCGCCCGAACTTGTCCAAGGCACCTTTCAGGCGAACTTGTGTAACTATAAATATGTGAGTTTGCATTCATTTGTAAGATTCAGAGATTTTGTGTACTGGACGGCGATGCTCTGTCCAAGTGTTTCTAGGATCTGTAATGTCTACACATTAATGAAACAGTGATTAATCAGTAAAAAAATAGTATCCAATGTCGCCTATGCAAACGGATTCTGCACGTTTACCTTAGGTTTGCCAAATTAGGACCCAAACGATCCGTACAACGGACCTTCAATTGGTATCAGAGCAGGATTGGCCTAATTTGAAGACATTGGACATAGAACATCTCATCTTCTACTCATTTCTTTCATTTTTAACTTTTCTTGGACATTACACGGACAAAATGGACTGATTTTCAAGTATAATACGTAAAATCCATAATAATAAAACCCTTGAAAAGATTAGAGCTTAAAACAAACGAATTCATGTCGAAAATTTGAAAAAACCATGTTTGAAAACACATGTTCGCTCGAACCTATCATCAAGTTCGCCCGAACTTGATTGATTTTTCAAAGATTTTCACTCAAGTCCGCTCGAAATTAACTGTTTTTCATCAAATTTAATCAAGTTCGCCCGAACTTGATCAAAATTTGTTGAAATTCTTTACAAGTTCGCCCGAACTTGCTGTTTCTCTTGAATTTTCACATAAGTTCGCTCGAACTTGTTCTCAGGGTGATATTTTCATAAATCTCAATACAAGTTCGCCCAAACTTGTTAAGTAGCTGATTTTCACAACTGTGACAAGTTCGCCCAAACTTGTCCAAAGTTTAAAAAAACATGAAAATTCAGAAAAAAACATCTCGGACATCATATATCGTTAGATTCGTATCGACGAGACGAGTTTAAAGCTCTAATCTGGTAAAAATAGTTTTTGGAAAATTTTTAAACATTTTTAGCGAACCGATATGTTAATATTGTCGATTAAGAAGTCAAATTTTACTAGAATTGTCTGTTTGCTAATCATTTTTCAAGTGTTTTTGAACGACTGATAAATTTGGAAAACAAAATGGGGTCCGTGAAGCCACCAAAGTTGTTGAGTATGAACGAGTATGAAAGCTGGAAAGAAAAATTCGAGAACTGGAAACGAGCAAATTTCTTCTACCAGGATGTTCATGAGAAGAAGATGATCAGCTTGTTACAACAATCGATAAATGAAGATATCTTGATTCTACTACCAAATGTGATACAACACAGAAGTTGTGGAATGCTCTACGTGCTAAATATTTGGATAGTGTTGAGATGATTTAGAGTAAGAAAGTTCTAATCATGAAAGAGTTTGACATCTTCACAATGCTGAAAGGTGAGTCAATGAAACAAATGATAGAGTGATTTTGTCATTTGAAAGTGCAGATGAGAAGGCATGGTTTTGATAAGACAGAAGCAGAGTATATTGACAAATTGGCTGATGCTCTTCTGAAGGGTGAATGGACAACATACTTAATGGTGTTAAAGGAAAGTCCGAGCTGGGAATTTTTCAAGCTTTCTACCTTCATTGACAAATTAGAGGGATATGAAGTGAAATTACTAAAGAAGTCTGATATTGTTAGTGATCAATGAAATGATTGGAAACGCAAAGTTCAAATGCTCAGTTGAAGAAAGTAGGGAGTATAATGACAAAGAAATGTGAAGCACAAGTTTCAAGTACATCTACAAATGAGTCTTCAAGTTCTAAACCAATCTGCCCAGTTTATGATGTAGATCTGACTGACTATCTGGCAGATAATGTCAACCTCTTGAATAATCTTGAGAGTTTGACATTAAAAAATAAAAAATTAAAAGAAAATGAAAAGATTTTTGAAAATAGATTAAAAAATTTAGAAAATGAAAAATCTGTTTTAAATAAAAATGATTTTGAAAAACAAATTATAATAAACTCGCATCTTGAAAAATCAGAAAACTTGAACAAGATGTTGAGATTGCTAAAAATAAAATTGATGATTTAGAAAATAAATTGAAAGGTTTTGTGACCTCGTCATTGATGTTAGATCATATCTGTCCAAAACCTATGAATAAAAATAAAAAGAAATTTCAATAAGTGACAATGTCACAAATTATGACAAGGTCATAACTGAGAATTGTGATGATGATACCGATGATGAAAATGTTAAAAAGGATAAAAATGAAATATTTTAAAACTAAAAGAAAATTTTCAAGAAACTGTTCTACAATCTATGAAAAAGGAGAATGCTCAACGCAAAAACCTTCTAAGCATAATGGAGAACGAAAACAAAAAGAATAAAAAGGAAATTTCAATGAAAGGTTTTGTGACCTCGTCATTGATGTTAGATCATATTTGTCCAAAACCTATGAATAAGAATAAAAAGGAAATTTCAATAAGTGACAGTGTCACAAATTATGACAAGGTCATAACTGAGAATTGTGATGATGATAAATTTTCAAGAAACTGTTCTACAATCTACGGAAAAAGGAGAATGCTCAACGCGAAGGTTATCGCGATCAGGAATCCATATGCGGTTTAAATAGTATAAAATACCGTCGGATTTGGTTTCAATTTTGAGTTCAGCTCCACATGACAGCTCATCGCATACGTCATTTTCCGTCACAGAAACATGTTGAGCTGCCAGGATCCGATCTTTGATGTCGGTTATGATTTGCGAACATAGAAGACGAATAGAGTTCGCATATCCTTTTCGACTGAGTGCATCGGCCACCACGTTTGCCTTGCCAGGATGGTACCGAATTTCACAGTCATAGTCGTTGAGAAGTTCGACCCATCTTCGTTGCCTCATATTCAACTCTTTCTGGTTGAAGATATGTTGGAGACTCTTGTGGTTAGTGTATATTTCACACTTGGTACCGTAGAGGTAATGTCTCCATATCTTGAGAGCGAACACAACGGCTCCAAGTTCCAGGTCGTGGGTGGTGTAATTCTTCTCATGAACTTTGAGTTGCCTAGAGGCATAGGCTATCACTTTTCCTCTTTGCATCAATACACAGCCTAGTCCTTGCCCTGATGCGTCGCAATAAACCACAAAGTCATCGCAACCCTCAGGGAGTGTAAGGTGCGTCACAAAGCCTTTGCTTTAAAGTTTGGAAGGCCTCCTCTTGCTTAGGTCCCCAATGAAGGGTTTTCCTTTGTGAGTCAAGGCCGTGAGCGGTACGGCGATACGGGAAAAATTGGCAATGAAGCGTCGGTAATAACCAGCCAAACCAAGAAATGACCTAACTTCGGTAGGGGTACGTGGCGCTTGCCATTCCTGTACTGCCTTGATTTTTGAAGGATCGACATGAATCCCTTTGTCATTGACGAGATGACCAAGGAATTGTACTTCTCCTAACCAGAATTCGCATTTTGAGAACTTAGCGTAAAGCTTTTCAGTCCTTAAGAGTGTAAGAATGAGTCGAAGGTGTCGCTCATGGTCGGATTTTGACTTGGAGTAGATAAGAATGTCGTCGATGAAGACTATGACGAAACGGTCGGGGTAGGGTTTACATACCCTATTCATTAAATCCATGAAGACAGCGGGGGCGCTGGTTAAACCGAAGGGCATAACCATGAACTCGTAATGACCATAGCGAGTTCGGAAGGCAGTTTTTGGGATATCTTCTTCGCGCACTCTAAGCTGATGATAACCAGAACGAAGGTCGATTTTGGAAAAACAGGTGGCGCCTTGAAGTTGGTCCAGGAGGTCATCAATGCGAGGCAGTGGATAGCGATTCTTAACCGTCAACTTGTTGAGTTCTCTATAATCAATGCACATGCGAAACGTTTCCATCTTTCTTCTTCACAAAAAGAACAGGCGCACCCCAAGGCGATGAGCTAGGACGTATGAATCCTTTGTCAGTCAACTCTTGCAGTTGACTGGCCAACTCTTGCATCTCGGATGTGGCTAACCTATAAGGAGATTTTGCGACCGGTGTAGCGCCAGGCACAAGATCGATGCAAAATTCGACTTCTCTCACAGGAGGAAGTCCTGGAAACGTCGTCGGGAAAAACTTGTGGGAATTCTTTCACAATTGGAATATCTTCGAGCTTCCTCTCATTGCCTCCCTTCTTGACGACGTGAGCTAGAAATGTGACGTAGTTCTTGCGAAGGTAACTTCGGGCTTGAAGGCAGGACATCAATTTGAGTCCTTTCGAAGGGGTTTCCCCAAAGATACGTAGTGTCTGACCGTCAGCGAGAGGAATACAAATGAATTTTTCATGGCACACCACTTCAGCGTGATGCTGGCTGAGTCAGTCCATACCGATTATAACATCGAAACTTCCCAACTTCATAGGAATGAGGTCAATTGGGAAATCGTGATCGTTTAGGGTGAGAGTACAATCCCGTATAATAGAATTTAATGAAGTGGGTTTTCCGTCAGCAACTTCCACCGTCAGAGATTCGACGAGATTAACACGAGGTTGGTCGAGGATAGATTCGAATTCTAAGGACACAAAGCTCTTATCCGCACCAGTATCGAATAGTATGGATGCATAACTACCATTTATGAGAAACGTACCGTTGACCACATTGTTGTCAGCCCTGGCTTGGTTGACGTTGATATTGAAAGCTCTTCCTCTAGCAGGTGGAGGGGCTTGGTTAGCTTGGTTTACCGGGTTTGCTTGAGCTTGAGCATGGATGATGTTCACCAGGCGGGGGCAAGTGTTCCTGAAGTGGTTTGGGTCTCCACAATTGAAACAGGCTCGCATGGGTTGCATCATGGGGTAGTTGGGTTGGTAGTAAGGTTGGGCTGCGAGTTGAGCAGGCAGTAGAAGTAAGGGTTGTTGGGCTTGGCCCACTATTTGATTTTGGGTTTGGGTTGGAGGTTGACTGCGGTTTAATCGCTGAAGGGTACGGCAGGCTTGGATGGTGTGACCCGCATGACCACAACTGGTGCAATGTTGGCAGGGGTTTTCAGGAGGGTGATGGTATTGACAACGGTTACACTTCGGGTGTGGGCTAGTGTAGGGCCTTTTGAATGGTGCGGTTGGAGGGGCAACTTGGGTGATCGGGGCAGCAGTGATGGGAGGGTTGGTTTGGGTGACAACAAAATTCTTGCCATTTCGCTTCCTCTTACCAGCAAACTTCGAGGATGAACCTGGGTGGTTTGGAGTTGGGGTCTCAATGGGTGTTTTCTTCTTCTCATCCTTGAATTTGCCATTTCGAATGCGATTTTCAGTGAGTTCCAGTAGCTAACTCCATTGCGGCTTCAAGTGTTGCAGGCGAAGTGCTTAAAACCGAATCTTGGATTTTTGAGGGGAGGCCTCGAATGTAGTGTTTGACTAGACGGTATAATGGGGTGAACAGATTGGGGATCATCTGGTTCAATCGAGAAATCTCTTATTGTATGAAGTGTGGTCTCCTTCCTTTTGTTTCAATGCGTGAAACTCGTCTTCTAGCTTTTTGATTTCGCTTCTTGGACAGAAGCGTCTCGTCATGATTTCCCTTAACTCTTCCCATGTTAAGGCCATGGCATCTTCAACACCTCGCTTACCCTTTTCCGTGTTCCACCAGGTAAGGGCTACCCCAAACAACCTTCCAGTCGCGTAACGTACCTTACGGTCCTCGTGACAGTCGCAATTGAGAAAGGTGTTTTCCATCTCCTCAAACCAGTGAAGGAGAGCGGTGACACCTTCAGTCCCTTCATATTTTGGGGGATCGCAGGATTTGAAGTGTTTGTAGGTGCATTTGGGGGTTTTGGGAGGAGGGTTGGCGACGCTTTGGTCTTCTTGGTTGGGAGGGTTGATGGGATTAGCGGTGAGGGCTTGTTGAACTTGTATCACGATGTCAGGAATCACTGCGGCCATTTGTTTAGCAATTTGCATGGCCAAGCGTTCGTTTGACTTTCCTGACCTTCTACCTCCACGTAATTGCCTAGCCGACATCTACAGGAACATATGTAGGAAGATTGTGAGTTCAAGAATTTCCTAGGTGTCATGTGTCGTAAAAAGAATGAAAACAACATAACTGAAAATAATTCAACTACATCCATAGGATGTCTTGGGTTTGCTCATGTTTGGGCCTCCAAGTGTCCCCCATACCATTGCATGTGTAGTCATGTGGGCCCCCATGACTATTGGGCTTGGTAGGATTCACATTGGTGTCGGCGGGTTAACACTCGCACCACCCGAATGAAAATCGTAAAACATGATTGCGAGATGTATGGTAGGAGGGTGTCCAGGTGTAGACACAATGACAACTCAAAGTAGGGTTAGCTCACACGACGTTTGGTATAGCATGCTTTGGCCTAATAGGTCCTTCGTACTCTCATCGTTAGTCCCCAGGTAGGAAAACTGGTCCTTTATTTTGGATTTATATGAATACCAAGCCTAGACAGGACGTTCCGACTACCGGTACTCGTACCCTTCCAGTTACTACATGCCCGTCGTGAAAACTCACTTTGATGTGATTTGAAAAATACGAAATTATTGCAAAAATCATGGAAATCGTGAGGTGTGTGCTTTCATAGATATGACATGTTATGAGGATATGAACTATGATGAGCATTGCATATTAACATGTACTTGTGAGAGTGCTTGCATAATATTGGGTGTGAAAAAAAACATGAAACATATAAACATCATGAATTTTGCATGTAACACATAAACAATTAAAATTTAATCAACTATAGTATAGGCTCTAAGGGTCTAATAACCTATCCTATATCCCTATAGCCACAAGCTCTGATACCAATCTGTCACATGACCCGCAGCGGAATAAAAGTCGGGGCATGATTGGGTTATCACCAAAGCTCATGACATTTACTAAGAAGTTTCATATTTATTAAATTCAAATTACAAATTTAAATATCCAATAAACAAAATTCATACAAATACAAAAAAACAAATCTAAATGTTTATTCCAACGCAATAACTTGTTTATTCTTCTAGGCCATCTTAAGTGTTTCTTTCCTCAACTGGATCACCTGTATCTATGTAAAACAGGGGAGATTTTGGGTCAACAAAAGTTGGCGAGTGAACCTTGATAAAATATTTTAAATAATTGCTTGTTTTATATATTAAAGAAAATTCGTGCATAAATCACATGTGAGCAACTATATATATGTAAACAATCACAAACCACATTGAATGAATATATGACATGAATGATGATGTATTTGAGATCAAGGCTCAATCAAACGGAGCCGATCTAATGAGGCACCTGATGCTCAACCCGTATCCCATGAGGAACTGATGGGCCTAATGAAATGAGTGCACTGAAATGATAAATTTAATCCACATATAAATCACACAACAACCAATACACATTTGATCACAAAATGATATAAGCACAAGTGTTTAGATAAAATAAAGGAATGGTACGACATATGATACACCCCAAAACGTGCTTAAAACGAGGAATTTGTAGAGATTCACTCACAGTGGGTGCGGTCTTTGCTTGGTGATGGATGCGAACGAGTTGAGAATTTGACCGACGAAAGAATACTAACCTAAAATAATAATGCGGTAATTCGATAAATATAACAAAATTAATATCTTGACTTAATACTTTTTGTTCGATTTTTAGGTTATTTTTATGATATTGTTTGAGATTTTTAAAACTACCAAACCGTGTCTTTAAGTGTTTTTAATTAGTTTTTAAGCAAAACGTATATGTGTAAAAATAATATAAGATAAAATAATAATTAATAAAAACTTGTCAGACCTGACAGGGGGGGGGGTCTGACCGGTTCATGCATGATATTGGTAACGTGCGGTGGGACTCGAACTCGTAACCTCTCGGTTGCATGCACGCAGCTCTTCCAACTGAGCTACGTGTCTAACCCGTTGGATTCTCTATTTTAATTATATTTATGCACTAGTTAGCTTTATCCAGAAATTATTAAATTTTAAAAAGAATTTTAATTATTGAATCAGGGAGGGTTACGAGTCTCGAACCCGCGATCACACCAACAACTTGCACCCAGCCCAACCAACTGGGCTGGGTGTCTAACCCATAATAAACTGAATTTCTTTTATCTTTATATACATACTGAAACGAATCTGATTAGGCTTGTTTAAAAAGGACATTTTATTTCAGGAAAACCGGTGTTGCACTAGGCTCGAACTCGGACAAGCATGTTAATTATGCACACAGTCCACCACTGGACTGTGTGTCTAACCCAATTAAAAACCCGATTTTAATTACATTTGTATATGCCACTGATATATTTTATCCAAAATAAAAACGGTTATGTGTATTTATGCGGTCATGAGCCGGATTCGAACCAGGGACGTGTATATCGTGCTTGCACACAGTCCACCACTGGACTGTGTGTCTAACCCGTTTGAAACATTCGTTTTAATTATATAAAAACACTTACCCACTTCGTCTTCTTCATTTTAAACTTAAACCAGAACTTTTACCCGCCTGAATAGATTTTCTTTCTGATTGTTGTTAGTGATCGACCTCATATAATGTTAATTAGGTGAAAAAGAATAGTAGAAGAGGTCTACCGTAACAGAGATGGCGGCACGATTCCGGCGGGTGGATTCCGACGATTTCGATGGTTCTCCGGTGGAACAGAGTTTTTTTTTCCGACGACCGAGTTTTAAGAGAGTAAGATAGAGAATATGAGCGAATTCTGAAGGGGGATTCGTCTGGTATTTATAGGGGTGAGTTGGGTTTCGATTTTTGGAAATCACATTCAGTGATTGGTAATTGACAGCCGGCGAGATTAGAGTCTGCCAAAAATACACGCTGCCAGTTGTCGCAGAGATTTGAAAGGAAAATGAAAGGCGCGTCTTTGATTGCGGTCATGGTTGCAGGTTTCCCACCCGGTTGCGTATATATATTGAATACAAAATCTAACACATCATGTGTGTGCAGCTAGTGGTGTTTGGTGCGTATGACTACCCGGGCGACCCGGGTTCGATTCCCGGTTTACCCCTTTTTGGTGTTTTTATTTTATTTATTTAATTTGCTAAATCTATATTTAATTATAAATAGATTAATTATTTTATTATATTATTAGATTATTAATTATGTATATATATATTTAATATTTTAAACAAAATAAAAAAAACTAGAAATAACATAAATAATACACTTGATTAATGGAAATGGTGCGGGTTTTTGAAACCCGTTTTACACAGATGTTACAGTATCTACCTTTTGTAATCCCGAGATTCGAATTATAAGAAAGTTATGTTAATTAATTATGGTTATTTACAATGAACATCGCATCTAATCGCTTATTAAACGCATCGCTAATATAATCGCAATCACAACTAATTACACTACTATACGAGCCGAGTGGGTTATTGCTTGATAAACACTTGAGCCATCGCATCGCTTATCTCATCGCATCGCAAAACACAATTAATTACATGGTTTTACGTTATTTAAGTGTTGTGTGTGTTTATTTAAATCACTCGCAAACTCACGCAACTCGCTCTCACGCATTGACTCGCTATTACGACGCTTAACACATCGCTTAACGTCACTTTATAACTCGATTACAACGCTAAACAATAGATAAACAAACGAAAAACGAAGAAATTCTGAGTTTTTGGACAAGTTCGCTCGAACTTGGGTGACCCCAAGTTCTGCCGAACTTGACTGGACAACACAAAACCTTCCCACTTTCCAACAAGTCCGCTCGAACTTGCCTTGATTCTTCACAGAATCAGCAAGTTCGGCCGAACTTGACTTGCATTCTATGAATCCTTAACAAGTTCGCCCGAACTTGACTCCATCAGCTCCCATTTTTGCCTTCACCTATAAATACTCAGCTCCATTCTCTCATTTGAACTTGCTGCAAGTTCGCCCAGAGCTCTCAAAACCCGAAACCCTTTGTTTTCTAAGTAAGATTCAACCCCATTTTAACTACTATGATGTTCAACAACGTTTTACAACATTTTACAACGATTTTGCACAAGGCTCTGCCTTCGTTTTCATCAAATCTCTTCTGTTTACGAAAATCTTCATCTTTTTCTACAAAACTTCTGTTTACACTCAGATCTATGTTTAGATCTGAGTAAAACCCTTAAAGACATCGATTTTTACACAATATTCGGACTAAACGACGTATGTTTTGTTCACTTTGAAGTGGAACAAGGCGTTGTCGAGCTAGATCTTAGATCCGGAAGCCCAAGGACGAAATCGTCACTTTACACAAGCTGCACTAACCCGTACGAACCTTCAAGTTCGCCCAGATTAGCCTGAGTTTCTGTAAAATGGCCAAGTTCGCTCCAAAAGACCTCTCCAGCCTAAGTTTTACTCAGTGGATTAAGGTTGGAGGGATGGACACTTGATTTCCTCAGCAAACGGCGCAAAAACGCACGATTTGGATGCAAAAACGACCAAGTTCGCTCGAGATCTAACTGATTTTGTGCAGCTCAAGAGCCAAGTTCGCTCGGACTTGCACCATATGGACAAGTTCGACCGGACTTGTGTCAAAATCTTCATAAAACCCAACAAGTTTGCCCGAACTTGTCAAGTTTCTTAGGAAACTTCACAAGTTCGACCGGACTTGCTTCTTCTGTTAACAATGCACACAAGTTCGCCCGAACTTGTCAAGTTCCTTAAGAAACTTCACAAGTTCGACCGAACTTGTCTCAAAATCTCAACAGGTTTAACAAGTTCGCCCGAACTTGTACTCTGCCCAACCCAAACTTAACCGTTTCAGCAATTCGGAAGACTGATGCACTTCTGTTCGCTTACAGGCTGATCCGACGCTCTCCCCGACTCATCTCAGATCCCGAATCTCTCCCAAAAAAGCACCCATAGTGAGTATACTTGAACCCTTTTACACTTAAACGCAATTTTGGGTGTCACATATGTTTGTATATCAAAATCACATCGCACAACTCTCAACGCTTATTCGCAACCCGCTGTTACATGATTATACGTGAAATCTGCTGAATTGCTTGATTGCTTGTACGCCACCTTTAACATGATAGTATACTAGAGATTGACTTGCCACCCGGAGGCCCGGGGTTGTTAAGGCTCGCATTTTTATTTCGCATTTATTTTTTCTTTTAGGATGGGAATGCTTGTTCGCATGCCTCGATCAATCACGGTTTGTAGGTTTACATGAATCTAAGCGGTTACATAGTTCACATCTCTTACGTATGTCATGCGGTGTATGCTAAACGCTTTTATATCTATATTGTATGCAAAACTCGTATACTCACCTTTACTTAATTGTATTGACGTTTTATTTTAACATATGTGGCAGGTTGAGGATTATGCTTTGGATGCGTCGTTTAGGTTTTTGCTTTAGAAACGCTTGTAATAAATCTAGAGATTTTTAAGCTGGAATTTGTGTTATGAGAATTTTGATATTCTGTAATGTTAATTGAGGATTGTATGTTGAAAGTATGGGATTTTGACGTTTAAAATATAGTTGTTGAAATAATGTTATGGAATTTTTCGTGATACAATCTGGTTCGCTTAGTGCCGCGCCCCGATGATTCCGCCATCGATTGGGGTGTGACAGATTGGTATCAGAGCTATAACTGTAGGGAATTAGGTTGAATTGTCATGTTCGACCTAGTCTACAGTCTAAGTACCCAATTTGACCAATCTTTGACTTGAATGCTTAAACTACTTGCCATAAATGCTTAAATGTGCCTTTCTAAGCCTAATACAATATACACGCTTGGAAACGCTCGTATCACACAAGACGAGTGATCAAAGTCGAGATTAGGTGTGAAAACCGAAAACTCTCGATAAGATCATTCACTCCGCGCATTCTATCTCGCACGAGATACCTTCGTTGAGTTAGGAGTGATATCCAAACCTCGACGAAAATCTCCATTTCTATCTAGTGGAACTCCCGACTCGATCGGTGAGTGTATCCGCAATTAGGGATGAAGTTGTCAAGTTAGGGATGAAACCCGCATCTTAATAACTAGTTCCGCTCCTCGATTTTCAATCTCACCAAAGTCTCGATTATTCTGATGACTCGGAATACGACGTAACTGGAAGGATAAATGCCGTTAACCGTGGTATGGCGAGAGCATTTGTCTATTAGGCCAAATCGTGTGTCCGAATTCAGAGAATCTTCGAATCACTTTGGGTAGTCAACATCTCAAAACCCAGGACGCTCCCAAATGATTTAAGCCTATATCGTCGATTTACGCATCATCGAGTTTATTACTATGTATTTAAATTTTGAGAATTTTCGCTTATTCAATTTCTCGCTTTATTGATTTCTCGTATTATCGATTTCTCGATTTATCGCTTTACGCTCCCTAAACGCATGCACTACTCGCACAACGCTCGAAATCTAAAACGCTAATTAATGTACCAACCAAACTAAAACGCTTAACTCGCTTACGCCTATGAAGACATTCGTGTCTCATACGCGATACTACTCGATTATTTCGCTTATATCTCGCATCTCATACGCGCTACACTTTACTTATGAGAAGGTATACGTGCAAAGTGTATGTTTACGTGAATTATGTGCCTACGTGCTTACGTGTTTATGTGCTTACATGATTTTATGCCTTGTGTAAATAATAATAATAAATATTTTAAACATAAACCTATTATAATCGAATCTCATCCAATCAAATCCTTCAATGTAGATGTCTTCAATGGGATCGCACACCAGAAGGAATCTTCAGCACGGCCAAGCTGACAAGCGCATCGCCTCTCTGGTAGCCAAGGAAATGGCTAAGGTGATCCTGCAAATTGTCAGTGAAATTCAAGCGGTTAGCAGCAACTCTTCAGTTGACTCCAAGGGAGACGCTCCGAAATCCCGCTTCAGCTTCAAGCAGTTTAAAGCCTGCGGTCCTGCAGCATTCACCGGCGAAGACGGACCAACCAAGCTGTTTCATTGGTTCGATTCGGTAGAAGTCACCTTCAGACAAAGCGGATGCCCTGAAAATCTCCGCACTGTTAACGCAACTGGAGTCTTTCAGTCGAGGGCACTTGACTGGTGGACCGCCGAGCACGACAGGCGCGGCAACGACGAAGCTTACTCTCTCACGTGGGAAGAACTCAGGAGATAATGATCAAAGAGTTCTGCCCACCTCATGAAATTCAGAAGTTGGAAAACGAGTTTTGGGGTATTAAGCAGAATGGTGGTGACAATGCTGGTCTTACCGCCCGCTTCAAACAGCTCAGCCTTGTCTGCCCAGGTCAGGTGAATACTACCGAAAAGGCAATCAAGAAGTATCTCAACGCTCTGCCAGACTGCGTCGCTGACTTTGTGCAAGCAGCACGCCCTGCTACTATTGAGGAGACCTACCAGCTAGCCGCAGAGATCAACGACAAACGAGTTCAAGCTGGTTATTCAAGAACTCGACCAAGAACCTCAGCCAAGCTACCACTGAGCCAAGAATCGATACCGCTCCACCTCAAGTACCCAAAGCAAGCAACCAGAATCGCAAGCGCAAGGGAAGCAACAAGAACTGTGCAATGGTCCCCGCTCCAAGCTCTCAGCATCGCCAAACCGCTACTCCAAACGCACCAGCTGCTAAGCGTGCGTACACAGGACCTCACCCACTGTGTTCCAAGTGCACCTATCATCACGCGGTTGGAGGAAACTGCCGCTTTTGCGCTAACTGCAACATTTATGGTCACTTCACAGTGCGTTGCCGTACTGGTCCCCGTCAGCAAGCTCTTCCCGCTCTCGCAGCACCGCCAGCTCCTATCAATGCTGCTCCCGTCAACCAAGCACCGCCAGCACCAGCAATTCAAGCCCGCTCTTGTTACACCTGCGGTGACCCGAATCACTTCAGCAACGCATGCCCAAACCGCATCGTCAAAGAAGAGCCGCAGCAGCAGCATCCACCGCCACAGCCTCAGCAGCAACAACAGGCTGCACGTGGACGAGCCTTTAACCTCATCCATCGCCAGGAACAGAACGACAACAATGTTATCAATGGTACGTTCCTCGTTAATTGTATTTATGCTTCATGTTTATTTGATATTGGTGCCGATAATTGTTTTGTATCGTTAGAATTCGAAAAGGTTTTAAAATGTAAACGCGCTAACTCCCAAAGACTTTCGAGGTGGAAGTTGCCACCGGAAGAACCGTTACCGTTAACTCCGTCCTACGTGGTTGTTCTCTCGATCTTAACAACCATATCTTCTCGATTAATCTCATCCCTATGCAGTTAGGTAGCTTTGATATCATAGTAGGTATGGATTTTCTTCGTGAAAACCATATTGAAGTTTTTTGTTTCGATAAAGTGATTCGCTTCTGTCTCTCGAACAGTGGTCAACTCCATGTCTATGGTGAAACTCCCTCAAAGAAGTTGATGCTTTTGTCATGTACTCGAGCACACTAATGTCTGCGAAAGCAATGTGTTGCCTTTCTAGCCCATATCGTGAACCCGGAGAAAGAAAAGAAGACTTTTAAAGATGTTCCTATTGTTCGTGAATTTCCCAAGGTCTTTCCCGACGATTTACCCGGTTTACCCCCTACTCGCGATGTTGAATTCCGTATCGATTTGATTCCCGGTGCTACTTCCTTTGCTAAAGCTCCTTATCGTCTCACACCATCATAAATGCGCGAGCTATCAAGCCAACTTCAAGAGCTTCTTGATAAAGGTTTCATACGCCCGAGCACTTCATCTTGGGGCGCACCCGTTCTTTTCATAAAAAAAGATGGGACGTTCCGAATCTGCATCGATTATCGTGAACTTAACAAACTTACGATAAAGAATCGCTATCCTCTTCCTCATATCGACGACTTATTTGATCAGCTTCAAGGTGCTACTTCCTTTTCTAAGATTGACTTACGTTCCGGTTATCATCAGTTGCGCGTATTGGAGGAAGATATTCCGAAAACCGCCTTTCGTACTCGTTATGGCCATTTCCAATTCGTGGTCATGCCTTTTGGTCTTACCAATGCACCCGCGGTCTTCATGGATTTGATGAACCGTGTGTGTAAAGCCTTCTTAGATCGTTTCATCATTGTGTTTATCGATGACATCCTTATCTATTCTAAGTCGAAAGACGAACACGCGCGCCATCTCCATTCAGTCCTCGAACTTCTCCAAGGAAACCGTCTTTATGCTAAGTTATCTAAGTGTGAATTCTGGCTTGAAGAAGTCCAATTTCTCGGCCACATCGTTAATAGTCAATGAATTCACGTCGACCCTGCAAAGATTGAAGCAGTCAAGCGTTGGATTACACCGAAGAATGCTTTCGAAATCCGTTCATTTCTTGGATTGGCGGGTTACTACCATTGATTCATCGCCGACTTCTCGAAAATCACCGTTCCGCTTACCGCTTTAACTCATAAAGACAAACCTTTCGTTTGGGATTCCAAACAAGAGGAAGCTTTTCAAACTCTCAAGCGTATGCTATGCAACACTCCCGTACTCGCTTTACCCGACGGAAACGACGATTTCGTTGTTTACTGCGATGCCTCAAACCTTGGTCTTGGTTGTGTTCTCATGCAAAGAGACAAGGTTATCGCGTATGCGTCTCGGCAACTCAAGATCGACGAGAAAAACTACACAACCCACGATCTCGAACTCGGTGCAGTTGTTTTTGCATTGAAGATATGGCGACACTACCTTTACGATACTAAGTGTACGGTCTTCACCGACCATAAGAGCTTACAACATATATTCAATCAAAAGGAACTGAACATGCGCCAACGCAGATGGGTTGAACTTCTCAACGATTACGATTGTAAGATACGCTACCATCCCGTCAACGCAAACGTCGTAGCCGATGCTCTAAGTCGACGAAGCTATGTGTATAGTGTTCGTGACTCTCAAGCTTTGAATAATCTCGAAATCATGATTCGCTCCGCCCAATTCGCTTGCTTTAACGAGAATACTTTGAAGGAAGAAATGAAATATGGTGCCAAAACTCAACTCGTTGTTAAACCTAACGGTATTTATTACTATCTCGATCGCATTTGGATTCCCAGCCGTGATAACCTTCGTGAATTGCTAATGACCGAAGCCCATATATCTCGATATTCCATTCACCCCGGTGCCGACAAAATGTACCAGGACCTTCGTCCTAAGTATTGGTGGCTGGGTATGAAAAAGGATATCGCCGTTTACATCTCAAAGTGCTTAACTTGTTCTAAGGTTAAAGCCGAACATCAAAGACTCTCTGGCTTACTCGAACAACCCGAAATCCCGATGTGGAAGTGGGAGAGTATAGCTATGGACTTCGTTACAAAACTTCCTCGCACTTCCTCTGGTCACGATAGCATTTGGGTTATCGTTGATCGTCTTACCAAATCAGCGCACTTTATTGCTAGACGAAAAGACTTTAAGTAGAACGATTAGCACGAATCTATACCGACGAAGTCATTTGTCGACACGGGATGCCTCGTGACATCATCTATGACCGCGACGGTCGCTTTAGCTCACGCCTCTGGGAGACTTTTCAATCCGCCCTCGGTACTACTCTCAATCTCAGTACCGCTTTCCACCCTCAAACCGACGGTCAGACTGAGCGCACGATCCGCACCCTCGAAGACATGCTTCGTGCGTGCATCATAGATTTTGGTGGTAATTGGGATACGCATTTACCTTAATTGAATTCTCGTACAATAATAGTTATCACACCAGTATTCAAATGCTCCTTTTGAGGCACTGTATGGAAGAAAATGTCGATCGCCTATTGCATGGCACGAGATCGGAGAAGCACAAATCACCGGTCCCGAGTTAATTCAAGAAACGACAGACAAAATCCTCTAGATCAGGGACAATCTCTTGAAAGCTCGGAGTCGTCAAAAGAGTTACACCGATAAACGCCGCAAGCCCCTACAGTTCAAAGTGGGAGATCGCGTTCTCCTAAAGGTTGCACCTTGGAAGGGAGTGGTACGCTTCGGAAAGAAAGGAAAGCTAGCGCCACGATACGTAGGTCCCTTTAAGATTCTGGAAAGGATCGGTAAAGTAGCATATCGTCTCGAACTATCGGCGGAACTTAACAACGTTCACCCGACTTTCCACGTGTCTAACCTCAAGAAATGCCTAGCGGAAGAAAATCTCCATGTCCCCCTCGAGGATTTGTAATAAACGAGATCTCCATTGTGGAAAATCTGTCGAAATCATGGACGAGAACAAGAAGCTACGACGTTCTCGCATCCTATCGTGAAGTCCGTGGAAGGCAAACGGGTGCCGAGTTCACTGGGATTGGAAAGTGACTGAGGCTATGTATCGCACCTCTTCGTTACGACGCTACTAAATTTCAGGACGGAATTTCCTAAAGTAGGGACTGTAACAACTCGAAATTTCGTGTTCTCTTTTTCTTTTGTTATCGTTGTATCTACCTTTTGTAATCCGAGATTTGAATATAAGAAGTTATGTTAATTAATTATGTTGTTTACAATGAATATCGCATCTAAACGCTTATTAAACGCATCGCTAATATAATCGCAGTCACAACTAGTTACACTACGATACCAGCCGAGTGGGTTATTGCTCGATAAACACTTGAGCCATCGCATCGCTTATCTCGCAAAACGCAATTAATTATGTGGTTTTATGTTATTTATGTGTTGTGTGTGTTTATTTAAATCACTCGCAAACTCACGCAACTCGCTCTCACGCGTTGACTCGCTATTACGACGCTTAACACATCGCTTAATCGCTTAACGTCACTTTATAACTCGATTACAACGTTGAACAATAGATAAACGAAAGAAAAACGAAGAAATTCTGAGTTTTTGGACAAGTTCGCTCGAACTTGGGTGACCCCAAGTTCGGCCAAACTTGACTGTACAACACAAAACCTTCCCACTTTCTCACAAGTCCGCTCGAATTTGCCTTGATTCTTCACAGAATCAGCGAGTTCGGCCGAACTTGACTTGCATTCTATGAATCCTTAACAAGTTCGCCCGAACTTGACTCCATCAGCTCCCATTTTTGCCTTCACCTATAAATACTCAGCTCCATTCTCTCATTTGAACTTGCTGCAAGTTCGCACAGAGCTCTCAAAACCCGAAACCTTTGTTTTCTAAGTAAGATTCAACCCGATTTTAACTACTATGATGTTCAACAACGTTTTACAACGATTTTGCACAAGGCTCTGCCTTCGTTTTCATCAAATCTCTTCTGTTTACGAAAATCTTCATCTTTTTCTACAAAACTTCTGTTTACACTCAGATCTATGTTTAGATCTGAGTAAAACCCTTAAAGACATCGATTTTTACACAATATTCGGACTAAACGACGTATGTTTTGTTCACTTTGAAGTGGAACAAGGCGTTGTCGAGCTAGATCTCAAATCTGGAAGCCCAAGGACGAAATCGTCACTTTACACAAGCTGGACTAACCCGTATGAACCTTCAAGTTCGCCCGGATTAGCCCGAGTTTCTGTAAAATGGCAAAGTTCGCTCCAAAAGACCTCTCCAGCCTAAGTTTTACTCAGTGGCTTAAGGTTGGAGGGATGGACACTCGATTTCCTCAGCAAACGGCGCAAAAACGCACGATTTGGATGCCAAAACGACCAAGTTCGCTCGAGATCTAACTGATTTTGTGCAGCTCAAGAGCCAAGTTCGCTCGGACCTGCACCATATGGGACAAGTTCGACCGGACTTGTGTCAAAATCTTCATAAAACCCAACAAGTTCGCCCGAACTTGTCAAGTTTCTTAGGAAACTTCATAAGTTCGACCGGACTTGCTTCTTCTGTTAACAATGCACACAAGTACCAGAACTTGTCAAGTTCCTTAAGAAACTTCACAAGTTCGACCGAACTTGTCTCAAAATCTCAACATGGTTTCACAAGTTCGCCCGAACTTGTATGGAAACATACAAGTTCGCCCGAACTTGTTCTCTGCCCAACCCAAACTTAACCATTTCAGCAATTCAGAAGACTGATGCACTTCTGTTCGCTTACAGGCTGATCCGACGCTCTCCCCGACTCATCTCAGATCCCGAATCTCTCCCAAAAACGCACCCACCGTGAGTATACTTGAACCCTTTTACGCTTAAACGTACTTTTGGGTGTCACATATGTTCGTATATCAAAATCACACACAACTCTCAAACGCTTATTCGCAACCCGCTGTTACATGATTATACGTGAAATCTGCTGAATTGTATGTATTGCTTGATTGCTTGTACGCCACCCTTAACATGATAGTATACTAGAGGTTGGCCCGCCACCCGGAGGCCCGGGGTTGTTAAGGCTCGCATTTCATTTATTTTCTCTTTTAGGATGGGAATGCTTGTTCGCATGGCTCGATCAATCCCAGTTTGTAGGTTTACATGAATCTAAGCGGTTACATAGTTCACATCTCTTACGTATGTCATGCGGTGTATGCTAAACGCTTTTATATCTATATTGTATGCAAAACTCGTATACTCACCTTTACTTAATTGTATTGACGTTTTATTTTAACATATGTGGCAGGTTGAGGATTATGCTTTGGATGCATCGTTTAGGTTTTTGCTTTAGAAACCTTGTAATAAATCTAGAGATTTTTAAACTGGAATTTGTGTTATGAGAATTTTGATATTCTGTAATGTTAATTGAGGATTGTATGTTGAAAGTATGGGATTTTGACGTTTAAAATATAGTTGTTGAAATAATGTTATGGAATTTCTCGTAATACAATCTGGTTCGCTTACTTGTTGGTTGAGTTAATGTGATGTTGTATGTTGAAAGTATGGGATTTTGACGAACAAGAGGCTGAGAGAGGCTGAGAAGTATTGGTTTTCTCATAATCGAAATAAGGATGAAGGGTTGTGATGAACTAGGTTTTGATAGGAGTTTCAAGGGTAAGTTTTTGAGTGTTCTTTTGCATATTGGCTCGAATGAAGCTCTAATTCGAGGCCAATGTTTGCTACAGGTACAGTTTCTGATTTTAGTTAGGGTCTCTTTTTAAATAATTGTTTAGAAGGTTTGCAGGACCTCTGATGGTGTTATATTTAAGTGCGGCTCAAGCTTATTCAGGTATGGTTTAAGTGGTTTACTTGAGGTGGGGGAATATGATTAGGTATAAAAATTCCATGAGGTTGGGGAAGATGAGTAGCTAACATTTTTTATGAAGTTGTATATTTTGATTGTAACAATATTTTTGAAGGAAATAGTTGGAGAAGCTGGGGTTCCTATTATCTACATAGCAGGTTCTGAGTTTGAGGAAATGTAAGTATTATTTTCCTTGATAAATTTTTTATTTGTTAGCTGAACTGACTTCTTCAATAAGGAGTTGTGCTCACGATATGTTGTTAACTTTCAGTAATCTTTATGTCTTTTGTTCATGGAGGAGGATCCCCTTAGAGTAAAGGTAAACATATTATGAGCTCGGGCTGCTAGACCGGTGGCGACTACACATTTAGATGGCGATTTGCAGAAGGCCATTTTTTCTAGCGATTGAGGTAACTACAGTCCCGCTTAGCTTCATTCTTCAGTTAATCGTGTCATTTCCGGCCAGATCTGTAGTAGGTTGAGTTAATGTGATGTTGTATGTTGATTTCTTTAGTGAACAAATGTTGAGTTAATGTGATGTTGCCGGTGATGATGTCTCTGACTGCTGTTAACATGGAGCCAGTGGCAGATGCAGTGAAGCGGTGTTGTTGGCTTTGGTAGAATAAACGATAGTATTTAGCGATGTACAGGTGGATATCAGGTCAATTTGTCAAGATGGTCCAAGAAAACCAGAATTCGAATTCCAAGTCTTCGGTCTGACTCAGTAATGGTGGATGTTTGGAAAGAAAAACCCTCGAGGTTCGGTCCGGTGATCGGGAAGTTTCAGAGACAACAACAAGCCTCTAAAAGTACATCACTATGCATGCATCTCAATTTTCAATCTGTGGAGATAGCCAGAGTTAACCTATATTTGTTTCCAGTTTAAGGGTGAAATGCGAGGAAACCAAAATAGCTGTTTCGACCGGATAACTTGCAGAAAGCTAAGGAGAAGGTGCAAAAGGAAATGCTTTACTTTTCCTTATCCCGGAAGAGGTGAAGTTTCTTCGCTATTTTAAGGTATGCCGGGAAAAGAAAAAAAAGTATAAACTGAACTTGTTGTAATAGTTATCTCTTTAATGTATGTGGTCTTCTTGAATATCATTTGTTTTCTCTTGTATTCTCTTGTTTTGTTGTATTAAATTGATCATTGTTTGTTTAACCCTTTGTGATTTACTCTTGATTTGGGGAAAACCTGAATGTTATTTACTTCCTCAGTGGTAATTGTTGATTATTGCAAAATTTTTGCTTTTCTGGTCTCAATAGATTGTTGCAGTGTAGGTGTTTGTGAAATTGCCATTGTGAGATGTTCTGGGTTTTTGATATAACTCTCTCATGGGTGTCTTTAACTAATATGGATTGTTTATACTTATGTTAAATAAAAATTTTTACTCAATCCATATATATATATATATATATGACAATGATCCGTTAGGAACCACCCTTTATTGCGAGAACCGCGAGAACCAGTATGAACACAAACAGTAATACCTAAAAAAATCCAAAAAAAAATACCAATTTTTTTTTGTTTTTTCTAATATTTTTTTTAAAAAAGTCGCTATATTTACTCAACAATAAAAAAAAATTTCAAGAATTTTTTTTTGACTACCAACTATCCATGCACATGCGCATTTTCATCATTTCTTTGACAAATTCCGTAATATATTACAACATTAGACAATTGTACTTTCATTTACACTACCATGTGTAACACACTACTTTTTACGTTATCAATTTTAGCAATGCACATGTGCATCTATATATATATAACATGAAATAAGGTGTTTTGGTACGCTAATTTGAATACTTTTTCTCTTTCATCTATCATACCATCTATAATACACTACCATGCATATGTGCATTTTCATCATTTCTTTGACAAATTCCATAATACGTTACAAACTTTAGACAATTGTACTTTCATTTACACTACCATGTGTAATACATTATTTTTTACGTTACCAATATAAGAAATGCACATGTGCATCTATATGTAGTAACATGAAATAAGGTGTTTTGGTACACTACTTTGAATACACTTTCTCTTTCATCTATCATATCATCCATAATACACTTCAATTACCTCCTACCATCCATAATACATACCATTACCTCCTACCATTTATAATACAATACAAATACCAATATTTTCACTTTATTACATGTATATCAACACCGTTTATACCATCCAATCAACATATTACATCATAAAGTGACAACTATAATGAACCCATCAACCACTAGATATAACTAACCAAAAAACATATATACGAGCCTACTTCACAATTCAAAATCACAAACTTTTTATGCCAAAACACTGTATATAATTGTTATACATAATGATGCACATGTGCATTTAATGTAAAATTGAGTGTATTATGGATCGTATTGTAAATTAAAGTGCAATTGTCTACTAGCGATAACGTATTATTGAATTTGTCGAAGTTATGATACATATGCACATGTGCATGGATTACTCGAAAAGAAAATGTTTTTTTTTGTAACGAATTATAACGATTTTTATCAAAAAGTTATTTAATTTTTTTTGAGTGTTTTTTTGATTTTTTTAGATTTTATTTTGCAATAAAGGTGGTTCTCGCGGTTCTCATAATAAAGGTGGTTATCGCATGAACCTTACCCTCTATGTATATATATAGGGTAGAGATCCTAAAAGAAGTCCATCTTATTTGAGAAACTTGAGAAGCATTCTGGACCACACATTTCCTCAAGCTTTTCGTAATATATACATATGTATAGTTTAGAATTGAGTATATACATATACTATATTGAATTGTACACATATGTATATAGTCAATTTAAACTACACATATGTATATATTACAAAAAGCTTTGAGAAAATGTATAGTCCAGAATGCTTCTCAAGTTTCTCAATTACGCCTAGTGCTTCTCACATGATCCTAACCCTATATATACACACACACACACACACACAGGGAGAGGATCATGATAAAACTATATATAAATGAGAAAACTAAACACTAACTAAAAAAGCATAAAAACATACAATTTTTTTACAATTTTTTAGAAAAAAATCGTTAGTTTTTATGTATAAAAAACTTGTACTACACATGTGCATTATATGTGTAATGTACATGTGTATTATATGATATGCTGCACATGTGCATTATGTTAAAGTCGCTTTTGAGTTTATTTTAGCTTTTAGGTTAGGTTTTCTGAAGATTTAAGATTATGTTAGGTTTTTGGGTTGGGATGGGGGTTAGGTTTTTGGGGTGAATGGGGGGTGGGGGTAGGTTTTGAGGGGTGCGATGTGAGGGGTTTAGGTTTTTGGGGGTGCGGTGAGGTTTAGGTTTTTTTGGGTTGGGGTGTGGTGGGGGGGGGTTAGTTAGGTTTTTTTGGGGTGGTGGGGGGTTGGTTTGGGGGGGGGGTGGGGGGTGGGGGGGGTGGGGGGGGGTAGGGCTTTAGGTATTTGGTGGGAGGGTGGATTTAGGTTTTTGGGGGTGCAGGTGAGGTGGGGGTAGGTTTTTGGAGGGTGGGTTAGGTGGTTTAGGTTTTTCGTATTAGGGCACATGTGCAGTACATTTTTTTTTGAAAAAAAGTTTTTTTATATATTATTTCTAGCGAATTTTAATAAAAAGATTAAATGAGATCATGAGAAAACTAGTTTAATATATATATATTATATATATATATATATATATATATATATTATATAGGATGGATCATGAGAAAACTAGTTTAAATGAGAAAACCAAAAAACTAACTAAAAAGCCAAAAAAAACATATCAAATTTTTTTTTGATTTTTTTATTAAAATTCGCTATATATATTAGATAAAAGAACTTAAAAAAAATAAAAAAAAGCATATAATGCACATGTGCAATATAAACATATAATGCACATGTGTAGTACACATATAGTGTACATGTGCAGTACAAGTTTTTTTTTTGAAAAAAAAGTTTTTTTATACATAAAATCCAACTATTTTTTTATAAAAAAATTGTAAAAAAAATTGTATGTTTTTTATGTTTTTTTTGGCTTTTTGAGTTAGTTTTGTAGTTTTCTCATTTATATCTAGTTTTCTCATGATCCTCTCCCATATTATGTATGTATGTATGTATGTATGTATGTATGTATTGAGAGGCACTTTTCACGAACTAGCCGCCTAATCATTAACACCATTGTGTTGTTGATAGATCTATCGGGTTGATAACCCTATGAATTGATATCCTGTGAAGTGTTAATTATACCTTTATGTGTTAATATCCAGCTCGTTGGCTTTGCAACCCTATGAATATGAAATGTTAGTAATAAAATTTTATATGATTAAACTGAAGAGAAAATTTATATGAAAAAGCTTTTCCTAAAAGATATTGTGCAGTAATTTGCTTTTAGTTTAATATACATGAACTCACCAACCAATGTGTTGTCACTTGTTTGCGTGTTTTTCAGGTACATGAGTTTGGCTTCGGAATTTTGGCATGTCGTGCGTTTAGTGGATGCAATTAATAAAAACTATGTTTCGGACAACTTTTAAAACAATTTTAGAGCGTTTGTATTAAAATCCATAAAGGATCACAGAACTATGTCATGGCTGTGTTTACGTTTAAAACTTTAATGGTTGCGTTCTAATTAAGGTAAATGTTTAAAAACAAATAATGCATCGTCCACTAAATACCTATGGATACCATACTTCGTCATTGTCATGTTTGAACGTGTACTCTTTACATGCATTGATGGAAATTTACTTTTTTGTCCATCCTATTTGCTTAATAATGTATTATTATAGATATCATATGTATTAAAAACTACATAAAGCATAATAGTTTAGTAGACACCATAGTTTGGGTTTCAATTTATGTTTGGTAACCATGAGAACCTTGAAGAGTTAATTCTAGTGGTTCGAGTAGAATTATAGGATTAGATAAAACTGAAGAAAAGATAAAGATGCGTGAGTTGATAAAAAGAAAAAATAATTAATATCAATTACTTGTTTAGATATAATAATTAGTTTAAAGTTATATATTTATCTACTTATTTTATTAATTGGTTAATTAAGTATTAGAGTTGTATTGGTTTAAGATAGCTGGTTTAGCAAGCAATTGTTTTAGTATAAATAGATGGGTTAGGTTATATAACAATTTGAATGTTTTACCTCGTGTTTTATTAATCTATAAATCGTTGTGTTGCTGCGTTTTTATCTAGTTGATTCCAACCAACCTGTCATCATTGGAAAATTCACGGGGACGCCATCATTACTCTCTTAACCAACGAAGTAAGGTTAGGGTTAACCGCAGTTTACGCTTGCATACAAACACCAAACAACGCATCGAGACGAGAGTTTGGACATGTGAATTAAGTCGTTAATCTAACAATACCAAGATTATAAGATTTTACAACGGATGATTCACAACTTTTACGTTTAGAAGATGGGGGTAGTATTAATTTCTCAACTCTTCTCAACTTTCTTCAAAATCAAATGGGCACCAAATTGAGGTTGAAGAGTGATGACTGATTGTGGGGCATGTGAATACGACGGAGAGAGCACGAAAGAAAAACGTTGTAGAATCATAACTAATGCAATTTTAGCTTCCAACATAGCGAAATTCTGTCCGATACAAATACGAGGCCCCCCACCAAATGGTAAATAGGAAAGTTGTCCCTTGGAGGCCGCCTTTGAGACACCAAGCGCAAATCGCGTAGGGTTAAACTCTAAAGCATCGTCTCCCCATGTGTCTTGGTCATGGTGTAACGCTAATATTGGCATTATGATCAACGTTCCTTCAGGAATATTTACTCCCGCTACCTTCGTTTCATCAACTGACGTTCGATATAATGCTGAAACAGCGGGGTACAACCTTAGAACCTCGAGCAATATCATATTTACCTTCAACAATCAAAAATCATTTTATAAGAAAAACATGCTAAAAATACAACATTTCAATAACAAGTTGGATCTTACAATTTTAAGACGACTCAATCCGTCGATGTCAGGTTGGTTATTTCCAAATACTTGAAACGCTTCGTATCTTGCAAGCTCTTGCCATTGAGGATATCGACTAAGTAAAACCATTGTCCAAACGAGTAAATTACCAACAGTCTCGTTGCCTGCAAAGTAGAAAAGTTTACACTCCTCGATAACCTCATCGATGGTCATTCCATATCTTCGGTTTCCACTCTTTTGAATTTCATCGTAGTTTGACTGCAATAACAAGCCTAACAAATCACCCTGCCCAGTTTCTCCCGCTTCCATCACAATCATTCGTTTATCAATCATACTTCTTATTAAACCCTTCAGTTCACCATCAATCTCCACCATCCTTTTGTTTCTTGAGTTTGGTAAGAATCTTTACAAAGAAGAAAAAAAGTTAGTAACAGGAAATATTGGCAGGTACGTAAACAAAGATATGCATGTGGTGTATCCCACTTTCCCAAAGGACACCATTCGACTAGAATAAGATTTAAAAACAATATCTTTTACTAAAATAATCTTCTGAGTTCAAAAGATAACGTCTTAGTATGCATGAAAACAAAGTTTTGAGTGACGAATTTGACTATTTAACCATTTGGTATGTTTTTTACAGGTGACTTTTTATATATGATTAACTCATAATAAAACACAATCTAGCGTTGAAAAATAAAAAAATCAAAATTTTCAACAAAAAATAGCACATTTCTATGATACCTTAATCCAGGAATGTACAAGGATTGCAAGACATGCATCAGTAACAAACCAATTTCTTTCTGAAGTTCAAAAATCTTTTTTCCTTCCTCGTAGCTGCTACCAAACGCAGTGCGTGAAATTACATCACCGGTTAAGGTTTGAAGGTGAGGAAAAACATCCAACTCCAACGATTGCTCATTTGAAAATGATGTTTCCCACCTCTTTATCATCTCATGACAACTCAAACACATAGCCGGTACCATCAACTGTGTCGAACAGATTAAAAGACAAAACAATTATCAAAATTATAGAACACACAAATTAAAGAATGAACTTCAACATTCAAAATAGTCGTGTCAAGTCAAACCTTTAGTTTCTCGGCATGGAAAGTAGGATTGATGATTTTTCTATGTTTGGACCATTTATCTCCTTCGTAATCGATCACGCCTGTTGAAAGGATTTCAATGTATGGATTGTTTTTCTTAGGCTTTTGAAATTCATTCATGCGAGATAAGACGTCTCGAACCACATCCGGATCAATGATGTGTAGCGTTGGTACCGGTCCGAACCATGAAAAGAAAATTTTGCCTACAAGAAATGCAAGCAAAACCCATAAAGTAATAACCATAAGGCTGCAAATAAAGCCCATATGGCTTTATCACGCCACATCAACACCATGTAGGTTTCAAGGCAACAAGGACGCCTCCTTTAACATTGACGAAGTGGAATAAATTTCCCCTTACCCCCCCCCCCCTCCCAAGTCATCCCTTTAACGGTCCTTATTTTCCTAGCGAAGCTACCCATAACACCATGGAATCGGCGTTGGGGGTACTATGAGGGTGATGTGACAAGGGGCATGAGCCCACACCATGCAACCTAATGAAAGATGGACAAAGTAATCGATATATAATCTTGTTTCACTATCAACTGGGGAAATATACTATTCGCTTTTGACGGTTTTTAAGTCAGCGTAAGCTAAATAAAAAATGGTATTAGAAAACTGTAAACCAAAGCATAATTAAATTCATACCAAACCAAACCAAAGCGTTTGTTTCACGGTTTTGCCTTGGTTAACATTTATAATAAAAACTTAAAATCCTGACATATACAAGATTGTTAAAGTACCATCAACTTACAATGATTAAAGATGCAACTAAACTATAAAAGGTTATATAGCAGCGTATCTCTTTATGTGGTTCGTCTTTTGCCCCCTGGTTATTAGCATATTCCTTAAACCAGACCGTCGATACCCGTTGAAAAATCCTAAACTGACGGACACATTTTTTTTTTCTAAATCAATGATTAGTTTAAATTTATTGAAAACGAACCATGAACACCAGTACTGCTTCTCACAATTAAGCAGCTAGAACAAAATATTTTAGATAATAAATACATGGAGACATATAGTATATAAGTACCATAGATCTGAATTGCCCTATGAACAAAGGGCATGACCCTAGGCATGATATCATCGAAAGATTCATGGGCTCTAGCTGTGTGGTATTCATGATTTCTTTTGTGTCACCAAAGGGTAGTTTGTAGGTTGTGCCAATAAGACCTTGTTGCCTTAGGTACTTTTCTACCCTCTTTGGTTTTAACCATGTCCACTCCAACATTTTCCATGGCACCACCATGGCCATGGCTACACCGCACCAGCTAGCAACCCACTTGTATTGGCTAGTTATCTCCATAGCAGAAGGTGAGGGTGAGGGTGACGGAGATTGTGATTGTGATTGTGTTGAATTAATATTGTTGATTTAGTTATTATAGACGTTTATTGTATTGTTTTTATCAATTGTAAAAAAGCATATAAGATGCAAACAAATCCAAATAATGTGTGGATAACTCCACAAACGGTTATTACAATGCAAAGTATGTCTAGACATACAATCCACGTAGATTCTTGTTCTAGTAAGGTTACTCGAACAGGACCGAACTTAATCAAAGTCGCTAGATGCTTGTAGGACAAATTTTGAATTTATAAACGATTTAACTATCATATATTAATTTGATGTCGGTTTTTTCAAGTGAACGTTATTAGTTTTTATGGTAACTACTACAAAACCATTATCCAAGGGTACAAAGACACAATAGATCGCAAAGTATAATACAATTTCGAGCAAAATATAACATAATACTGAAAAATATAACACTGCCGAGGAAAAAAAAGGCACAATGAGTCGCAAAAAAAGCATAATGACGCAAATATAGAAAAGACACAATGCTAAATAAAAAGACAATGATCTAAATTAAAATTCTGAAATCTACAAGTAAAAATTTGAAAAACGAAAACCTAAAATCTTATATCTTAGAGGTAGTTTGATGAGACAGTTTCAAGACCGCTTGAGTGAGTTTAATGGAGTCCATTTGATACCATTCCTTTCACTTTTAGGAAACTATGTATTTGATCTTAACCCATAAAAGTAAATATCCTCTTTATCAATGAAATGAAATCTTGGTAAACTAAATACAATGTTGGTCAATGAAAGTCGGCCTTGATCAATGAAAGTCAGTTTTGGTCGATAAAACTCAACCTTGTGTTGGATTAGTATATTCAAGAGTCGATATTCAATATTGTCGAGAAGGTACGATTTCAATAGTTACACTTTGGTCTACAAACAAAAAAGTATATATATTTTAAAGCGTTAAATATTACGAAAAGGTGATTGAGTATAATAATTAGCAGAATAATTTTTCAAAAGTTAAAAGATTCATAAATAAATATACTCTAAGGGTTATTAATTAAATGTATATTATTTAACTATCAATATATATATATATAGAAAGAGAGAGAGAAAGTGTAAAATACAAATTCTCTGATCATACATTCCATACGCGACACCAGTAGCCCAACACGTGTCCAGGATTTAGTTTTCATAATTAAGAATAATTAAGGGTATATCAGACATTTTATTCCATCAACGAAGGCTTATTAGGGATTTCATTCAATAGCGAGGAGGTCGTTACACCGATATCCCGGTAATTATGAATCGTATCAGTTTAAAATATTCATAATTTTTAAAACCTATACATTGCAGTTTTCATTTCTACGAGATTTGGGTTTAACTGATTTGTTGTTTTCAATGGATCCACAGAGTAGTACCAGTCGAAATACAAACGTTGATTTTGTAGATGCTGAATTCGATAGTGAGCATGTTCAATTGGGTGATGAGTAGACAGTTACGATTGAAGAAGTTAGAAATCCTATTACTTCAAATCCAAATGCTTTAATTGATGGTTCCAATAGTAAGTTTCAGATGTTTAAATGTTCTAATTTTCTAATTTATACGCAGGAGTTGGTGATTTGATTTTAATTGTGTTTGTAAGCTTCGTTTTTGTTATTAGAGTGTAACTGTCAGTGGAGAGGGTACAGATTGAGTTCGCATATCACAAGGCATACAATTCGCATATTATTTACTGTTATTGTGGAAAAGGAAAGAGTGATTTCGCATATCATGTGCTACACAATTCACATGTTATGTTTTAGTATGGCAGGACTTAATTCGCATGTAGTTTAGGTATAATTTATTGTTTTAATTTGTGGATGAAAGGCTATATATTCCAGAGGTTGAGGCATCAGTTATACCAGTGGTTGGCATGCAATTTACTTCTATTGAACATGCTTACGTGTTTTACCAAACATATGCGAAGTTATCAGGTTTTTCTGTTCGTAAAGGTGGTGAAAACATAGGCAGCGAGGGCATAATTAAGGCTATATATTTTGTGTGCACAAGAGAGGGCCATAAGCCGTTGGTTATTGATGATGCTTCTTCGAAGGCCTGAAAGCCATACAAAACAAGGAAAAGAGGAACTGTTAGATGCGGGTGCAAAGCCCAACTTATGGTTAGTTCAGAGGATGGGATATCATGTACTGTTAAGAAGTTTGTCGATAGTCATAATTACACGTTTGTGTGTCCTGAAGATCTTCATTTGCTACCCGCTTTTAGGCATTTGTCAGAAGTCCAAGAAGAAATGATTTGGGATTTAGGTACTCTAAACCTTGGCCCAGTGAAAACTTTTCATATCATGAGAAAACGTTATGGTGGTTTTGCGAAGGTTGGCGCCACTGTCGACGATTGCAAAAATTTTAGGGCTCGAATCAATAGTTATATAAGAGAATATGACACAGAAATGGTGATCAATAGGCTGAACGATAAAAAAGAATATTTAGTGGATTTTCGTTTGAATATTCTACAGACGAGAACAAGAGGTTAATAGGGTTGTTTTTGGCGGATGAGTTATGTAAGGGAAACTTCATGGAGTTCGGCAATGTAATATCGTTTGATGCTATTTTCAAAACAAACAAGTGTTACCTAAATGTTTATTATATTTAATTCCGCATGTAACCTTAATTAATATACTATGTCAAGATCGCATATTGACCACATTATGTAATGTTTGCATGCGAACTGTTATTTTGACTTAGGTTTTCAATTTTTCCTGGTGTGTAGGTATAAGATGGTGTTTGTACCGTTTACTGGGATAGACAACCATTGTCGGAATGTAACCCTCGGAGCTGGGTTGTTAGCTTCAGATAGTATTGAATCTTATGAATGGCTTCTTAATTCATTTGTTAACCATTCGAACGCTAGGCAAAGGTTGTAGTGACAGACAAGGACCCGGCGATGAAACAGGCTATAGAGGGGGTTTTTACTATCAGTCGACATAGGTTGTGCATGTGGCACATCATGAAAAAAGTGGCAGACAAGGTTCAGTATGCTATATCACACGATTATTACATTTTTTATTTTACATCGTTTAATCCGTTATTGATAGTAAACCATTCATTTTGTGTAGGTTGGACATGAGTTGTGCAACAACGAGGATTTTAAAAGAAGAATGTGTGACATTGTGTGGACAGATTCAATTGAGCCAGAAGTATTTGAGAAGGAGTGGAAGTTGGTAATGATTGAGTTTGGTCTTACTCAAAATAAACGGATCGATGACATGTTTGTGATGAGATCGATGTCGATTCCCGCTTTTTATCGGCATGAGCTAATGTCTAGACTTATGAGAACAACATCGAGAACAGAGAGTGAGAACCATTTTTTTGCTAGGTGGCGAACTCACAACTCACTCTTATAGAGTTTTTGAATCATTTTGATGGGTCCGTGGATGTCCAAAGGTTCAACCCCAGGAAGAATGATCATATATCCCGACGATTGGTCCAAATCTACCCTTGAGGCAGATACGAAAAAAGTGTACACTAGGTCTATATCTTCGATCAGCAGTCAGAGATATACGCAACAACCGATGAGTGTTTGCCTATGGAGACAAAAATAGAGGGTGACCTATTAAGGATATCGATCAAAGACTTTAAAGCACACGGAGAAGGGTGTTTAGAGGTAATAAAAACATATTTACGTTGGAAAAAAACAAGGGACTTTTTAACGCCATGCGAAATAGTTAAGTAGCCATGCGATTTATTGTAGTATCATATGCGATTTATTAAACTACCATGCGATTTAAAGTTTATTGAATCTTTCACTTGTTGTAGTTGAATAACCATGCGATTTGTTACTGTTCCTTGCGATTTTATTTAATTGGGTTTTTTATTTTGTGTTTTATGTAGGTGTGTTTCAAGAAAGTCGCAGGAGATGTGATTGCACAATGTAGTTGTTTGTGTTTTGAACAACATGGGCTGTTATGTCGCCATATATTTTGTGTTTTCAAGATATTCAGAGTAAAATACCAAACAAATACGTTATGAAGAGATGGATAAAAGATGTCGTTCCAAATGAATTAAACTCCATGTTTGACATAAAGGTCGATGCAAAGGACGAGCAAAACAAGGCTAAACAGATTGCTCGTGAAATCATGAATACAAGTGAGTATCTAGTTAACAATTTGATTACTGACCTTGATCAACTCGTCCTAGTTAGGGATCAAATGAAGGGGATTAAAGATAAATTGGACGAGATTGATCCAAAGTATGACCGGTTCTCAAAGTTAATTGGTTCACAACAACCACGTACTGATACCGCCTACTGTCCGTGTCCCAACTGGTATAAGAAACAAAGGTCGTGGGTCACATAAAATAATCAAATCAAAGAAGGAACAAATGATCAGTCGAAAAGGAAAGAGAACGAGAACATGTAGTGTTTGCAAAGGAAAAGTACACGATATTCACACATGTGAGGAATTGAAAGGCAATCCACGAAAGAAGAAGAAGGGAGTCCAGATTGACAAAGATCCCTGCCACGTTGATGAGGTTGAAGACGTTGTGAGGAGATAATAGTGGGGAGAATGACAAAGAGACATATGGTGATGATGGTAGCGATGAAGATGAATCGGAAGAGGTTTCAGAAGATGAAAATTAAAGCATGTCAATAAATGTGATATCGATTAAAGCATGTCAATAAACATGATATCTGTTTTTATCATATGCGAACATACATTTATTTTATTCAATATGCTATTTGAGTTTTTCAATCCCCAGATTTGTTTAATAACTTTATCTACATTTGTTAGTAAGTGGCATTAACCATCACAGATTTCACATGTTTTACTGGGTTTTGTTTCCCCTTGCGATTTTGAATTGTGTGCTATGCCATTAATTACCTCTAAAAACCTGCATACTGAATCTATACTAAAACACCTGCATATCGAATTTGTACTAAAAACACCCAACAGATTTACTGGGTTTTGTTACCAAATCCTCATAGCACGTGACCAAATGCCTATTTCGCATAACTGGTTCTTATAAATTGGGTTTTGTTACCAAAATCCTCATAGCATGTAACAGCCCAGCGTAACTGCACCATGATATTGTCCGCTTTGACGGCCATCACGCCCTCAGCGTCTGCCCCTCGCGGTTTTCAAAACGCGTCATGATGGTGAAGGTATCCAGCCCCTTATAAAGAAGCCTTTGTTCCCCTTCACAACAGATGTGGGATGTCACAGTTCACCCCCTTAAGGGGTATAGTGTCCTCACGGGACCTGGCACCACCGGTCCGGCCCTGGCTCTGATACCATCTGTAACAGCCCAGCGTAACCGCACCATGATATTGTCTGCTTTGGCGGCCAGCATGCCCTCAGCTTCTGCCCTTCACGGTTTTCAAAACGCGTCATGATGGTGAAGGTATCCAGCCCCTTATAAAGAAGCCTTTGTTCCCTTTCACAATCGATGTGGGATATCACATAGCACGTGACCAAATGGCTATTTCACATAACTGGTTCTTATAAATCATATATTGAAACTGTTCTAAAACACCCAACTTTCGCATATTGTTGTTATGAATGAAAACACAACAATATTAGATGTTTTAACAAGTACAAAAGCTGATATAGATTCAGATAGCAACAAAATATTATATAACAACTTGTTCTTAGAAAACAACCTAGTTCATACTTATATCACAACCATATAAACATCCAACCTTCAAAACATCCACCACCAAAAACCATCACTGTATGATAATAAACATATTAAGCATACCAAAAGATCAATACCCAAAGATCAAGTTTCCTTTTTTGTTGCAAAGATCTTTTCACGTTCATTCGAGCTGTACTCCATTTTCTCATCCACCAAAACCAGAGCATCCTTGAGGAAAGAGTACACCAAGTTGTTAGCACCAGATTCTTCTTTGATTTGTTTGAGCGTGTTGTCCTTAAAGTTTGAAGGGGATTCGTCCAGGAGTTGTTCCCAAATGTATTGATTCTTCTTCGTTGATTCAAGGACACGCCCTTGCACATCAAGAATAAGGTGAGAATAGTTTATATCATTGTTTAGCTTTGTGAATGTCCGAGTTGACAACATCTCCTTATCGCAAGGTTCCTTATCTGTTTTGATGACATTGTTGTGTGTGTGTGTGTGAGATGATCGCCAAACTCAGGTGTGTTTTTTGGTGGGATTCTGTGACTTATTTGGGAAAATATGATCACTTATAATACTAGTAAATGTTGATGGTAGTTGTGATGGTAAGTGTTGTATTTAATTTAAGTCATCATTAGATACCCTTTCACATCAAATTAAGTCTTTAATTTTTATTTTGTTATCTGATTTAGTATGTTATACATTTTTAGTCAGATGATTTGGGAGTAATATAATTGTGATAAAAATAACCATTATGTGCGAATTCACAATATTTTAACATGATAATATGCGAAATCAAAAAAATCAATATAACGTTATGCGAATTTAATGGTATGCTATTTTAATAACTGATTAGCTAACACGTGCGATTTAAATTTTGAGCACGTCATGCGAAATCAAACATACTTCATGGCACATGTCTTATATTATTAATAAAAGTACATATATCTTGATTCTTATCACTTCGCACAATGTTTTTTGGTTTTATATTGATCTTTTTCTTTATAAGTCCCCATATCACCACTTGTTTCTTATCCTCACAAAAGAATGGCAGACTCACCAACATCCTCCTCTGCCTCATGTTCTTCTGGTTCAAGCATAAAAAATGCTTTGAAAAAGAGGATTCGGGAGCAAATAGAAGAGGATCGATTATGCAAACAGATGTTGGAAACCAATATTTTGCGGGTAAGGGAGAATATGAAGAGGAGAGAAGAAATCGTGAACTTTCTTTCACAAATGGAAGATGTAGCCTTTGAGAAATCATTTTGATGTTCATGGTTGACCTAGGCGAGAGGGATGAGAAGCAGTTGAAAGAGCTTACGAATGCAATAACTGTTTTAAGATGCTCCATGGACACGAAAATGGAGTTTCTTTCCTCTTTCTGTTGAAGGAGCTCGATTTGAGTAATCTAGTTGGGTTGAGGTGCGAGGTGTCGGTCTATTATCGCACAATTGTGATGTTTTCTATGTGTTATGTAGCTTTGTTTTTAATACAATAAAACCATCCGAATTGTGTTAAAACATCTAACAACGAAGATGATGAAAAACTAACCGCAATGTAATTCAAAAACAGGTTTGAAATTTACAAACGTCGATCAAAATACAACATAAGTATTTTCAATTAGTACTAACTGGTTTTCCAAAGTAAGCATTCAACCTGGCTACGATGTGCAGGTCAAAATTTGCATATATGCGTCCCTGTCTGGCCTTTTATCAAATGCTTTCGACTCTCTAATTATTTTTTGACGTTGTAGATTGTAGTCGGAGAGAATAATTTTACTAAGATATTTGTGTCTTAAGAGATGGAGTGGTGTCTGTTGTCCAATGCTTTCATCAGTTTCTTTGACCAACTCACATGTCCACGGTGTTTTTCCCTTATATGTCTCCATGTGTCGCATGGTAAATATTCCACAATTAACCCCGTTATTAAGAGTTCTCCAATCCATCTCTTTTCTTATTATAGTGGATTTTTCAAGCTCTTTGATAGCTGCTGTAGCTCTTAAGTTATGTTTTAGGTATAGTATCAGGACCCTTTTCTGTAACAAAGCAACATTTACTTAGTTAATTTTGCATTAACATAACATGTATATGAACAAATGTGTTATTACCAGGGTGTTTGGAAGCCCTTTGTATCTATCATCAAAGTCTTGTTCTGCCGCTGAGTCGTTATGTATTTCAACTTGCCCGGTTTTCATGTGGAAACATATGCAATAGAAATGGTCACCCTGAAGTATGGGAATAAACAAAAGATCGACAAACTCCAGTTTTTTTTACCTCATATTTCTTTAACATGTATTCGAGATTTGAGCTAAATACGTTTAGCCGATTTTGCTCGCTGTAGTTAGGCCCGTACATGGTGCTTGGCTGAATTTTTAAGTAAATACATGTAAGGTCAATTAATATGCAATGTTGTTACCCTTGCGATTTTAGAAAGGCCATGCGAAATCTATAGATGTATGCATGCTAAATTGAATATGACATGCGAATTTGAACTTGACATGCGAAAGAGTTAGAAGTATCCATGAGAAATTTATTGCAATGTTTTTAAACAAAAAAATGCAAATGCTAAATCTATGCCAAAATCAGAAACATACCAGCATTGTACTATGCAGGAAGAGCCTGTATGGAGATGATATTTTATCCCTCTTCTTCTCTTCTTGGTTGAGCACGTCCACAAATGCATCGATACGCTTGATGCTACATACTGATTTTGATAGAAGCTTTCGAAGACGACCTTGTATGCCTCAACCCCAGTCTGTGAACGATAACGTCCTGCCAGTCAAATATTGTATAACTAATTTTCTATTGCAGCATAGCATATATATATACATGTTTCTAAGTTGATGTAATGGTATACTTACTACGTTCCCAAAAGTGTTGCAAATGTGTATCTAACCACACTCAATTCACGATCTAGGAGTGCTTCTTTCACGTTAACCACTCTATTGTAGTAAGGGGAACAAAACGCCTCTCCAAGGTCTAAATACCTTTTCCCGTTCCGAAGTTTTGCACTTTCTATTGATTTAAAAACTAACTCATTTAATCCCTTTTGTTGGACATTTTTTTTGTCCCCCTGTGTCCCTTTTTCTCCGCTTTCTGTTTTGCAGGTGGGTGCTTTTCAACATGTTTTGAGCCCCTTTTCCCATTAGGTGGTGGGTTCTTTTCCTTGTGTACTCTAGTCGATGTATCCACCATTCGGGGTTGTTCCTTAAATGGAGGTGGTGCGAGACTCAAAAGTGTTTCAACAGAGTACAATTCTTCAGCCGTCACCTTGGGTATACCATAGTTCCGTTACCTGAATCGTTTTCTTGTGGCTGCTTCTATGTACTGGCGCTAAATCAACTGTCTCTGCTTCGGTTTCAGAATTATTATCATCATTGAGCCATGATCTGCAGTGGTTTCCATTTGTTTCATTAATAATTCTTAGAATTTTACGTATTTTATTTTAATAAGACCTATTACCATTGGAACAAACTTTTTCTTGAACTTTTTGTGTAGATTCGGCTAGATTCACTGCTTCCATCACAGTGTCACCACCTTCTGCAAGCAAGTTCGATTTAAGAAAAAAAAGATTTTTCTCCTTTTGTTTTATTGTCATAAAAGGTTTACCTTTCACCGGTGACTCGTTGTAAACGTATATGCCCGGTGGCACAGTTTGCAATCTTGAAATACAGATGCTGTCATCACATCCTCAGCTGTTTGCAGCAGACCTACACATTATCAATTTCGCATGCTAATTAACTACATTATGTAATGTTTGCAAGTGAACTGTTATTTTGACCTACACACCATCAATTTCGCATGTTATATTGTCAAAAATCACATATTAACCACATTATGTAATGTTTGCATGCGAGCTGTTATTTTGACATACATACCATCAGTTTCGCATGTTATGTTGGCAAAATCGCATGTACATGTGTATATGTAATCACATTTGTTACATTTGTTTCTTTGTCCCTCACACTGTCCCTATTGTTGTCCTAATCGTTGTGTTGGACTTCTTCAAAAACTGCATTCTCTCTACAATCTATATCTTCATTGTGCGTGTTATCTACTTGATTAACATTATGAGCTGCAGAGTCAGTCTCTAGAACAAAATTTGGCTTACTAACAGAAGCAGGCATACAAACTGTTGTGGTGTAGTGTGTATTCCCATTGTTTGCAGGCTTGCATAATTTCCGGATCCCAAAAACATTTTGTTTTTGCACCCGAAACCAAGTTGTTCATCTCTGAAACAATTGTATTGTAATTCTTCATATTGCTCGTCATTCGTTTCAACAGATTCCGCAATTTGATTGTTCAATAATCAGGTTAGAATATAGGCAACATTGTATGAAAAATACACACGAAAATAAGATTGTATGGGTCATACCCGTTTATTGATGTTTGAAGCCTCTCGTTGTCGCTGCTGTTCAAAACTATAAACGACGCTAGGAGAGAGTTGAACAGGAGTGCTGCAATAATCCAACATTTTCTGCGTCTGTGTCCCAACTCCCATCACAAGGTTCAATTGTGATGTTTCCAAATAAAGCATATCATATGTCATGCTGCAAGGTTCCTCTTCCGTTGAATGATCTTGCTCATGTTCACAATCGTGTAGCATTTTGAGGGGTCATCTGGTGGTATTGTATACTCTTCCGTTGAATGATCTTGCTCATGTTCACAATCATTTTCATTTTCATTATCCATAAGAGGACCTTTGTTGCTGACATGCTCTTCCAATTGATCAATAAGCGCAAACATTATATAGTGAATAACTGGCATTTTTACGACGACTTGCTTGAAAAGCCGATGCCTCTTGTTGAATTCATACGCGTACAAAAGTTGTTTAATATAGTAAAAAGGCAATGTTTAATGTGAATTTTACATATTAAAGTGCAAAATTATAGCCAAACTTACCGTAAGAAAAGCAACGGGTCCAACGTATTGTATTTCTGGGTTTTTCCATCCGCTTCTTGTCCGACGTAGACATTCCAAAACATACGAGCACCAATCCAAGTGTGGTATATCTTCAAAAATGGTTAAGCCCAACAAACACTTAGCATCCGCAGTTGTAGCTTTCGTGATCTCGACAAAATTCATAAAATATACTAGATAATTGATTTTAAACAAGATACCCGCATCTCTTTGTTCAGACACGGCTGTTGCAACCGAGCCATGAGTAATCCTCTCGTTTTCGGCCCGTTGGTTCCTGAACATATCCAATATACTATTCCCACCTTCGGGCTCGTCATTTTTTTAAATTTTCAGCTTTTTTTACTTTTCTCTTATCAGCAATCGTAACAACCGCTTTAGAACCTTTTGGTATTCCAAATACCTCGTAAACTGAATCTGAAGTAATTTTTATCCTATGTTAAGCTCATCGAACTGCTCATCAAAATTTCTCACAAGCCAAAACCCCAAATGTGTGAAATATGATTAAGTTCTATTTCTAAAATGTCGCAACCCCCGACCTCACCCCGGGAGCGAGGGCCGCAAGACACAGAGCTGGTGGTACCGGTGTTTATTAATTTGGTAGCGGAATTAAAACATCAGGATCATAGTTAAAAAATAAATATCAGAGTTTCAAAACACCGAACTTTTATATTCAACAAACGGGATAAAACCCATGTTTCCATTACAATACATTCATAGAGGGTTCCAATTTATGAAAAACATAAACTCCTTTTTATTTAGGTAACTTTTATAGCCACTTTTCTAAGCCTTCAGTGCCCTCTAGCTGGCTTCTATGAGCTTCACATTAAGTTACCTGAAACGCGTTTTAAAAACATTTTTATCAGCAAGAAATACTGGCGAGTTCATTTCATTTTATAAAATGACACATCATTATACTTTACAGTATTAAGAGTGATTACAATGTTTATATCAACCCAATTACTCATTCAGTATTTGTCACTCGACCGGATCTGTGACTATGGTCATATCACTCATTGGCTACCCCGTTGTCCAATGGTGACGCTTTTGATAAGTAGTGTATACAAAACCACACATACCGACAGTAATTGTAGAATACAAAGACTTAATCACTGTAAGTATAACTGAAAAACATTTGAGGTTTTGTAAAAGCAGTTGAGAAAAAGAGAATGACTCACAAAAAGATTTACAAAAAGAGAATGTACTCGCCTTGTATACTTAAGTATTCCTACGAAATTCCTGGTGATAGTTCTTGATTACTTCCTGGGATTTCTATTAAAATATACAATGCACATGTGTTAGTAATTTAACCCAAGTCACTTTAACCATACAACACTCGACAGAACTCCAACGAACGTAGTCAGGCAGAGCCTTGACATGCGTTGGCGATTCTAGATCGATCAGGTAGGGTGTCCATACACACGAGATAGGATTTTAACGAACGTAGTCGGGCAGAGCCTTGACATGCGTTAGTCCTAATCTCGGGTAGGATAGTGAATTAGTGATCGGGGGTTAAGTTACTTACAACGGGCAGCGTTTCGCATGTTTAGGGATTTAGGGGTTTTAGGGGGTATTGTTCAGAGAAACGGGGATAGAGAGAGTATACGATCGAATTTTCCGTTCGATTTTGAGGACAGAACTCAGTCCCACGCTGCTCGATTTATACCCGATTTTGACCTCCCTGCGCGTCGCGCGGGATTCTGGGAGCTCCCTCGCGTGGCGCTTGAGATGCCTAGCTAGGCTAGGTCAGCTGGTCACAAGTGTAGGGTTGCCAGATGGCGGAAACGTGACACGTCACCTTGACACCTCCCACGCGTCGCGACAGAGACTAGTGTCTCTGGCGCGTGGCGCCTGGACTGTCCAGGTGAACTTGTCTCGTTTTGTGTGCCGCGTCTCGATTTGCGTGTCCGGTTCTTCGTTAACGGTCCGGTTAGGGGTGTTTTGGAGAGTTGTTACATAAAACGGATCCGAACCCCATACTTTTCACGTCAGCGACTGTGCATTTGAAAATTTCTTAATAGTTTCCTTGTATGGGGTAGGTTGACATTGCAACATTATTGACTCATTGTGATATTCGAATAAAGACCCTAGGCTTTGTCCTAGGTGGCGCTGCTTTTTTCCTTTTTCGGGTATTTTTGATGGCTTATTTTTTTGTTTTTAAATTTTGGTAGCCGGCTGGTGACATTCATCTTCCTTGTTATTGTGTGAATTAGGACGTTTTTTCCTTTTCACACCCGCTATCTGATATTTTGTATTCGAAACATGATCTACGAAGTCATCATCATCATTTTCTTCTTCTCTGACCCTTTTTTTACTCGTTGTTTTCTCCTTATATGTGCTAATTGTAACTCAAAATCATCACCACTTTCAACGTCTGCAGTATCAAAAGAAATTGTTAAACTGCAATATAAACTATGAATACACACAAACATGTGTAAACTGTACTAAAACCTGCTACCGAATTCGCATAGCTGGAAACCCCTAAACCATTCTAAATCGCATATTGAATATGTACCAAAACACCTAACAGAATAGTACATCGAATTCGCATAGCTAATACATGAATATTGTACTTCGAATTCGCATAACAAACATTACCTAATCATAAATTCCCATAACTGCTAACATTAAGCCAATTCGCATAGCTGGAAAACTCCTTAACCATTCTAAATAGCATACGTAATTTCTAATATAAAACCAAACAGAATAGGTCGTCGATTTCGCATATATTGAAAACACAACAAACTCGATTTCGCATATCATTGTATGCTTGAAAAACCCACATTTAATCAAAACTGGAGTTATCTTCTTCATCTGTGGTCTTTCATTGTTCTTCTTGCTCCGTTTCTCTGTCATAGATCAAAATCGCATCAGCGATGTCTTCAATATAGTAAACAATAGTAAGAAATCAAGTTACGTTACCTTTCGAAGCTGTATTCGTCATCGTTCAATGGTTTCGCATTGTCTACAAAGCAACGGCGGTTGGAGAAGACTGGGAAGGGGGTTTGATTTTGAATTAGGGTTGAAAAGTCTTTTAATTTTTGAAAAATGACCACTGAATGACCAGGATTCTTGAGATGGGAATTGTCGATTTTAACCTTTCTCGCTTCTAATAACCTATTTTAATTTCATTTTTTATTAATTAGTTTCTCCGTGTTTATTGGGTGCGAGATCGGACGGTTGGGGTCATCTCATACCTAATGGAGGATAAGGTGTAATGTATGTTAACCACCCTCTATATATATAATATAAAAATATGAAGATTATTATAAATTTATTAGAGTTAATTACTTGGTTGGTATATGTTCTTTGTAGTTCCTCATCATTTCATAATTACACAGTTTGTCCGGAAGGTTGTAAACATATTTCTTAGGTTTTCCCTATGGTTGAATTTTCATAACATACATGCTCCTTATCAGCTAACATTATTAAATTTTCAAGTTAATCATGTAAAATGACCAAATGCCCTCAATATTTAAAAAACAATAAATAAATAAAAAAAAAACATAATTATATTCTAACACCCTAAACTTGCTAAAATTTTAAAATGTTCAACAAATAAAGTGTTTAGTGAAATAAGCTTTTTAAGTTTATGAAATGGATTAGGCCTATGTTAGAAACTCTAGGATGGGTTGTGGGATTCTAATCCTTACTATTTAAAGGAAGGAAGAGATGGAACCGTAATCTCATTTGGTCATTATCTTCTCAAACTCTAGAGAAAATATTGAGAGAGAAAGTGGGGTTTTAGAAAGCGAAAGTGAAGAACAAGGAATCAAAGCAAAGAAATTGAAGATTTGAGACTTAAAATCTGTTTTTCGTCATTCATAGATCATCATAACATCATTTTCGTTGAGAATCTAGGTAAGAATTTCTCCAAATATGAAGTTTTGTGGGTTTTTAGGGTTTTGAGGTGAAACATGTGACACCCGACAAAAATTCAGGTGATGTACACTACTAAACATTCTTAATTCTCTAAATGTGTATTAGGCTTAAATTTTATTAATCAGGTCATCAAACGTCTAGCAAAGCCGTACTTTTTCGTGTTATGTATTCGGTGTTTTCTTTTAAAAAAAATATTGATTGACACTTGTGTAACTTGATAGACACGAACGTTCTTGATAATTAATCGAATGAATAGAAAACGTCTTGCATAATTATTTTATCCATAAAATATTACAATATGCATTTAAAATATAAGTTAATTTAACCTTTATATTTTCCTCGCGCATCTACGTATTATAAAGGTTAACGATTCACGAATCACCCGTATATGCATCTATACATATATATAGGCGTATTAATATGTATAGGAGAAGGATCCGTTAAACACCACCCCTTATTGCGAGAACCACGAGAACCAACGTGAATACAACAAAAAATTCCTAAAAAAATCTAAAAAACACCATATTTTTTTACTATTTTTTTTTGGAAAAATCACAATATTTCGTTAACAATAAAAGAATTTAAAAAAAATTGAGTAACAGTTATCCATGCACATGTGCATATGTATCATTTCTTTGACAAATTCCATAATACATTACAAATAGTAGACAATTGCACTTTCATTTACACTACCATATGTAATATACTACTTTTTACATTATCGATATTAAAAAATGCATATGTGCATCTATATGTATCAACATAAAATAAGGTGTTTTGGTACACTACTTTGCATACACTTTCCCTTTCATCTATTATACCATCTAGGGGTGTTCAAAACCGGATATCCGAGGATATCCGAAATTTTCGGATACTTGATTTCACTATCCGAATCCGTATCTGAAATTTCGGATATCCGATCGGATAGTGAATCGGATATCCGAATATCTGATTACTTATTTAATTTTTAATTTTTGTTATTTTTTAATATTTGGAACCAGATATTTCAGATAGTTTCGGATATCCAAACATAAATTTTCGGATATTTTTCAGATATTTCGGATAATTTTGGATACTTCGGATATTTTCGGATATTCGAATATCCGAAAAAATAAAATTTAAATTTTCGGATATTTCTGATATCCGAAATATCCAAAAATTTTTAAAATCACTATCCGAATCCGCATATGAAAATTCGGAAATCCAAATTTTCAGATAGTTCGGATTCGGATATCGGATAATTCGGATCGGATTTTCGGATATGGATAGTTTTGAACACCCCTAATACCATCCATAATACACTACATTACCTCCTATCATCCTTAATACAATACCATTACCAATATTTTCACTTTATTACATGTATATCAACACCATTTATACCATCCAATCAACATATTACATCATAAAGTGACAACTATAACCAAACCATCAACCACTAGATATAACTAACCAAAAAACATGTATATGGGCCTACTTCACCATTCAAAATCACAAACTTTTTGTACCCAATAGGCTATTAGATGGGATAGGGAGGCAAAACCGGTAAGTTTAATCTCTAAGTCGTTCATCGTTCAAGGCATAATCTTTCGTGACAAGCGGAGGAGCAGGCAACAAGAGCAAGTAGAGTGATTCCGGTTAGGAATATTCTATTTGTTCAAAATCTTTCCCTGACTTGATTGATGCAACTTGGATACGAGACCAAAACACGTTATGCACATGTGCATTTTGAATATTGGTAATATAAAAAGTAGTGTAAAACGGATGGTATTGTAAATTAAAGTGTAATTGTCTACTACTGGTAATGTATTACAGAATTTGTCGAAGTAATGATACATATGCACAAGTCATGGATAACTGTTACTCGAAAAAAAAGTTTTTTTTTCTTTTTTTGGTAACGAAATATAGCGATTTTTTTTAAAGAATATTAAAAAAAATTTGAGTGCTTTTTTTGATTTTTTTAGATTTTATTTTATGTTCACATGGTTCTCGCAATTTTCGCAATAAAGGTGATTCTCGTATAAACCTACCCAATATGTATATGAAACCCATATATATAATCATAATAATTTTGTGCCTTATATTTTTATTACTTAAAACCAACGTATTTTGTTTCACGTTTGAATATATTCCACAAAAAGCCCGTTTTGTCGAAATTCACCAACTCGACACGGCGCCACACCACTCGACTACCACCTACCACCCAACACCAACCAGCTACACCCCCTTAGGCCCTACGACCACTTTTCTTCAACATGTTGGATGTCTATATTCCATTTATTTATTTGTTGATTTAAATTTAAATGAATATCACACTTGATAAGTTGTACAAACCCTACCTGGTTAACTCTACAGGCATTTCTTTTGACTTTTGACACTCAAATCATTCTCCTTCCATGCCCCCATCTTTTCCCATGTTTTACTCATTATTATTTTCATATTTACTAATTACAAAAATCCCTCCGAATCCTAGAAATACGTACATACTCAACCAACAACACACTGTCTACTTTAATTTTCTCTTTTCCTCTTTGTCTCGTCCAGACCTTCAAAGCTACACATTTTCATTTTTTTTGTCAAACCTTTAAAACTCAAGATTAAAGCCAAGACTCTAGCCCAAGTGTCTTTCTAGTGACTCCATGTTTTTGTGGATTAAGAGACTTCTCCTTTTCTCTCAACCTTCTCCTTGCTGGTGAAGTGAGTGTTCATCTTTTAACTCATTTTATGTTAATTACATGTTGGTTTTTGTAGAAAAACAATCACCCAAATAGAGTGTCTTGAACTTATTTAAAATATGAAAACCTACATCTTAAACAAATTTATTTCTAAAATTACTTGTTAATATAAATAAGTGTTTACAAGGGCTTTACCAGTTCGTATATGACCTTATATTTTTAGTGGGATACTTGTTAGTTTAATATTTCATCAACTAAATTATATTTATTTGATAAATATGCTCAAAACCAAAATAAACTTTATATATAAATATACATTAAAACTTGTGGGAAGTTATAATATATTTGCTTGTGTTTTTACTGGTAACTTGTGAAAGAGTATAGAGAAAACACTTGGACTTTGGTTTCGAGTAGAAATACTTTCTTTGCAAAAAGTTGGGTCAGTTGTGCTTACGGTGAAAAAAAATACACACACACTAATAAAATAATAATATATATATATATATATGTATGTATATTAAAAGTTACACATTTTTTTTTGACAAACTAGTAATATTATAGATTTTGGATAAATGTATGTATTTTAGCACAAGTTCAGTTTTTGATAAAAATAGTCCTTAATGGAGTAGAATATACTATGGGAATTTCGTTTCAGAAATACATATAAATGTTATTTTTGATCATTGTGAGATAAATTTATATAATGGGTTAAAATATATATGCTTGGTGTAGTTAAATATAAGAATGATTTTACTAGGAATGAGCATAAAACCGAAATAATTGAACCGTAACCGAAATAACCGAATCGAAATAACCAAAAACCGCGATAACCGAAGGGTCGGTTATTTATATTTTTGATAACCGCATGTTGCGGTTCGGTTATGGTTATTATTAGTTTCATAACCGCAAATAACTGAACCGAACCGAATGTTTTAAACATGGCCGAATCCATGAGACCATAGGTTTTTAAGTTAGTGTTTAAGTGTTTAACCATGGCCCAATCCATAATTTTTTTGGTGAAGTGTTTAAGTCTTTTAACCATGACCCAACCTCATTGAATTTAACTTTAGCCACTTTGTGTTCATATTTATACTTCCACGTAACACGTGGAAGTAAAATATAATTAATAATTCTACAAGCTTTAACTGTGTATATTTATTTTTTACGCATGATATTTGCATAACCCACACATTTAAAGCCTAACTTTAGAGACGATAAAATAACCGACTATAACCAAAGCGAAACCGCATTAACCGCAAATAATCGATTAACCGAAACCGCATTAACCGAACCGAATGGTTATGATTTTTTGATAACCGAAGTGTACAATTCTGGTTTCGGTTATAGGCAATAACCGAACCGAACCGCACCATGCTAACCCCTAGATTTTACAACCTTAGGTATTTATTTAAAATATTTACCAAGTTATTACTATTGAATGTAGTCCTTAAAATACATTTATATGAGTCTAAGAAGCGAAATTTTCATTATTATACAAGAATAGTATTTCTTACGAGAATATATCATGTCGTGTTTAGATTTCAGTTCGGGTCAACTGGGTCTCGGTTTGGGTTCGAGTCAAAATAGGTCAACTTAGTTCGGGTCAACTGGGGTCAAAGATGGTCAACGCCTCAGATTTCGGTTCGGGTTAAACTCGGTCAACAGGCCAGTTTTGGAGTTCTGGACAACTAGTCGACACGAGAAGTGGTACAAATTTAACATAACGCGTTTGGATGTTTTTATTGATTATATTAATGTTGTTTTAATGTGAAATCGAGCTCAAACCGACCGGACTAGTGAAACGATAAATATTTTTCTAGTAAACTATTATCTCTAACGGACTTGTGCATTTCATACTATTATAGATTGCGTATACTAACTTAAAAACCGAACCAACATTTCGTTACATAATATATATATATATATATATATGTATTAGACTTACCCGCGACAAAGTACGGCATTTTGAGGATACGATAGATTATATATATGTTTTTTACATCGAATTGTTACGTTTTGAAGAATTATAGACAACTTGTATTGTCGGGTTTTGTTACGAAAACAGAGGAAACTCTGTCCGATTTTCGTTAAAAATATATATTTTTAATAGTCTTAACACCAACGAAAACGTATCGGGACTCAAATGAATTTTATAAAAATAAATATAAGTGTATGTTTATTTTTACGACTCTTTATAACTCGCAAAACAAGTTGATAACGTTTCAACGAACATGGTTTATAAGTTAACCGGACTCGGAAGTTTATATAAAATAAATATAATTATTTATATTTATTTCATACTAGAACTTGGAATCTTATAAATATAATTAGTTATATTTATTTCCAATGTCTACGACTCGAAACTTTATAAAATAAATATAATTGTTTATATTTATATCAAACGCCTAAACCAAAAACGACACGTTAGCATGCGACCTTCGTGTACATTATCATCTGGGTCATCTTAAAAACCAACAAACAGAGTCGATTATAACAGACGAACAACTATTTAATTATTTCAATAATTATCTACGAGACGCGAGACTACTACCGCGACTACGCAACGTTTATCTATATAAACAAATATATATATATATATATATATATATATATATATATAAGCACGCTTACATATGTTTATCTATGTACATGACGGTACAAATGCTTTATACAAACGAAGTGTATTATTTATTTTTTATAAATAAATATATATATATACATTATATATATATACATTATATATATATATGTATATATAATATATATGTAATATATATATATAACATATATTATATATCATATGATTAATATATATACATATATATAATATATATATAATATATATAGGGTAGAGATCTAAGAGAAGTCCACCTATTGAGAATTGAGAACGTTCAGGACCATACATTTTCCCTAAGCTTTTCGTAACATACACATATGTATAGTTCACAATTGACTATATACATATGTGTATAATTCAATATATATATACGTATATAATCAATTTTAAACTATACATATGTGTATATTACGAAAAGTTTAGTGAAAATGTATGGTCCAGAATGCTTCTCAAGTTTCTCAATTAGCCTAGTGCTTCTCACATAGATCTAGGCTAATTGAGAAACTTGAGAAGCATTCTGGACCACACATTTTCCCTAAGCTTTTCGTAATATACATATATGTATAGTTTAAAATTGACTATATACATATGTGTTGCATTCAAGATTTGACAATATACATACATGTATATAGTCAATTTTAAACTATACATATGTGTATATTACGATAAGCTTAAAAAATGTGTGGTCCAAAGTGCTTCTCAAGTTTCTCAAATAGGGTGGGCTTCTCTTAAGATCCATACCATATATATATATATATATATATATATATATATATATATATGAGATCAGGAGAAAATACCTAGAAGTGTGAGAACGGTGAGAAGGATTTTCAGCACAAGATCTTTATGATTTGTGGCTAAGATTGATGCGGTGACATTTTTGTAAATAATAGGAACTTTAGAACTACTAGGAGGGGTAATATCAGAAGATCCAAACAAGGGTGCATATGCTAATCACATGCCATTTCCTCCCGTCATGTTTTAAACGCCAATAACTTTTCTATACGTGATTATTTAAAAAAAACACCATAAAATTCAGTGTTTTTTATCTTTTCAACGAGTATACTATTGATATATTTTTTTGAAAAAAATTAACTGGGTTTTTACGGCGTTTTGAGCTTTGTGGTTTTTTTTGGTGTTTTAAACTTTGTTTTCTTATGGCGTTTTGAACTTTGTTTTTTTATGGCGTTTTTTAAACTGGGTTTTCATGTTTTTTATGGCGTTTTCAACTAGTTTTTATGGCGTCTTCTGAACTGAGTGTTTTTATGGCGTTTTCATGGTTTTTTTCTATTGAATTTGGGTGTTTTATGGCGTTTTCAACTGAGTATTTTTATGGAGTTTTTTCTGAACAAGGTGTTTTATGACGTTTTTATTTGAACATCCAGTTCATGTCATTTTTTTAAATTTCAAAAGTATAGCAATAGTATACTCGTTAGAAAGATAATAAAACACTCGATGTTATAGTGTAATTATTTTTTCAAAAACTAATCACGTATAAAAAAGTTACGGGAGTTTAAAAAAGATGATGGAATGTAAATTTGACTTGCATGTGGATAGTCCTTGACATGTGAGTGGCATGTACATAGACCTTTTGAAAATATTACCCCTAGTGTAAGTTAGCACCAACGCCACATGTCAACACTAAAATCGTTCTCACCATTTTCACACTTCTAGGCGTTTTCTCCAAATCTCACCCCTATATATATAGTGGAGGGTTCAAATGAGATTAATATATATATATATATATATATATATATATATATATATATATATATATATATAGTGGAGGGTTCAATTAGAAGAATTTTTTTGTAAGAAGAAAAAAACAAGAAATTTCTACCAATAGTAATGCTTCATTAGACTTCATTTAATATGTGTAGTTAATGTAACTATAAGAGTATATTGGTAAACTTACATACATCATTAATTGGTAGTTTCATCTTTAATAACTAAATATATTAAATTTGTAACCTATTTTTAAGATATATATTTTTCTCAAAAAATAAAAATTTATTTATAGTGTAGTGTGACATCTGAGCCATTTCAACTATAATAAAATTCTGAACCAAATGAAATCTTGTGATTCGTTCTCGATAATTGTAAAATTTCATGTGACATTCGTACATTTTAGTCCATGTACAATTTCGACACTTCAAAGCTTTTTCTGGAAGATATACGTAAACTGTTACGCAAACGTAATCAGTTTAACGCAACGTATATTCCGAAAAGTGACCTAAGTATACCTTAAATAAACTTTACATAACTTAGAAATAAGTTTTGAAAGGTTTGGTATGTCAAAAACAAATTTATTCGATCACAGGGACTATTTACGACAAACTACGAAAGCCTATCGATTCTCATAGCGACACACACTCTGGAGCAATAACATAAGCTAAACTACCCTAAATACTCTTTACATAACTTAGAAATAAGTTTTGAGGGCTTCGGTATGGCAAAAACATGCTTATTCAGCTCCAGGGGCTATTTTGCAAATTCTGCGAAACTATGCCGTTTCGCGTATTTCTTAATCCGGAACATGTGCGCACATCCAAAAATTTTTGTAATCATTAAAATATTGAATTTTAATGATTGGAATGCAAAAATATCATTCGTTACGCGTTTACGGTCATTTGCGCGTTCGTTACGATTTTCGTCGTAATTAACCGAAAACCGCAACCGTACAACCAAACGAACTGACTTTGAGATATTTTTAAGCACATTTCAAGTTCGCATACTTTATTGTCCTTATAAAGCTTGAAAATGGGGTTAACGGGTGTTAAAAGTGCCAAAACACGTCAAAATCAAGTTCAGGGGCCATTCTGCCAATTCTGAAACTTCACCCCTGCAAGTGCCTTACGGACCGTAAGGCAAAATCCCATACGGTCCATAAGGGGTCCCCAGCTCATTAGAATTGTTGAAACAAGGTGGCAGCTTCTTGTTAATTCCCTTATTGACTAAGCAAACGATTTTGCCACCCTTCTCTCTGCATCTAACATGTGTTATGACACTAATCCAACTTAGTGGTGACTCATGGACACTTGTAATGCTCTTATAACTTCAATTCAAGTATAAATAACATGGGAATTTAGCCATTTAAACTTTTGCAACCTACATCCTTGCTCTCATCTGAAGTAGCAACCAATTAGAGATCATTCCTGAGTTCTAGGGCTCTCCTAGAGTATTTGTAAGTGTTCCATTCATGTCTTGTTCAATTCTCTTAGTTTATTTGGACTAAAAATCAAGCAGTTTGACTTTCTGTTTGACTTTCAGTTTTGATCATGAATTGGTCGAAATAAAGTCCAATTGAACTTTGCAATATGATGGTGATCATGATGGTTATGGTCCTTAGTGATCATGCCTACTGAGTTCCACCTATTCAAGTCTTAGTGACGAGCCAAAGTTTTGGTAAAAAATGCTATAAATGCGCATATCATTACGGAACTAATTTTCGAGTATCAAAACAGTTTTTTTGGTACCAAAACGCTTTTATAACTTAGTTAGACATGTCAAAACATGTCTAACACGTCACTTTTGTTTTAGTGCTTGTTTAGAGTCGTAAGCCGAGCGGTTTTGACCACCGCTTTGACTTCCGAAAATGACCCGTTTGGTCGATCTTAGGATCCGACCAAATACATATTTATGACCATAATTATATTGGAATAACCCTCTGAGGTTATACCTTATGGTCACTTCATTTGGTTAGTGTTATGGTGATTAGTTGTTATATTCCTTAATAATGACCAAAATACCCTTTTTGTGAACAAATCAATCTAAAGCATAGATAATTTAATTTTTGACTTGTAATCTGATGTAATAACAATATTAACCATCCGAACGCGTAGTTGCGCAAATGACACGTTAAAGTGGCTTAAACTACCTTAATGGGTCAAAAGCACTTAGGAATCTTTCAAATCAGAATGTTAACTTTATTAAACCATTTCATATGAGTTCCATCACTCATTTGGTTTATAAAGTCTCATTCTATCTGATTCTTCCGATTATGTCCAGACTCATTTACATGTTATCCGACTCATTATAGGACACACACTTGATTCCTTGATCTTGGGCTTTGTTCACACAATCGCACAAGGCTTATCCGCAAATCACAGGCGAGTACATTGCTCCCCTCTTTTATGTTTTGCAAATGTTTTGTGGTGATTCATATGTGCTAAGTTGTTTTCATTGTTCAAATACTATGATTTATATAACAATATGGTTTCAATAATGTGATACAACTTGTTGGTGCGTTATCCATGATACGAATGACATTCATTAACATTTTTATGCCGCCCAGTAGTAAGTTATGGTACCATAGGATTGACAATCCTGTTACCAGGCTATTCACTAGATTTGGTGGGTAGTTTTGGGGAACGACAGAAACTGTTTATGATTAACAAATCTTTCGTTGATTTGTTAGTCTTGTTAAAGAGATCTTTTAGGATCTATTAAAGATACCCTTAGGGTACAGTCGAGTCAACAAAGGCTTGAATGTATTCATTAAAGAACGACTAAAAGTTTTCAGAATTAGAAACAAGGACAATGAATAATGTTTTATGACGAGTACAATGAACAATGGTTTATGACAAGGACAATGAACAATTGGTTTATAACACGAACAATGGTCGAATGGTTATTTTTGAACAAGGTTACACAACAGTTTTTATTTAAAGATATAAACCATACATAGTTTACTTACAAGATGATCTACAATTCAAATTTACGAAACAAATGTTTCTAGTCAAGATTCATGGCTACAAGGTTTTGATTTACTTATATTAACTTGTAAAGTTGATATATTATATTGCAATATCAAATACTTTTTGATATCCAGATTTATACTCGTCGACTCTCGAAGTTGGAAAAGGTATTGCAATATAGTTATAAAGCCATGAATTTGATACTCACAAAACCTATGTTCTCGCCGGCATTCTTTTATGTTGACCTCGTTTTTCACATATGTTTCAGGATTAGTTTCATGACGATTGTTGCTACATACTTCATCTAGGACGGACGCGGACTTTAATGCCTTAAAACAAGAAAGACAAATAATATACTTGTTTTGTTTATTGTAAATCCCGAGGACAACGTAATCGTGTTAATATTCAATAAAACATAATTTCAATTACCATGTGTTATATAACAATTCGTAATGTGACTCCCCAAGTGTTTCCGCCGCGTGTTGATTTACGCGATTTGGGGTGTTACAGATTGGTATCAGAGCACTGGTAATAGGGAATTAGGTTATTAGTAATGCTTTGACCTAGTCTATAACCTTCCTAGGCCCCCAATGCAAGTTTACTTGTGCTTAGATTCTTAAAACATTACCATCACTTATCCTTAGGTGATTACCAAAAACAAAGCATATCACATCTTTTGAAAGTCAATTTTTTTCTTAAACTTCACAAGAAACCATCTATCCTTAGATGGTTTGTTCTTGGGCTTATTGCCTTCAAAGTATTCAAAATCTCCTCAAAGTTTGGGTTTTATTAATGTGAACACGTGCAATCTGGAAAGGTGGATGCATGTACCCTGAGTTTTCTATCTAAGGATTAGAATGTTCGTACAAATCCGCATTTTCGGACCAGTCACTCTTACCTGGGAACTATTGGGGTGAGTGTCCACTTATAGGCTAAAGCATGTCTTTGCGATACATTATAAAGACCCATTTACTTTGATTAGTCATTGTGTCATTTGTTTGTTCTTAGTACTAAACAATTGATCACAATCCTTATGCTTCGTTGATATTTTTAACATTTCATTTTTGACTATCCTTTATCAATTCAACTTGTTCCCTCTCATATTATCCTATCTCTCTCTCTCTCTCTCTCTTTCAGAATGCCTCCTTCTCACAGCGATACTCAAAGGTCTGAACTGGCTATTACTATCACCCAACAGATAGGCATAATACTCAGTGGGACCCTTAAGTTAGTTGTAGCATTAACCGGTTTTGATGATAAGACTACTCACGAGGTACCAAAGAAGACGGAAGCCAAGCTTTCAAAAAAATCAAGGAAGCGTAAAGCTTCAAAGAATCGTACAATGATTGCTCCAATTCCACTTAATCAAGTGGATCCTAGTCAGGTGGCCCTGCCACCCGCTAAGAAACCATATAGAGGAAAAGCGCCTTGTGCCATTAATGTAACTTTCATCACTATGCCAGTGTCCGTTGCCGAAAATGTTCAAACTGTGGACGTTTTGGTCATATAGCCAATGTCTGTCGTTTACCCCTCATGCGATACCGGATTGTCCTAACTACCCACATGGAACCTGCTTCAATTTTGGTTATCCTAATCACATCAATTGACCTAGCTGGCAACATGGCGACTCAAAGTATGGACACAAGATTTACACTGGCAATGTCAAGGCTTGTGCTGATGTCTGAGTAAACACTTGAACTTTTATGTTTTCTGTTATTTCCAAGAATCTTGAAACACTTTGATTGTCTATAAATAAATGTGGTTGTTTTCATTTTATTTACAAATGTGATTACATATATGTGTGTTACACCCCTACAATACCAATACCAAGGACATGGTTCCTTGCAAATCAAACTACTCTCGTAGTTTCTTTCATTTTGTGATCGCTCGCGATCTCCACAAAAATCCTAAGTACTCGTTTCTTCCAAGAAACAAAGTACAAGGTACAAGTTATAACTCTTAATAGATACTCAAAGTACCACGTTGAATCCTTGATTGGATATCTAAGGATACTTCCATGAGTCCTTAATTGGTCTTATGCAATATTCTTATGAGCATATCACAACTCCCTGGTTTCATAACACTTTGCATAGTACATGATTTCAAAAACATTATACCCGATTTCAAAATTTCATGATTTTAAAGGCATTTCATAGGATTCTAAAAACATTTTAACATAGCATATTTACTTAGTATACAAAGTGCATAATTTCAAAATACATATTTTCAAAAACATTCAAAGACATTTCACATGATTTCAAAGATACTCTTGCGGCATATGTTGACTTAGAATATGAGCACATTGATTTATTTGCATCTTGCTATGTATGTTGACTGAACATACTAGTACATGATTTTCAAAGACATCTTGCTTGTATGTTGTATGAGCATATCAACTACACGGTTTTCAAAGACACTTTGCTTCATATGTTGACCTAACATATCTAGTGTGTGGTTTTCGAAACATTTTCGCCATTCAAAAACTCAAAATCCTTATAAGATCTTCCTATCTTCATAGTTAGATTCTTGTGGATGTTTAAAGTACTAAGTTGAAGTCCTTGGTTAGATTCCTTGTGTACTTTAATGCGTAAGGTACAAATTGATGACCAAGTTGACAATTATGTGTTTATGTGATTAGTAGTGATTTAGGTAACGAAACGAGCGTAATACCATAAGAACATGGTGGATACGCCGATGGTACTTCCCATATATAAGTGTTCTTATTGTATCACCCTTGTAGCGTTATCCAAATCACTATAGGATCTTTGGTGTTCAAGTCGATTCAAATGCTCGCTATCCAAATCCTTGTAAAATCTTCCATATCTTCATATGATAGATTCTTAGAAAGATATCCAAAAGTACTATCTTAAATCCCTAATGGGCTATTCTATGCAAATAGTTAGACCCTTGGATTTTAAGGTGCTATTCCAAAGTTAAAGAGATTGATTCGTCAATTTAGTTAAAGAGACCTTTCAGGGTTTAGTTAAAGAGACCTTTCAGGGTCTAGTTAAAGAGATCATTCGTTGATCTAGTTAAAGAAACCTTTTAGGGTTTAGTTAAAGAGGCCTTTCAGGGTCTAGTTAAAGAGATCATTCGTTGATCTAGTTAAAGAAACCTTTCAGGGTTTAGTTAAAGAGGCCTTTCAGGGTCTAGTTAAAGAGATCATTTGCTGATCTAGTTAAAGAAACCTTTCAGGGTTTAGTTAAAGAGGCCTTTCAGGGTCTAGTTAAAGAGATCATTTGTTGATCTAGTTAAAGAGGCCTCTCAGGGTCTAGTTAAAGAGGCCTTTCAGGGTCTAGTTAAAGAGGTCATGTGTTGACCTAGTTAAAGAGATTGTTCGTCAATTTAGTTAAAGAGACTCCTTGGTGGTCTATTCAAAGAGATCATTTGTTGATCTAACTAAAGAGACCCTTTTGTGATCTAGACAAGTCATCGCATGTTTACCCATTTGATTTTACCCTACAGATAACAAAATAAACTATGAAGACTATGCAACGAATTGAGTAATTATGGATGCATACATAATTATAAAATCCCTTGCATAGAAAACCATAGCAAGTTTTGTCATGTGTAAGAACCATAGTGATAAGAATAATGAAACAGGAACAATGTAATAAGGGCATAGTGGATACGCCGCTGGTACTTCCTATATATAAGTGTTCCTTATTACATTGCAAGCGTGACATTATTTAAGTTACTAGTAGTTCTGGACCTTGACCAATGTTGTTTTAATCTTTCACCTTCCAACTCCAACGTCGAGTTCACACAAGTTTCCCATACTGGTCTTCATGGGAAATCTCTATAAACATTCTTCCGTTTGAAATTCAACACTCATTTCTAGTTATGCTACGACAAAAGACATCACTTTGACATTTACTTAATTCTATACTAAGGTTGGTGCAAACAAAGATGTTGTACAACCACCTATTGCAACAAAGTTTAGATTTTCGAATCTAAGTTCATACCAATAGACAATGTAAGAGTACAATAAACAAAGTTCGCTGAGAGTCCAAACGTTTCCTAGAGTATTACTCTGGGAACGAAGGATCACTTGAAGCGATACCCTCACTTATGATTTCACAAATTTCCTCTAAATTAAATTTCGGGACGGAACTTCCTAAAGTAGGGGAGACTGTGACATCTGAGCCGTTTCAACTATCATAAAATTCCGAACCAAATGAAATATTATGATTCATTCTCGAGAATTGTAAAATTTCATGTGACATTCATACATTTTAGTCCATGTACAATTTCGACACTTCAAAGCTTTTTCTAGAAGATATACGTAAACTGTTACGCAAACGTAATCAGTTTAACGCAATATATATTCCGGAATAGTGAAATAAGTATAACATACCTTAAATAACCTTTACATAACTTAGAAATAATTTTTGAAAGGTTTGGTATGTCAAAAACAAATTTATTCGATCACAGGGACTATTTACGACAAACTACAAAAGTCTACCGATTCTCGTAGCGACACACACTCCGGAACAATGACATAAGCTAAACATACCCTAAATACCCTTTAAATAACTTAGAAATAAGTTTTTAGGGCTTCGCTATGACAAAAACATGCTTATTCAGCTCCAGGGGCTATTTTGCAAATTCTACGAAAGTATGTCGTTTCGCGTATTTCTTAATCCGGAACATGTACTGTCACACCCCAACTCGCAGCGGAAGACAAATGCAGGGTGCGGCAGACACATGGTAATTCTCCATAGTTTAAAAACATGATATCATAAACAGAGAGAACCTCGGTTACAACATACTGTGAGTATCATATTACACACCATAAGTTTAAGTACAGTACTACGAGCTATCACAACTCTTATTCTGCTACAGTTCACTACTACAGCCATCCACACGCATGTTTCTTACTCTTGCTTCGCTTTACCTGAAATGCATGTTAGTTTTAAAAAGGGTCAGCTAAACGCTGCGTGAGTTCCACTGGTTTAATTTTTGTGTAACACTATGTGTTAACAAGTTTAATTGCACAAGTCACAGTTCACGGATTTATCAACACAAACACCTTTAGCTAGCAGGACCATGTTACATCGAGCACCTGCAGCTCGCCGAACCGTGTCATAACAGACACCTGCAGCTTGCCGAACCGTGTTACAACAAGCACCTGCGGCTCACCGAACCGTGTCATAACAGATGCCTACAGCTTGCCGAACCGTGTGTTATAAAATTTACATCATCGCAAGTTGGTGCAATTAACACAGTTTGTAACAAGTTCATGTGTTAGGGAAGTGAAATTCCCTTCATAAGTTTGTATAATCAACACAGTTTGTAACATGCATTCCACCCCAAGTAAAACAATGAAACGGTTAAAAGCGGGGTAGTGAAACTTACAGTGCAAATAGTGGTCTCAACACAAGAGTGGTCGAATAGCTGGAACAACTTTAATGCCACACATGCAAGCATGGACTCAAATCAGTATCTAAGTTGGTAATGATTATAACTTGGATTTAGTCAGGAGTTTTTACTCCGGATTGAGTCTATAGGATACTGGTATGGTGATGGACATCAGGGTAGTATTAGTTTCCAGTGTGGCTTCCGGGCACCAATTCGCGTGCCAGCCAAAGTCAGTAGTTTAATGTGTTCGGGTAATGGTACGGGAATACCTGTAGTGCCAACACGTGGTTATTCAAGAATGATTAACTTTCCATTAAGGGAGTTTGAGTGTTCGGTGGTTCTAAGTTGCCCAAATTTGAGTTTCCATTTTCACCGTCGGGAATCTTCCCGAACTGCCTTAGGACACACCCAGGGTGCCCAATTTTCCTGGGAATCTCCCGGAATACTATCGGTGTTCAAATTATAGTATTTGTCGGGTTGGGTCAGTTCTCAGTTCCGGCAGGTTCGTTATACAGTAAACTGCCGAAATTGCTTTAAAATAATCTATTTTTAATTCCGTAAATTCCCATTTAATCTATATTTTATATAAAAATCTGTAATTTTTTATATAAATCAATAAAAATCTGTAGATTATGGTAAAAAATTTTGGGACTTTAGTTTGTTAGTTTACTTATTTAAATAAATTATTTATAAAACTATTTTTAACCACATAATTCCAATTAAATACCATAAGTAGTTAAAAAAAATTCCAAAAATTCCCAGAACACCTTATACATGTCCAGGAACTTCTCACAAAATTTTGAGATTTTTCCGATTTCGTTTCGGTGCGTTCCCGACTACCGAAGACTCGCAAAAACGTGGATTTTTAACCCAATTCAAAACTCAACCCAAATGGACTCCGTTTCCCAGGACATTCCCCATATGTTCCTTAGTGTCTCTATAAAATTTGGTGATTTATTGAACTCGTTTGATATTTTCTCCGAAATTCTTTCGGTAAAACAGTTAAAAATTCACCAAAAAGCTTAGAAAATTCCAAAATTTCTAAAATTTTACGTGGACCTTTCTGAAATACCCTACATCACCCCACCAAATTTCAGTTCAATCCAAGTTACACGGACCAAGTTATAGGCAAAACAATTTTCTGCCTAGCCTAGATTCGGTTTTCGGATCATATACCTAGCGATTCTTCCGATTCCAAGCGTTTATCTTGATCCCAGAAGTGTGTAAAGGCTATAATCAGTACCTACACACCAAGTACAACCCAAATATGCTAGAACTTAGATCAATCAAGCTTTAATTCATTGTTTTTTGGTTAATCGAATAGTTAAGCGATTTTTGTCGAATAAGAGTTGATTAGGGTATCAAACCCCAATGATTAGTGACCATGGCTGCCATATAACACTAGGGGTTTCATGTGGTTTTCATATTCAGTCCTAAAACTTGTTTAAAACTCCAAAATTCATTGATTAAAAAGCATTTGTCGGCTAGAAATCGCGTTTAATCGAAAAAACAGACTTAGAATTATAAGTATCAAGGCTAATACCTTTGAATTAAGACTTGTTCTTGATGAATTCAGCTGAGAAGAAAGGTTTGAGAGCATATTTTTGGAGAAAACTTTGAAGGAATTTGATTAACATTAAAAGAAAAAAAACATTTATATAACCATGGGGGGTTGGCGGTTTGGAGGTGGGGTCCTACGCGCGTTTCGGGTACAGTTCGTTCGGGTCTGCACGCGTTCTCGATTTGCGTGACGAACTCCGTTTTGCGCCTACTTAGTGTCAAAAGACTTGGTTTTAAAAATTATGCATAACCGTCTTAAAATCTGAATCCAGTTACGTTTTAGTCATAAAAGTCTCGTTTGACGTTCGTTTAAGTGTTTTTAAGCTTGATCGATCGTTCCTTGCACATTCGGTTGCCTTATATTATGCCCGAAACGAATGCGTTTCCCCAACCGGGAGCTGCTTCGTTTTGTGCCTGGGCTTTGATTATTTTCAAACCTTATGTCACAGTCTATGGCACAAAACTAAGCTATTCCTAGAACTCAGAATTTTAAATAAGGATACCGATAATCTAATAATCTACGTCAAAGGTTTAATGCGCTGTTAAACGTCAAGTCTCCGTTTAACACGTTGTTCAAAGCTAAGGACGCCAACCTCGCATCGTTGGTCCTTAGTAGTGTCATGTCAACCATGACGTGTTCTCAGATTCCTCCGAGATATAACATATATTGGTTCGCACAACACACAAGTCATGAAATTTCATAAGGTCTACGCACAATTATAGTTTTAGTCATGCTTTAAGTTTAGGACCAATTAAGGTGTATCTGGTTTTGTCATGGGTATCACAGTATCCCCTGGTTAAGAAATTTCAACCCCGAAATTTACTTTGTCCCGCTAGGGAAGAGGTAAGTGTATTTTCTACGGAATTCATCCTTCCGTTCCCAGGTATATTCAGGTCCTTGTTTAGAGTTCCACCGGACTTTAACCATTGAAATTTTGTTATGTCTTAATTGTTTGACCCTACCATCAATTATTTCCACCGGCTCTTCCACAAAGTGGAGTCTATCGTCAACGTTTCCAAAGGTACCTGGGTAATTTCGCCTGACAGGCATTTCTTCAGGTTTGATACATGGAAGACATCGTGAATGGCACTAAGTTTGGTTGGTAATTTCAACCGATACGCTACCGGGCCTACCTTGGCTTGGATCTCGTATGGCCCAATGTAGCGCGGGGCTAGCTTTCCTGACTTTCCAAATCGGATAACGCCTTTCCACGGCGATACCTTTAACAGAACTCGTTCACCTACTTTGAACGATATTGGTTTTCTGCGCACATCAGCTCAACTCTTTTGCTGACTATGGGCGGCTTTCAGACGGTTCCGAATATGATGGACCTTATCAGTCGTTTCCTGAACTAGTTCAGATCCCGTCAGTTGAGTGTCACCCACTTCGGCCCAACAAAGTGGTGATCGGCACTCTCGACCATCGAGGGCCTCATACAGGGCTGCTTGAATGCTACTGTGGTAACTGTTGTTATATGAAAATTCCACTAGTGGGAGATGCTTGTCCCAGCTTCCTCCGAAGTCCATGACACAAGCACGAAGCAAGTCCTCTAGTGTCTGAATCGTGCGTTCCGATTGGCCATCGGTTTGGGGACAGTAGTGCTTAAATCAATTCGCATCCCCAAACTCTCTTGTAGTTTCTGCCAGTATCGTGAAGTAAAGTGGCTGTCTCGGTCGGAAATAATAGCAATCGGGACACCATGTCTAGCTACTATCTCATCAGTATAAATTTCGGCCAACTGGTCAGTCTTATAGTTAGTGCGGATCAGAATGAAATGTGCGGATTTAGTCAATCGATCTACGATTGCCCAGATCGCATCATGACCACGAGGCTTTTCGGAAGATGGGTCATGAAATCCATCATGATTTGTTCCCACTTCCACTGAGGTATCTCGGGTTGTTGCAACATTCCCGACGGTTTCTGATACTCAGCCTTGACTAGCGCACAAGTCAAGCATTGGCTCACGTATTCGGCCACGTCCTTTTTCATTCCCGGCCACCAATAAAACTCTTTCTGGTCATGGTACATCTTATCTGTACCGGGATGGATCGAATATTTCGATTTATGAGCCTCGTCCATTATTAATTGTCTCAGCTTTGAACTTGCAGGAATCCACACTCGATTCTTAAAGTACAACACCCGTCCGTTTTCTTCTCAAAGCTTTTCTCATTCCCGTGCAATCCTTCATTAGGTAACTGGCTTTCCTCCAAGGCCTGCATCTGCGCGTTCCGAATTTGATCTATCAAACTATCTGCACGATCATTCCCAAGGCTCTCACTCGAAGGGGCTTAATTCGATCCTTCCTACTTAGCACATCTGCTACCACATTAGCTTTCCCCGGGTGGTACTTTATCTCACAATCATAATCATTTAACAATTCCACCCATCTGCGCTGCCTCATGTTCAATTCCTTTTGGTCGAAGATATGTTGGAGGCTTTTGTGATCGGTATATATAGTACACTTGGTACCATATAAATAATGTCTCCGAATCTTTAATGCGAATATAACTGCTCCTAGTTCCAGGTCATGGGTCGTGTGATTCTTCTCATGCACCTTCAGTTGTCTAGAAGCATACGCAATAACTTTATTCCCTTGCATAAGGACACAAGCCAAGCCCTTGTCGTGATGTGTCGCAATATATGACAAAGTCGCCATTGCCTTCGGGTAATGTCAAGATTGGGGCCTCACATAACTTTTTCTTTAACAGCTGGAACGCTCTTTCTTGGTCTTCACCCCATTCGTACTCCTATCCTTTTGCGTCAATGCGGTTAGCGATTGGGCAATACTCGAGAAGTTTTCGATGAAGCGACGATAATACCCTACCAATCCCAAGAACTGGCGTATTTCTTTTAGAGATTTCGGCGCTGGTCAGTTCTTGATTGCTTCTATCTTGCTTGGATTACATGAATCCCATGTTGATCCACCACATGCCTTAGAAATTGTACGGCTCGTAACCAAAAGTCGCACTTAGAAAACTTAGCGTACAGTTGTTCGGTCCGTAGTATCTCCAAGATAGCACGCAGATGATGCTCGTGCTCGTCCATACTCTTGGAGTATATCAAAATATCATCAATGAAGACGATGAAAAATTTGTCTAGGTATAGCTTACATACCCTGTTTATGAGGTCCGTGAACACCGCAAGTGCGTTAGTTAACCCAAAGGGCATAACCAGGAATTCGTAGTGGCCATAACGAGTTCGAAATGTGGTCTTAGGAATATCGTCTTCTTGGACCTTCACTTGATGGTAACCTGACCGAAGGTCTATCTTAGAAAAATAACGGGTTCCTTGCAACTGATCAAAGAGATCATCGATTCTCGGAAGAGGGTACCGAGTCTTGATAGTGACTTTATTCAATTCCTTGTAGTCGATACACATTCGGAAGCTACCGTCCTTCTTCTTTACTAACAAAACTGGGGCTCCCAGGGGGAATAACTAGGATGGATAAAACCACGATCGAGTAACTCCTGCAACTGCGTCGATAGCTCTGGCATCTCGGACGCTGCAAGACGATATGGGGCATTGGCAACGGGTGCCGTTCCCGGTATTAAGTCGATGCGAAACTCGACTTGCCGATTGGGCCGCAATCCAGGCAATTCCTCTTGGAACACATCAGGGTATTCACATACCACCGGTATGTCTTCAATACGTTTCTCGGCTGGCTCCTCCGATGTGACGCTAGCTAAGAACATGTCACATCCCTGTCGTATACATTTCAACGCCTTAAGATGAGATATAAAGTTCAACGTGGCGCCTAACTTCTCTCCTTTACCATAATTGCATCTGTGGGGGATAAAGGAATCTTCACAACCTTTTGTTCACATAATACCTCCGCACGATGGTTGGACAACCAGTCCATTCCTATGACAATATCAAAACTACCCAATTCTACTGGTAAAAGGTCAATAGTAAACTGGTAACCGTTAAGGGTTAGAGGGCAATTAACGATAAGTTGGTGACTGGTAATTGGTCTCCGGCTGGCAAGTTCGACGGTATAGGGGTGTTTCAGGTCAACAGCAGGCATATTCAAGAGTGGCAAAAATGCAATTGACATATAACTTTTATCGGCTCCCGTATCAAATAACACTGAAGCAAATTGATTGGAAATGAGGAACGTACCTGAAACCACGTTGGGATCCTGGCGTGCGTCACCAGGTCCCATGACAAAGGCATGACCTCGGGCTGCATTCGAGGTAGATGCTTGGTTCTGCGTGCTCCTTCCTGCCATCTGCTGGGCTTACTTCGGACAACTATACGAAAGTGCTCCATGCTGCCACATCCGAAGCATGTACGGGGGTAGGTAACCTGTTGTGGTGCAGGTTGTTGAGGTCGCTGCTGATGAGGTTGGGGCCTAGGAGATTGAAAACGGGTTGGTTTGGAATTTGGTTCCACGACCATCTTACAATCTTTGGCAAAATGCCCATTGTTATGACACTTCGAGCATTTCACTGCTCGGCATGTACCAGAGTGGTGGAAAGCGCACTTGTTGCACTTTGGGGCTTTTCCTTTATAGTTATCAGAGTTACCAGTGTAACTCTGGCTAGTTGCTTTCCCTTTCTTCGGTGTTGCTGCCCCCGTCTTGATTACTTTCTTGGGCTTTCCGCTTATTCCCAATCACTAAACTGTCACACCCCGACCCGTTCGGTCCTTCAGTTCCACTAACTTCCATTGGGTTGTAGTCCATGACGTGCGTATACGTGCAAACCAGTCTAACCTTGTTTTGCGCGTTACTTGGATTGTCGTTTGACCTACGGGTCCTGGTTGCGGGTACGGTTGCGGGTTAGCATTAATATCGGCACTAACCTGCGCCACAATCGTGGGAATAACAGCCTGTAGTTGTTGCGCTATCATTTGCGCAATTTCTGCCTCAGTCATCTGTGGTGCGCGTTTCGGGGCCATTCTATTATAACCAATAGATGTCTAGGTATCAATGTCAGGTATCCAGTTAACACATATCACATATTCGCCTAAAACATCACACACACTTCATCACACACGTGAATCCACGACACAGATAGTCAAAAGCATCGTCATATATATATATATATATATATATATATATATATATATATATATAATGTCATCATCATGCAAGCGTCAAAATTTGCAAATAGACTTAACCCATAATGGCCAGTGCTTAGATGTGTTGTCAAAATGTGTCACCACAGTGACGTACAGACTCGATGCAAAAAAGTACTAACCAGGAAAGCGTGAAAATATTATGACTGCATCACCACCTCGACATGGGTATAACCCAGTGCTTGGTAGGATGTAAAAAAGATACATCATCTCTATCTATACTGAAAGAAAAAACCATACTAAGAACGCCACATCCACCAGGCCAATCCTCCAAAACCTGCGACCAAACCTACAATAGCACCGATACATACCAATGCACGGAAATGATCCTGCTCATGATGGACATATCCCATACCCTGCTGTAAAGCAATGATCGCCTGCTGTAAGACGATTAAGTAGTCTCCCATCAACCGCCTCTGCTGCTCATCCTCATCCCGTGCCATCCGTAGTACTGAAATCTGCTCGAACAGAAATCCCATCAAGCTGCTCTCGGTGATGGGAGCAGGCACCTCCTGGGGAGGAACATGTATACCCCAGACAGGTGGAGTAGGCTCTCTAAACGGCTGGGAAGGGCCACCTTGCTCGTATGTGTGAAACGGGGAAGGGTTCTCCCAAGGTGGGGTCAGAAAATGAGCAGGGAAGTGCTGCTGGGTCCCTATAGGTACGGGTGTCGGACGAATAGGGGACCTGGGTGGGGTAAACACAGGTACAGGTGTAAGCACCTTCCGACGAGCCGTCTGTCGGAGGCGGATAAGGGGTACTTCCTGAGAACTAGGTGAAGAGAGTGAATAAGCACTCCAGGTAGAAGGAGTATAAGGCTCAGGCGGAGACTCAGGTGTAGATAACCTAGGTGCTACCGGCTCCCACTCCCAATGCCCTGTGGCAGGAGTAGGGCTCCTAGGAATAGGTCCTACTGGTATGGCAACATCTGGGGTACGACTATGCTCCGCAGAGCTAGTCGGGTGATGTGATGGCGAACGGTAGGCGCTCGAGGCTTCCCCCTCTCGCTTAGTACGAGGTCTGGGTGGGTACGGACCACAACAATAACCAGAAGGATCTGGCGAGTAGCTCGATGTCAAAAGGGGTGTCAGCGGATCCTCCTCAGGATCAGTCTCCATATGCGAAGTCGACTGGTGACTCGAACTATGCGACATGCTACCTGAAAAAAGAAAACCCCACACAACGCTGATTTGACTGACAAAATACTAAACTCAACATCCCACAAATATACACATAAGCACGTATTGCATGCAATTTCAATTTTTAAGATTTATAAAAAAAATACTTGCGGTTGGTGACGTTAGTAGACGGATGTCCGTCCTATCTCAATGACGTTCCCAGAACTCCCAAGTATGAGCAGATAAATTATGGTGTTCCGGACCACAATAATTTATTTGCCCCACCAGGGCTTCCTGGTAATAGCCATACTACTCAGTTTCTAAAGGTTCTCAGCGTGTGGAGACTAACTTAGGATTATAGTCTAGGTTCTTTTAGAGATACCTAGTTTGCTATAACCGAACGCTCTGATACCATCTTCTGTCACACCCCGACACGCAGCGGAAGACAAATGCAGGGTGCGACAAACACGTGGTAATTCCCCGTAGTTTAAAAACATGATATCATAAACATAGAGAACCTCGGTTACAATATACTGTCAGTATCATATTACACACCATAAGTTTAAGTACAGTACTACGAGCTATCACAGCTTTTATTCTGCTACAGTTCACTACTACAGCCATCCACACGCACATTTCTTACTCTTGCTTCGCTTTACCTGAAATACATGTTAGTTTTAAAAGGGTCAGCTAAACGTTACGTGAGTTCCACTGGTTTAATTTTTGTGTAACACTATGTGTTAACAAGTTTAATTGCACAAGTCATAGTTCACGGATTTATCAACACAAACACCTTCAGCTAGCAAGACCATGTTACATCGAGCACCTGCAGCTCGCCGAACCTTGTCATAACAGACACCTGTAGCTTGCCGAACTGTGTTACAACAAGCACCTGTGGCTCACCGAACCGTGTCATAACTGACACCTACAGCTTGCCGAACCGTATGTTATAAAATTTACATCAGCGCAAGTTGGTGCAGTTAACACAGTTTGTAACAAGTTCATGTGTTAGGGAAGTGAAATTCCCTTCATAAGTTTGTGTAATCAACACAGTTTGTAACATGCATTCCACCCCAAGTAAAACAATGAAACGGTTAAAAGCGGGGTAGTGAAACTCACAGTGCAAATAGTGGTCTCAACACAAGAGTGGTCGAATAGCTGGATCAACTTTAATGCCACACATGCAAGCATGGACTCAAATCAGTATCTAAGTTGGTAATGATTATAACTTGGATTTGGTCAGGAGTTTTTACTCCGGATTGAGTCTATAGGACACTTGTATGGTAATGGACATCAGGTTAGTATTAGTTTCCAGTGTGGCTTCCGGGCACCGATTCGCGTGCCAGCTAAAGTCAGTAGTTTAATGTGTTCGGGTAATGGTACGGGAATACCAGTAGTGCCAACACGTGGTTATTCAAGAATGATTAACTTTCCATTAAGGGAGTTTGAGTGTTCGGTGGGTCTAAGTTGCCCAACTTTGAATTTCCATTTTCACCGTCGGGAATCTTCCCGAACTGCCTTAGGGCACACCCAGGGTGCCCAATTTGCCCGGGAATCTCTCAGAATACTACCGGTGTTCAAATTATAGTATTTGTCGGATTGGGTCAGTTCCAGTTCCGGAAGGTTCGTTATACAGTAAACTGCCGAAATTGTTTTAAAATAATCTATTTTTAATTCTGTAAATTCCCATTTAATCTATATTTATATAAAAATCTTTAAATTTTTATATAAATCAGTAAAAATCTATAGATTATGGGAAATATTTTTGGGAATTTATTTTGTTAATTTACTTATTTAAATAAATTATTTATAAAACTATTTTTAACCACATAATTCCAATTAAATACCATTCAGTAGTTAAAAAGTTCCAAAAAAATACCAGAACACCTTATACATGTCCAGGAACTTCTCGCAAAATTTTGAGATTTTTCCGATTTCGTTTCGGTGCGTTCCCGACTACCGAAAACTCGCAAAAACGCGGATTTTTAACTCAATTCAAAACTCAACCAATTGACTCCGAATTTTCCCAGGACATTCCCCATATGTTCCTTAGTGCCTCTGAAAATTTGGTGATTTATTGAACTAGTTTGATATTTGTTCCGAAATTCTTTCGGTAAAACAGTTAAAAATTCACCAAAAATCTTAGAAAATTCCAAATATTCTAAAATTTTACATGGACCTTCCTGACAATACGCTACATCACTACATCGAATTTCAGTTCAATTCAAGTTACAGGGTGAAGTTATAAGCAAAACAAATTTCTGTCTAGCCTAGATTCGGTTTTCGGATCATATACCTAGCGATTCTTCCGATTCCAAGCGTTTATCTTGATCCCAGAAGTGTGTAAAGGCTATAATCAGTACCTACACACCAAGTACAACCCAAATATGCTAGAAATTAGATCAATCAAGCTTTAGTTCATTGTTTTTCGGTTAATCGAATAGTTAAGCGATTTTTGTCGAATAAGAGTTGATTAGGGTATCAAAGCCCAATGATTAGTGACCGTGGCTGCCATATAACACCATGGGTTTCATGTGGTGTTCATATTCAGCCCTAAAACTTTTTAAAACTCCAAAATTCATGGATTAAAAAGCGTTTTTTTCGGCTAGAAATCGCGTTTAATCGAAGAAACGGACTTAGAATTATAAGTATCAAGGCTAATACCTTTGAATTAAGACTTGTTCTTGATGAATTCAGCTGAGAAGAAGGGTTTGAGAGCAGATTTTTGGGGAAAAGTTTGAAGGAATTTGATTAAAATTAAAAGAAAATAAAAAAAAACATTTATATAACCATGGGGGGTTGGCGGTTTGGAGGTGGGCCCCCTAGGGCCACCTCGTGCTTTGTTTTGCGTGCTTAAAGATGATGTTGATCTTTCGGATAAGTACAGGTTCGTTTTCGGGTCCTGCGTGCGTTCTCGATTTGCGTGACGGACTCCGTTTTGTGCCTACTTAGTGTCAAAAGACTCGGTTTTAAAAATTACGTATAACCGTCTTAAATCGAACCCAGTTACATTTTAATCATAAAAGTCTCGTTTGACGTTCTTTCAAGTGTTTTTAAGCTTGATCGATCGTTCTTTGCACATTCGGTTGCCTTATATTATGCCCGGAACGAATGCGTTTCCCCAATCGGGAGCTGCTTCGTTTTGCGTGCCTGGGCTTTGATTATTTTCAAAGCTTATGTCACAGTCTATGGCACAAAACTAAGCTATTCCTGGAACTCGGAATCTTAAATAAGGCTACCGATAATCTAATAATCAACGTCAAAGGTTTAATGCGCTGTTAACGACAAGTCTCCGTTTAACACGTTGTGCAAAGCTAAGGACGCCAACCTCGCATCGTTGGTCCTTAGTAGTGTCATGTCAACTATGACGTGCTGTCAGATTCCTCCGAGGTATAACATATATTGGTTCGCACAACACACAAGTTATGAAATTTCACAAGGTCTACGCATAATTATAGTTTTAGTCATGCTTTAAGTTTAGGACGAATTAAGGTGTACCTGGTTTCATCATGGGTATCACATGTACGCACATTCAAAAAATTTTGTAATCATTAAAATCTTGTATTTGCGCGTTCGTTACGATTTTCGTCGTAATTAATCGAAAACCGCAACCGTACGACCAAACGAACTGACTTCTGAGATATTTTTAAGCACATTTCAAGTTCCCCATACTTTATTGTCCTTATAAAGCTTGAAAATGGGGTTAACGGGTGTTAAAAGTGCCAAAACTCGTCAAAATCAAGTTCAGGGGGCATTTCTGCCAATTCTGAAACTTCAGCCCCTACAAGGGCCTTACGGACCGTAAGCCAAAACCCCATACGGTCCGTAAGGGGTCCCCAACTCATTAGAATTGTTGAAAGAAGGTGGCAGCTTCTTCTTAATTCCTTTATTGACTAAGCAAACGATTTTGCCACCCTTCTCTCTGCATCTAACATGTGTTATGACACTAATCCAACTTAGTGGTGACTCATGGACACTTGTAATGCTCTTATAACTTCAATTCAAGTATAAATAACATGGGGATTTAGCCATTTAAACTTTTTTAATTCTCTTAGTTTATTTGGACTAAAAATCAAACAGTTTGACTTTCTGTTTTGATCATGAATTGGTCGAAATAAAGTCCAATTGAACTTTTCAATATGATGGTGATCATGATGGTTATGGTCTTTAGTGATCATGCCTACTGAGTTCCACCTTTTCAAGTCTTAGTGACGAGTCAAAGTTTTGGTCAAAAATGCTATAAATGCGCATATCATGACGAAACTAATTTTCGAGTATCAAAACAGTTTGTTTTGGTATCAAAACGCTTTTAAAACTTAGTTAGACATGTTAAAACATGTCTAACTCGTCACTTTTGTTTTAGTGCTTGTTTAGAGTCGTAAGCCGAGCGGTTTTAACCACCCTTTGACTTCCGAAACCGACCCATTTGGTCGATCTTAGGATCCGACCAAATACATATTTATGACCATAATTATATAGGGAATAACCCTCTAAGGTTATACCTTATGGTCAATTCATTGATTAGTGTATGGTGATTATGTTGTTATATTCCTTAATAATGACAAATACCTTTTTGCGAACGAAATCAATCTAAAGCATAGATAATTAAAATTTGACTTGTAATCTGATGTGATAACAATATTAAACATGTTTTGACAATTTAGACCTATCATAACACATATCTAACCATCCGAACGCGTAGTTGCGCAAATGACACGTTAAAGGGGCTTATACTACTTTAACGGGTCAAAAGCACTTAGGAATCTTTTCAAATCAGAATGTTAACTTTATTAAACCATTTCATATAAGTTCCAACACTCATTTGGTTTATAAAGTCTCGTTCTATCCAATTCTTCTAATTATGTCCAGACTTATTTACATGTTATCCGACTCATTAGGACACACACTTGATTCCTTGATCTTGGGCTTTGTTCACACAATCGCACAAGGCTTATCCGCAAATCCTAGGCGAGTACATTGCTCCCTTCTTTTATGTTTTGCAAATGTTTTGGGGTAATTCATATGTGCTAAGTTGTTTTCATTGTTCAAATACTATGGTTTATATAACAATATGGTTTCAATAATGTGATACAACTTGTTGGTGCGTTATCCATGATACGAATGACATTCATTAACATTGTTATGCCGCCCAGTAGTAAGTTATGGTAATATAGGATTGACAATCCCGTTACAAAGCTATTCACTAGATTTGGTGGGTAGTTTTAGGGAACGACAGAAACTGTTTATGATTAACAAATCATTCGTTGATTTGATAGTCTTGTTAAAGAGATCTTTTAGGATCTATTAAAGATACCCTTGGGGTATAGTCGAGTCAACAAAGGCTTGAATGTATTCATTAAAGTGTGACCAAAAATTTTCACAATTAGAAACAAGGACAATGAACAATGTTTTATAACGAGTACAATGAACAATGGTTTATGACAAGGACAATGAACAATTGGTTTATAACACGAACAATGGTCGAATGGTTATTTTTTAACAAGGTTACACAACAATTTTTATTTAAAGATATAGACCATACATAGCTTACTTACAAGATGATCTACAATTCAAATTTACGAAAAAAATGTTTCCAGTCAAGATTCATGGCTACAAGGTTTTGATTTACTTATATTAACTTGTAAAGTTGATATATTATATTGCAATATCAAATACTTTTTGATTTCCAGATTTATACTCGTCGACTCTCGAAGTTGGATGAGGTATTAAAATATAGTTATAAAGCCATGAATTTGATACTCACAAGACCTATGTTCTCGCCGGCATTCTTTTATGCTGACCTCGTTTTTCACATATGATTCAGGATTAGTTTCATGATGATTGTTGCTGCATACTTCATCTAGGACGGACGCGGACTTTAGTGCCTTAAAACAAGAAAGACAAATAATAAACTTGTTTTTTTTATTCTAAATCCCGAGGATAATGTAATTGTGTTAATATTCAATACAACATAATTTCAAATACCATGTGTTATGTAACAATTCGTAACGTGACTCCCTAAGTGTTTCAGCCGCGTGTTGATTTACGCGATCTGGGGTGTTACAGATACCTGGTATCAGAGCACTGGTTAAAGGGAATTAGGTTATTAGTAATGCTTTGACCTAGTCTATAACCTTCCTAGGACCCCAACGCAAGTTTGCTTGTGCTGAGATTCTTAAAACATTACCATCACCTATCCTTAGGTGATTACCAAGAAATCATCTATCCTTATATGGTTTGTTCTTGGGCTTATTGCCTTCAAAGTTTTCTGTACCCTGAGTTTTCTGTTTAAGGATTGCAGTGTTCGTACAAATCCGCATTTTCGGACCAGTCACTCTTACCTGGGAACTCTTGGGGTGAGTGTCCACTTATAGGCTAAAGCATGTCTTCGTGATACATTATAAAGACCCATTTACTTTGAATAGTCACTGTGTCATTTGTTTGATCTTAGTACTAAACAATTGATCACAATCCTTATGCTTCGTTTATATTTTTAACATTTCATTTTGACTATCCTTTATCAATTCAACTTGTTCCCTCTCATATTATCCTTTCTCTCTCTCTTTCAGAATGCCTCCTTCTCACAGCGATACTCAAAGGTCTGAACTGGCTATTACCATCGCCCAACGGATAGGCATAATACTCAGTGGGACCCTTAAGTTAGCTGTAGCATTAACCGGTTTTGATGATATGACTACTCACGAGGCACAAAAGAAGACGGAAGCCAAGCTTTCAAAAAAATCAAGGAAGCGTAAAGCTTCAAAGAATCGTATAATGATTCATCCAATTCCACTTAATCGAGTGGATCCTAGTCAGGTGGCCCTGCCACCCGCTAAGAAACCATACAGAGGAAAAGCGCCTCTGTGCCATCAATGTAACTTTCATCACTATGCCAGTGTCTGTTGCCGAAAATGTTCAAACAAGGGGCGTTTTGGCCATATAGCCAATGTCTATCGTTTAGCCGCTACGCCAAACCACTCAAATTGGCTAGGCTCATTCTCACTTGCGACGTGGCTCGAAGACTCTAAGGGGCGAGGCCCACATATGCTCGTGCGAAGCACGAAGTGTGACATCCCGGTTTTTCAGGTACTTTAAACACGCTACTTTATTGTTATTCATCCCTACGCTAACTTAATTTGGAGAATTTAATTACGCGCTCGCAATAACTATGCTAACTTTAGTATTTAGGGAATACACGATGTTTGGGAGTTTTAACGGATTGTATCTGAATTACATGCTACGTGTATTAGACGTTTGTGAATCTATTGTGTCACACTCCAAATACGTGATTTAATATTTATAAACTTTGTGTCGCGAATAATTGTCGAGTCGTATTGTGTGTAGTTATTTATCAGATTATAATGAGCGGTTAGTAAATTCTATTTGTAAGCCGAACCGAACCGAGCCTGTGAAACGTTTCGACTTCACGACCAAGCAAACCCAACCCGCCACCCACACCCCCTTGCGGCCCACACTCCTTGCGCCCAAGGAATAACCCAAACCGCCCCCTTATGCGACCCCCTCCCTATGATACGTATACATGCATGTTATGGGAAATATTCAAAACCCTAATCCCCTAGTTGAAGTCGACGGCAGTGGAGAACCCCCCCCCCCAATCGCGATCTCTCTCTCTCTCTCGCTACCCTCTTTCTCTCTCGCTACTCCCTCTCTAGTGTAACACTCATCTTCGCAAGCTTAGTCTTGTTTTATGGTTGTTTCGTATTGAAATCGGTGTATACATGGCTGTGTTTGTAGTGTTTCATGTGGATATTGTTCATGTTAATGTTTAACTTGATTTGTAGAATGATATGTACGTATACATGAGTGTTGGCTGCGTTCGTGATGATGTTTAGGGTGTTATTCACCTAGGGTTTGTGTGAATCTTGATGTGCTAGATGATATTTGATAAGTTAACCTGTTGTTAATCAATACAACTAAGCGTCATGGCCGTTTAAACATGTTCTAATACAATAAAGTCAAAAACAGAAAGCTGATTGACATTTACAGCCAACTTCAGTTGGCTGTAACCTGATCATTATTTATCGAAAAGTGGATTTTTTGAAGCCTAAAACGTGTATTTTTGAAAAAGGCTTCAAATGCGCCGGATTCATATTTTTCTGAGGTGGTTTGCTATTTTTGAATGACCATTTGGTGCAGCAGCTGAAGCTGCATAATTTCTGCAGAATTTGCAGGTTGTTTATCTAGTCAGATCTCATAGTCTGTATGGGGTTAGGTCACGAAATCTTTACAGTAACTCGAGACGGGAGTTTCCAAAAATCTCCCACTGGAATTTCATTAATCGGATGAACGATGATTTTTAAATGATTTTTCTCGTGGACTACAGTCAGAGAGCGACGAATCTGACTGCAGCCTAGTATATAAATTTTTATAAATAATTGGTAAATATTTAGGATTTGAAAATTTTACACTACATTTTACAGGCTAATTGGAGCCCTCTGTAAAAAGATTGGAAATTTTGGAACATGGGAACTATTTTATAAAAATTATCGAAAACAGCCCAGTTATGAGTGTACAAGCTAAAACATGATAACTTGCGTTTGTGTGTGTCTAAGTGTTGTATGAGTTATCCTGTGTTTATGACAAGTTGATTTGGTCGTTATTTTGTATGGTGATACTTCGCATGCATGATTATGGTTTCGAATTGGTTATTACGTGTGTTGTATTGTGTGTAAGTTATGCGTAGGGTTTTGTGTCAGTGTGTTCACACACTAACTTTGAATCGGTTGACATGTTAGGACGCGATTAGCAGTTCCATCCATTGCTTCTTTTGCGTTTATCTAACCGAGCAATTTAAGGTGAGTTCACGGCCCCTATTTTATCCGGTTTTTGAACAACAGGGGGAGAAACATGTATACGCTCTACAACTCTATCTTTTACGTTAAGCGAAATTAACGTCGTTAACTATTCGGTAACTAAGCTAATGTTAATGTATGTTATGGTCACTAAGTAGCTTTATCACGGAAGTCCTCAACCAACTCTCGGATCATTAGTATTGGGTTAGATAGCGGGGAAATTATAGTAGTACTACTGGGCCCGACAAGCTCCACCCGAGCTAGTCGCGCTAGCCGACCGGGAATGGTCAACGGGTGATTAATTTGGCCTAACTTTCGTCATGGTCAGTGATAGACCTGGCAACACAGAGGCAACAACACTCTGCTTCGATCGCAAACTCTTACGTGACGTAACTCTAGGCTCGCTACCTACATGTTAACATTGAACTTATTTACGAACCAACAATTATTATTCCAGGTTAGGAATAATGGAAGTTATTCCGGATTAGGGATAGCGGGAGAAAACAATCTTTTAAACCGAACTTGTGAAATTATAAACCTGTTAACTCACTCTTCTTTAATGTTGACACTTGTTTCTTTGCATGTTTCTCAGGACGCTAGGAGCGCTAGGTGCACCCACTTTGCATTTAATCAAGACATTCATCGAGTCTTTATTAATGATTATTTTTGGGATTTTGGTTTTGGCATTTATTTTGGCGCCCGCTACTTTATTCTAATGCTTCCGCTAAACTTTGAAACTTTGGAACTTTGAAAATGACTATGCATGTTTACAATAAATGTTTTTGGAAAACGTTTAAATAAATCATATAGAGTCGTTCGACATTGCTAGTGTCTGAGATTCTGGTTTGATCACACGCCTCGCGGTAATGCTCCGCAAGTGGAAATTGAGGGTGTGACAGATTGGTATCAGAGCCTCTAGCTATAGAGAACCAGGTTTGCATTTAAAGTAGACCTAAACTATAGCTGTTACACGACACTAGACTTAGTTGGCACCGAACTGTGATATCTTGTTATGTGTTATACTACAATTGTTCTATGTGATATATATATATATATATATATATATTGTGATATACGCAGCTCGTAACTAACTACACCAACCCGACAGGCTATGTCATCATCATCATCCGACAGTTCTCGACAATCAAGGGCGTCGGGGAAGGCACCCATGGTCGAACCCTCACCACCTCGTGGTGTGGAGACACGCTCAGCTGCCACGAAAAGACTTGCTCTAGGAAGGGAGTCGTCCTCTCGTCCAACCACCGTTGTACCGGTCAAACCGGTCAACTCTTCAGGAGTGGGGGACGATCTACTTAGAACTATGCTAAGGAAACAACAGGAACAGCTGGAGAGAATGCAAGAGAATATCGAAGCACAGGGTTGGCTGATACGTCAGCTGACTGGTAAAACTGAAGAGCTCGAGGAAGAGCAAGATGAGAATAAGAGATTCGAAGCATTTTAGCTAAGGACCTTTGTGCTGAGCAGCTGAGGGCTGACTGGCTCGAAGATAGAGTTCTTGAGTCCACTTGGAGGATTCACGAACTGGAGCAGAACCAAGCACCACCTATCTCAGTACCCGCACCAGCACCGGCCCCTCCAGCGCTGGTAGATGACGAAGAGGAGGATCCAGAGGAAGACCCGGAGGAGGATCCGGAGGAAGAAGAGCCGGAACAGGACCCGGCTGCTGAAGCTGAAAACGCTGAAGAGGAAGACGGCAGTGATAGTGACTTGGGGGATGGAGACACAGATGACTAACTCGCCTCGCCAATCTCCGTTTTGTTTCCTTTAGTTTGTTTGTTTCCACTTATGTTTGAACTTGGAAATTTTATAATTAAACTGATATGTTTGGTTGGTATTTTGTGGGACATTACAATTATTTAATCGAATGTTCCTTTTGATTGTTTAATTTGTTGGGTTGACATAAATTGTGTGATCATTGAAGTGTGGAATATGATAACTATATTGGATATATACTTATCGGTGTGTGTTTGTGTTGTCTTGCGAAGATCTGAAATGGCAACCGGTCGTCACAGAAATCTCAACATGTCAGCTGAAGAATTGGCCGCTTTAATCCAACAAGACGTGAATGCTGCTCTGGCAGGTGCTCCTAACGCACCAGCAGGTAACCGTTATTAAATTTTCATGGGAAAATCTAATAGTTTGGCTAGTAGACTTTCGTGCTGACTACCTATCCTCTATCCTCAGGAGGGGGTCTTAACCCCTACAAGATGTTCCTGGATGCGAAACCGAGCAAGTTCACGGGAGCTGAAGGACCCATAGGACTGGTCCGTTGGGTCGAAAAGTCTGAATCGGTTTTCGCAATGTGCAATTGCCTCAAAGCTAATAAGGTCAAGTATGCTGCCTCGAAGTTGGAGGATGGGGCATTAACCTGGTGGAACGCACAAGTCCAAACGCGTGGGCTTGCTGCAGTGAACGCAATGGCCTGGACCGAGTTCAAAGCTCTAATCAAGGAGGAATACTGTCCGCGGGACAGAGTTTAGCAATTGGAACAAGCGTTATGGAATCACAAGATGGTCGGGTCCGAAATTGAAGCGTACACGGCAAGACATCATGATCTGGTATTCCTTTGTCCCGATTTGGCTAACACCGTCGCTAAACGACTTGAGTTTTATCTTGGGGGTCTGGTCCCTGAGATCCAAGGCATGGTAATGTCCAGCAACCCTACGATGGAGCAACAAGCGATTAAGCTGGCACATAAACTCACCGATAAAACGGTGGAGCAAAGGAAGTTGCCACCTAGGGGTGCAACTGAAATTGTCCCTGACAATAAAAGGAAATTTGAAGACTCACCTGCTCGGCAGTCTTCATCAGCTCAGCCACAACAAGGAAACCAGAAGCGGTCCAACAACTTCAACAACAATCGGGGTCACAACAATCAGTCTGCCAACAACACCCAGAACTCAAGCCGCTATGCGGGTCGGAAGCCGCAATGTAATCGTTGCAACCTCCATCATCACGGCCCTTGCGCCAGAAATCGCTGCCAATGATGTGGCAAAGCGGGACACGCGGCAAAGGATTGTCGCGGGGAGATTATGTCACGACAGAATCAGAACCAGCCCCAGGGTCAGCAATAGGGTAATAACCGGGGATGCTACCAGTGCGGTAGCACTGCCCATTTCAAGCGAGATTGCCCGCAACTTCGCAACAAAAAAAATGGTGGGAATAATAATAACAACAACAACAATAACAACAATGGCAACAATGGAAATGGTGGCACAGGAGGTGCCAAGGGACGTGCATTCACCCTAGGTCGTGGGGAGGCCAGAAACGACTCGAATGTGGTCACAGGTAAGTTTCCACTTAACGATCATTTTGCTACTGTACTTTTTGATACGGGTGCAGATAAGAGTTTTATATCTGAGTCTTTTAGGAAGAACCTAAATCTCACACCTAAACCCCTAAAGACCCCTTACGTCAGAGAACTAGCCGATGGTAAATCTGTAGATGTGACTCATCTAGTGACCGGCTGTCAACTCAAACTCATGGGTCACACCTTTACCATTGATCTGAGGACAACTACTCTGGGTAGTTTTGACGTGGTAGTCGGAATGGACTGGCTATCCGACGTCAGAGCTGAAGTTCTCTGTTTCGAGAAAGCTATCCGTATTCCGCTCTCTAGCGACGAAGTCTTGATGGTACAAGGCGAGAAGGTAGGCATCATCACGAACATCATCTCTTACATGCAAGCTTAGAAGTATCTGCGGAAGAAGAACTCTTTTGCTTTGCTCGCACTGGTTGTCACACCCCGACCCACAGCGGAAATGGTGATCGGGGCATGATTGGGTTTTCATCAAAGCTCATGACATTTACTATAAAGTTTCATATTTATTATTTCTTTTTAAAGAAGAAGTTACAATACACATACAAACATAACATGTTCAAATACATTTCCATTCAAATTACAAACTAGAGTACAATTACAAAGGGAAACTAAACTAAATGTCCATTACAAGGCATTAACTTGTTTATTCTTCTAGGCCATCCTATGTGTTTCTTTTCTCAACCGGATCACCTGTATCATGTGTAAAAATAGGGTTTTTGGGTCAACATAAGTTGGCGAGTGAATCTTATTTAAACATTTGAAAGGATTAGTTATGTTGGTTATTTGAATAAAATTGTGCATAACCAAATATGAATAAACGTAAATGTAAATTTAATCATAAAACACATAATATCAATAAATGCACAAGCACAGACACCAAATGAATGAACAATGAGATCAAGGCTCAATCAAACGGAGCCGATCGAATGAGGCACGCGATATTCAACTCGTCTCCCACGAGGAACTGATGGGCCTAATGAATGTTTTGCATGCAACTTGACAAAATGTAAACACGTATCACAACAAACAATATTTACATCATAAGTTTAGGTCATATAATGGTAATGGCATAAGTTTGAATAAACGAAATATTTAGAGCGACACATGATACACCCCAAAACATGAATAAAAAGGGGAATTTGTAAGGATTCACTCACAGTGGGTGCGTTCCTTGATGACGATGAATGCGCACGAATTTTTGGATTTGATCGACGAGGAAAACTAACCTAAAATAATAACGAAATGGTTCGGTAAATAAATGGATTTTATTTGAGATTAGTATTTTTAATTCATAATCTTAATAGGAGTTTTAGATTTATTTTTGTGAGTTTAAGGACATTTCCTAACTTTAAAAATATTATTTTTAAGTATTTTTAAATAATTTTCCGATTAAATAAAAAAAATAATAAATAAAAATAAAAAATGTTGACTTTTTTTTTACTTTGACCGTTGACCGTTGACCGTTGACCGGTCGGACCGTGTTTATTCTATGCGCTGAGTGAGGTTCGAACTCGTGACCTCCCGTATACGTGCACGCAGCTCTACCAACTGAGCTACGTGTCTAACCCGAAATAATCTAGTTTTTAATTATATATATATACAAATTAGATTAATTCATTTTGTTTCTATTTAAAAAGCTTTGATAATTGCCAGAACAGGTTACAGAAGCAGGGTTCGAACTCAGGACCTACGGTTCGTGTGCACACAGCCCAACCAGTTGGGCTGTGTGTCTAACCTGTTAGTTTTCTTGATCTTTATTTTATTTAAACACTTTCTGTGAAGCGATATGACTCGTTCTAAAAATAATGGATTTAATTTCAGTGGATCGGAACACAAACAGACTCGAACCTGGTATCATGTATGTAAAATGCACACAGTCCACCGCTGGACTGTGTGTCTAACCCATTTAAATTACTGATTTTAATTATATTTATAAATGACTCGCTGTTCATCTTCTTCGTTTTATGAAACCATAGAATCAACCCGACTGTTTAGTCAATTCTCATTGAATTAGTTGATTGATTATTACTGATAACGAAAATAATTTAAACAGAAAAGGATTTAAGGATGTTGTACCGAACAGGTGTGATCTCCGATGAAGTTCCAGTGACTGAAAGAAATTCCGGCGGAGTGTAACTTGCGACAAAGGCTCTACCAGAAGTTTGAGGTGAGTGCGGTGCTTTCTGTCTGAGCTCTAGAAGTCTTATTTTAGAGTAAGCCAAAAGAAATGAAATGGGTTCGGTTTTCCGGTGAGTGGATTTTGGCGATTCCGGTGGTTCTCTGGTGGGGCAGAGCTCCTTTCAGGCGATCGAGTTTTTGAGAGTAAGCTAGAGAGGTGAACGAATTCTGAAGGGAATTCGTCTAGTATTTATATAAAACAGGGGATGTTGAATTTCGGTTTCATTCATGGATTGCCGGTCATTGATTTCGTTCAGACGAATTGATTCAAGATTTCCGTTAAATCTGATGATTGAAAGCAGTTACATGCGTTAATCAAAGGGAAAAACGGTAATTTGGATTGATTGCTAGAATCATGTTCCGACTGTTATGGTTCTGAGATTTGGAATTCAATTTCAAGCGTTGTTTTAGTATATAATTAATTGCTTTAGGATTTAACAGATATGTGTGGACAGTGTAGTGGTGTATTGTGTGTTTGGTCTTGAGAGTGACCCGGGTTCGAAACCCGGCGTCTGCAAATACTTTTTTTAGTCATTATTTATTAGGAATTTTAAATTATGGTTTTTAAATTCTAATATATTTATTAATTATGTATCGTTTAAAATTAATTTGAGCATTAAATAAGCAACGAAATTTTTTAACTGGATATTCGATTAACAAACGAAGCGGGTTTTGGAAACCCGTTTTTCGACGGATGTTACAGTATCCCCTACTTTTAGAAATTTCGTCCCGAAATTTAAGTAGTAGTGGTATATTTGACTTGAAGGGAGGGTGTTTTAATTTTGACGATTACATAATTAGAAGAGGGTTAAGAGTTTAAATCTTATTTGAGGCGGTAACGTTCCTAGTAAGGGTTGAATACCCTGCTATAGGAATCGCTTTTTGATGCCTAAAAGTATAAGAATGCGGAACATGGATAAACTGAGTTGATTGACTAGGCATGATTTTATGCATAAGAGTTTTGAGGGAATTGATACGTTTGAAATGATAAGGTATGTATCGTAAAACAAAAACTTCAACCATGACGTTATTAAAACCTACACGGAACCTCTCATAACCGCCTGACAACGCTTTTGATCCTTTGACAAGAATACTTATATATAGGAAGTACCAGTGGCGTATCCACCATATTCTTGTCAAATTTTCATTGGCTTTGTCAGTAAGTTATGATTAGTTCTATGTGACTCTAAAACATAAACAAACACAACAACCAAAGCTTGAGTCTCAATTCTGAACGGATACATGACTGAATGATGACAGTACCTCTCTCGTTTGTTATGATGAAGGGGTTAGTCTATGTAAAAGTGAGACCAAACCCAACTTCTTTAAATGATGTGATCGAGGTACGTCGAGATGTTTGATGATATGAATGTTAAATCAGTGGGTATAAAACAAAACTGTAATATTAATTCGCATTAAAATTCTTGGATACATAAATTCCCAATTTATAACTGGGAGACGTAAAGATTGAGATAACATAACGAAAACATTAAAACTAAACGGTTGGAGTTGAGTCTTGACTCTTGGTGAGGGAAAGCTAGTTGGGTGATTCGTTTGGGCCGTTATTATCTTCAACAGGATTGGTGTTGATGTTGTAAGCTCTTCCTCTTGCTGGTGGTGGAGCTGGGTTTGCTTGATTTGCTTGGTTAACTGGGTTTGCTTGAGCTTGGGCGTTTATGATGTTAACCAATCGAGGGCACGTGTTTCTAAAGTGGGTAGGGTCGCCACAATTAAAACAAGCTCGAACATATGGAAACATGGGGTATTGGGGTTGTTGATATGTTTGGATCATGTTTTGAGTAGGCGGTGAGGCTTGGTTTTGAGGGGCACGACAAGTTTTGCTCCAATGACCATAACGCCCACAATTTGCACACAGTCGACAAGGTACGGTAGATGGATGGTGATAAAAACAGGTGTTGCATTGAGGGTGAGGTCCAATGTAAGGTTTCTTATTTGGGTAAATAGAGTTGGGTGCTACTTGAGTGATTGGGATAGCTTGGAGGGGTACAACTTGTGAGGCTGGTTGATTGTGTTGGGTGACAGCGAAAATTTGTCCATCTCGTTTTCTCTTAGAAGTGGGTTGAGAAGAGGATTCGGTTTGGGTGGCGTTTGAGGTTTCGGTTGATGCTTTATCCTTCTTCTTTTCCTCTGTGAAGTCTTTATTCCGTATGCGGTTTTCGGTGAGCTCTGTAGCTAACTCCATTGCTGCTTCCAAAGTTGCAGGTGTGGTACTTATTACAGGGTCTTGAATTTTTGAAGGAAGACCTCGTATGTAGTGCTCGATCAAACGGTAGAGGGGAGTGAACAAGTTGGGGACCATCTGATTTAACTCAAGGAATCTCTTGTTGTATGTGGTGTGGTCGCCCTCTTTTTGTTTCAAAGAATAGAACTCATCTTCCAATTTCTTGATTTCGCTTCTTGGACAGAACCGTCTTGTCATGATTTCCTTCAACTCTTCCCAAGTCAAAGTCATAACATCTTCAGCACATCGCTTGGCCTTCTCTGTATTCCACCATGTAAGTGCTACTCCAAACAAACAACCGGTAGCATATCGCACCTTGCGATTATCGGGGCAGTCGCAATTGAGAAAAGTGTTTTCCATTTCCTCAAACCAATGGAGGAGAGCGGTGACACCTTCCGTCCCTTCGTATTTTGGAGGATCGCATGATTTGAAATGCTTGAAGGTGCATTTAGTGGTTTTTGGGGAGGGTTGACAACATTTTGATCTTCTTGATTGATTGGGTTGACGGAATTAGCGGTAAGGGCTTGTTGTACTTGAATTACGATATTGGGTATTACGGCAGCCATTTGTTGAGCGATTTGAGCAGCCATGCGCTTGCGGGATTTTCCTGATTTCATTTTTCTACGAGAGAGGCTAGAAGACATCTACAGGAAATACGTATCAAGAGTATGAGTTTGACGTTTTAGGGGTCATGTGTCGTATTTAGGAATGAACATAAAATAAATGAAGAATAATAAATTTACTACATCCATAGGATGTCTTGGGCTTTGCTCGTAATTGGGCCTTGCATGCCACCATATTTCACCTTCGTAATCATGTGGGCCCCCATGATTACCGGGTCTTTCATATGGTTCGCATGTGTTAGCCTGGTAACGTACACTAAAACCCGGAGAAAATCGAGAAATATGTATGTAACGTATGATATTCGGAGTGCATCCAGGTTGGACACGGTGACACCTCAAAGTGGGGTTTAGCTCGAACGACGTTTGGTGTGGCATGCTTTGGCCTAATAGGTCCTTCGTACTCTCATTGTTAGTCCCCAGGTAGGCAAACTGGTCCGTTATATTGGATTTATACGAATGCCAACCTAGACAGGACGTTCCGACTACCGGTACTTGTACCCTTACAGTTACTACATGCCCGTCGTAGAACTCACTTTGATGAGATTGAAAAACGAAAATTGCGACAAAGTCTTGAATAAATGGAATATAAGGATGATTTGAATATGTGAACATTGAAATATGCGTGATGAATGTATATGTAAGCATGTTATGTTTGACAATAAGTATAACTCATTAAATATCACACAATATGATAGTGGAGGTGTTTGCATGCATTTGTGTATGTAATAAATACGAAACAAATAAACATCATGAGTTTGCATGTAACCACATAAACAATTAAAATCTAATCAACTATAGTATAGGCTCTAAGGGTCTAATAACCTATCCTATATCCCTATAGTCAAAAGCTCTGATACCAATCTGTCATACCCCGACCCGCAGCGGAAATGGTGATCGGGGCATGATTGGGTTTTCATCAAAGCTCATGAATTTACTATAAAGTTTCATATTTATTATTTCTTTTTAAAGAAGAAGTTACAATACACATACAAACATAACATGTTCAAATACATTTCCATTCAAATTACAAACTAGAGTACAATTACAAATGGAAACTAAACTAAATGTCCATTACAAGGCATTAACTTGTTTATTCTTCTAGGCCATCCTATGTGTTTCTTTTCTCAACCGGATCACCTGTATCATGTGTAAAAATAGGGTTTTGGGGTCAACATAAGTTGGCGAGTGAATCTTATTTAAACATTTGAAAGGATTAGTTATGTTGGTTATTTGAATAAAATTGTGCATAACCAAATATGAATAAACGTAAATGTAAATTTAATCATAAAACACATAATATCAATAAATGCACAAGCACACACACCAAATGAATGAACAATGAGATCAAGGCTCAATCAAACGGAGCCGATCGAATGAGGCACGCGATGTTCAACTCGTCTCCCACGAGGAACTGATGGGCCTAATGAATGTTTTGCACGCAACTTGACAAAATGTAAACACGTATCACAACAAACAATATTTACATCATAAGTTTAGGTCATATAATGGTAATGGCACAAGTTTGAATAAACGAAATATTTAGAGCGACACATGATACACCCCAAAACATGAATAAAAAGGGGAATTTGTAAGGATTCACTCACAGTGGGTGCGTTCCTTGATGACGATGAATGCGCACGAATTTTTGGATTTGATCGACGAGGAAACTAACCTAAAATAATAACGAAATGGTTCGGTAAATAAATGAATTTTATTTGAGATTAATATTTTTAATTCATAATCTTAATAGGAGTTTTAGATTTATTTTTGTGAGTTTAAGGAATTTCCTAACTTTAAAAATATTATTTTTAAGTACTTTTAAATAATTTTCTGATTAAATAAAAAAATAATAAATAAAAATAAAAAATGTTGACTTTTTTTTTGACTTTGACCGTTGACCGTTGACCATTGACCGGTCGGACCGTGTTTATTCTATGCGCTGAGTGAGGTTCGAACTCGTGACCTCCCGTATACGTGCACGCAGCTCTACCAACTGAGCTACGTGTCTAACCCGAAATAATCTCGTTTTTAATTATATATATATACAAATTAGATTAATTCATTTCTGTTTCTATTTAAAAAGCTTTGATAATTGCCAGAACCGGTTACAGAAGCAGGATTCGAACTCAGGACCTACGTTTCGTGTGCACACAGCCCAACCAGTTGGGCTGTGTGTCTAACCTGTTAGTTTTCTTGATCTTTATTTTATTAAACACTTTCTGTGAAGCGATATGACTCGTTCTAAAAACAATGGATTTAATTTCAGTGGATCGGAACACAAACAGGCTCGAACCCGGTATCATGTATGTAAAATGCACACAGTCCACCGCTGGACTGTGTGTCTAACCCATTTAAATTACTGATTTTAATTATATTTATAAACGACTCGTTGTTCATCTTCTTCGTTTTATGAAACCAGAGAATCAACCCGACTGTTTAATCAATTCTTATTGAATTAGTTGATTGATTATTACTGATAACGAAAATAAATTAAACAGAAAAGGATTTAAGGATGTTGTACCGAACAGGTGTGATCTCCGATGAAGTTCCGGTGACTGAAAGAAATTCCGGCGGAGTGTAACTTGCGACAAAGGCTCTACCAGAAGTTTGAGGTGAGTGCGGTGCTTTCTGTCTGAGCTCTAGAAGTCTTATTTTAGAGTAAGGCAAAAGAAATGAAATGGGTTCGGTTTTCCGGTGAGTGGATTTTGACGATTCCGGTGGTTCTCTGGTGGGGCAGAGCTCCTTTCAGGCGATCTAGTTTTTGAGAGTAAGCTAGAGAGGTGAACGAATTCTGAAGGGAATTCGTCTGGTATTTATATAAAACAGGGGATGTTGAATTTCGGTTTCATTCATGGATTGCCGGTCATTGATTTCGTTCAGACGAATTAATTCAAGATTTCCGTTAAATCTGATGATTGAAAGCATGTTACATGCGTTAATCAAAGGGAAAAACGGTAATTTGGATTGATTGCTAGAATCATGTTCCGACTGTTATGTTTCTGAGATTTGGAATTCAATTTCAAGCGTTGTTTTAGTATATAAATTAATTGCTTTAGGATTTAACAGATATGTGTGTGTAGTGTAGTGGTGTGTTTGGTCTTGAGAGTGACCCGGGTTCGAAACCCGGCGTCTGCAAATATTTTTTTATTCATTGTTTATTAGGAATTTTAAATGATGGTTTTTAATTCTAATATATTTATTAATTACTGTATCGTTTAAAACTAATTTGAGCATTAAATAAGCAACGAAAATTTTTAACTGGATATTCGATTAATAAACGAAGCGGGTTTTGGAAACCCGTTTTTCGACGGATGTTACACTGGTCACCGAGCAGTCTAAGGACGAGAAGCGGATTGAAGATATCCCCATCGTCCGTGACTTTCCCGATGTGTTTCCAGAGGAGTTACCCGGTCTTCCACCACATCGACAAGTAGAGTTTGAAATGGAATTGGCGAGCCATGCGACTCCTATCGCCAAGGCCCCGCACGCTTAGCTCAGCAGAGCTGCAAGAGCTGTCTACCCAACTTCAGGAATTGTTGGAAAAGGATTTATCCGACCCAGTACTTCGCCATGGGGAGCTCCGGTCCTTTTTGTCATGAAGAAGGACGGGACCTTCCGCATGTGCATCGACTACAGGGAACTCAATAAGGTTACCGTCAAGAAGCGGTACCCTACCTCGCATCGACGATCTTTTCGACCAGCTTCAAGGGTCAAGCTACTTCTCCAAGATTGATCTACGGTCCAGCTATCACCAGCTATGCGTCAGGGAGGAGAATATCTCCAAGACGGCATTTCGCACTCGGTATGGCCATTACGAGTTCTTGGTCATGCCCTTCGGTCTCACCGATGCACCCGCGGTGTTCATGGATCTCATGAACCGCATGTGTAAGCCGTACCTCGACAAGTTTGTCATCGTGTTCATCGATGATATACTCATCTACTCTAAGAGTGAAGAAGAACATGCTGAGCATATGTGGTTGTTGCTGGAACTACTTCAACAGGAGAAACTATATGCCAAATTTTTGAAGTGTGATTTCTGGATTCGGGAAGTTCAGTTCCTCGGGCATATCGTGAATGAAAAGGGTATACACGTTGATCCCGCCAAGATCGACGCTATCAAGAACTGGGAAGCACCCAGGACACCGACAGAGATCCGCCAATTTTTGGGTTTGGCTGGTTACTACAAACATTTCATCGAGGGATTTTCCAAGATCGCAAAGCGCTTACCACTCTCGCTCAGAAGGGCACCAAGTATGCATGGTGTGACAAACAGGAAGCAGCATTTCAATTACTGAAGCAGAAGCTTTGCAGTGCGCCCATTTTGTCCTTGCAAGAGGGGACAGATGATTTTGTGGTATATTGTGACGCTTCCATTCAGGGATTGGGATGTGTGCTCATGCAACTGATAAGGTCATCGCGTATGCATCCCGACAGTTGAAGGTCCATGAGAAGAACTACACGACAAATGACTTGGAATTGGGAGCAGTTGTGTTTGCACTTAAGATTTGGAGACACTACCTATATGGAACCAAGTGCACAATCTACACGGATCACAAGAGCCTCCAGCATATTTTTGACCAGAAGGAGTTGAACATGCGACAGCGTCGCTGGGTCGAACTCCTGAACGATTATAAATGTGCCATTCAATATCACCCGGGTAAATCTAACGTGGTAGCTGATGCCCTCAGTCGGAAAGAGCACCTGAAACCTCGTTGGGTACGAGCACTACAGTTCACAATTCATTATGGGTTACCCGAACAGATACGCAACGCGCAGCTAGAAGCAGTTAAGGAAGAGAACATCAAGGCCGAATCTGTGGGAAAGATGGAACGCGATTGGGAAGTGAAACCCAATGATACACGGTATTTCATGAACCGTATATGGGTACCTCTCTACGAAAACCTCAGAAAGCTGGTTATGGACGAAGCTCACAAATCCCGATACTCTGTCCATCCTGGTTCGGATAAGATGTATCAAGACCTTAAAGCCGCGTACTGGTGGTCCAACATGAAAGTGGATATAGCCACCTACGTGAGCAAGTGTTTGACTTGTGCGAAACTCAAGGTGGAATACCAGAAGCCATCAGGACTACTCCAACAACCTGAGATCCCAGGGTGGAAATGGGATCAGATCTCGATGGACTTTATCACTAACTTCCGCGAACTCCTGGTGGTTGCGATACCATCTGGGTGATCGTGGATCGTCTAACTAAGTGTGCACACTTCCTAGCGACCAAAGAAAAAGATAAGATGGATAAGTTGACTCGCATCTACATTAAGGAAGTAGTTTCTCGGCACGGGGTGCCAACGTCCATCATTTCAGACAGAGATGCTCGTTTCACGTCCAACTTTTGGCGGTCACTTCAGAAAGCGTTGGGTACACGCTTAGATATGAGCACAGCTTACCACCCTCAGACGGATGGTCAAAGTGAAAGGACCATTCAGACCTTGGAGGACATGCTTAGGGCATGCGTGGTAGACTTCGGGAATAGTTGGGAAATCCATCTGCCTTTAGTGGAATTCTCGTATAACAACAGTTACCATACGAGTATTCAGGCAGCACCATTTGAAGCATTGTATGGTCGCAAATGTAGATCACCGGTCTGTTGGGCAGAAGTCGGTGACAGTCAACTCACAGGTCCTAAGTTGATACTCGAGGCTACTGAAAAGATTGTGCAAATCAGAAACCGCATGGCAGCGGCACGGGATCGACAGAAAAGTTACGCTGACCAACGACGCAAACCGCTCGAATTTCAAGTAGGTGACCGTGTCCTACTGAAGGTGTCACCTTGGAAGGGTGTAATTCGTTTTGGAAAATGAGGCAAACTAAATCCACGGTACGTAGGCCCATTTGTGATTTTGAAACGTATCGGGCCCGTAGCTTATCAGTTAGACCTTCCTGCCGAACTCAGTGGAGTTCACAACGTTTTTCACGTGTCTAATCTGAAGAAGTGTCTATCAGATGAAACCCTGGTCATTCCATTGGATGAGATACAAGTGGATGAACAACTGCATTTTGTGGAACAACCTATCGAGATCATGGACCGTGAGATCAAGACTCGAAGGCACAGCAAGATACCGATCGTCAAAGTTCGTTGGAACTCTAAGCGTGGACCGGAGTTCACGTGGAAAAGAGAAGACCAAATGAAAAGAAAATATCCACACCTTTTTGCAGCTAAGCAGCAATCTGATGTTACCGCCAACTGAATTTCGGGAAGAAATTCTTTCAACATGGGGATGATATGACAGCATGGGATTTCCTTGTACCATTCTAACAAACTGAACTTTTGTGCGTTGCATCCTAAACCGCGTTTACTCAATTTTCGGGATGAAAATTCTTTCAACATGGGGATAATGTGACATCCCGGTTTTTCAGGTACTTTAAACGCGCTACTTTATTGTTATTCATCCCTACGCTAAAATAATTCGGAGAATTTAATTACGCGCTCGCAATAACTACGCTAACTTTAGTATTTAGGGAATACACGATGTTTGAGAGTTTTAACGGGTTGTATCTGAATTACGTGCTACGTGTATTAGACGTTTGTGAATCTATTGTGTCATACTCCAAATCCGTGATTTAATATTTTATAAACTTTGTGTCGCGAATAATTGTCGAGTCGTATTGTGTGTAGTTATTTATCAGATTATAATGAGCGGTTAGTAAATTCTATTTATAAGCTGAACCGAACCGAGCCTGTGAAACGTTTCGACTTCGCGACCAAGCAAACCTAACCCGCCACCCACACCCCCTTGCGGCCCACACTCCTTGCGGCCCAAGGAATAACCTAAACCGCCCCCTTATGCGACCCCCTCCCTATGATACGTATACATGCATGTTGTGGGAAATATTCGAAACCCTAATCCCCTAGTTGAAGTCGATTGCAGTGGAGAACCCCCCCCCCCAATCGCGATCTCTCTCTCTCTCTTGCTACCCTCTTTCTCTCTCGCTACTCCCTCTCTAGTGTAACACTCATCTTCGCAACGTTAGTCTCATTTTATGGTTGTTTCGTATTGAAATCGTTGTATACATGGCTGTGTTTGTAGTGTTTCATGTGGACATTGTTCATGTTAATGTTTAACTTGATTTGTAGAATGATATGTACGTATACATGAGTGTTGGCTGAGTTCGTGATGATGTTTAGGGTGTTATTCACCTAGGGTTTGTGTGAATCTTGATGTGCTAGATGATATTTGATAAGTTAACCTGTTGTTAATCGATACAACTAAGCGTCATGGCCGTTTAAACATATTCTAATATAATAAAGTCGAAAACAGAAAGCTGATTGACATTTACAGCCAACTTCAGTTGGCTGTAACCTGATCATTATTTATCAAAAGTAGATTTTCGGAAGCCTAAGACGTGTATTTTTGAAAAACACTTCAAATGGCGCCGGATTCATATTTTTCTGAGGTGGTTTGCTATTTTTGAATGACCATTTGGTGCAGCAGCTGAAGCTGCGTAATTTCTGCAGAATTTGCAGGTTGTTTATCGAGTCAGATCTCATAGTCTGTATGGGGTTAGGTCACGAAATCTGTACAGTAACTAGAGACGGGAGTTTCCGACAATCTCCCACTGGAATTTCGTTAATAGAATGAACGATGATTTTTAAATTATTTTTCTCGTGGACTGCAGTCAGAAAGCGACGAATCTGACTGCAGCCTAGTATATAAATTTTTATAAATAATTGGTAAATATTTTGGATTTGAAAATTTTACACCAAATTTTATAGGCTAATTGGCACCCTCTGTAAGAAGATTGGAAATTGTGGAACATGGGAACTATTTTATAAAAATTATCGAAAACAGCCCAGTTATGAGTGTACAAGCTGAAACATGATAACTTGCGTTTGTGTGTGTCTAAGTGTTGTATGAGTTATCCTGTGTTTATGACAAGTTGATTTGGTCGTTATTTTGTATGGTGATACTTCGTATGCATGATTATGGTTTCGAATTGGTTATTACGTGTGTTGTATTGTGTGTAAGTTATGCGTAGGGTTTTGTGTCAGTGTGTTCACACACTAACTTTGAATCGGTTGACATGTTAGGACGCGATTAGCGGTTCCGTCCATTGCTTCTTTTGCGTTTATCTAACCGAGCAATTTAAGGTGAGTTCACGGCCCCTATTTTATCCGGTTTTTGAACAACAGGGGAGAAACATGTATACGCTCTACAACTCTATCTTTTACGTTAAGCGAAATTAACGCCGTTAACTATACGGTAACTAAGCTAATGTTAATGTATGTTATGGTCACTAAGTAGCTTTATCACGGAAGTCCTCAACCAACTCTTGGATCGTTAGTATTGGGTTAGATAGCGGGGAAATTATAGTAGTACTACTGGGCCCGACAAGCCCCACCCGAGCTAGTCGCGCTAGCCGACCGGGAATGGTCAACGGGTGATTAATTTGGCCTAACTTTCGTCATGGTCAGTGATAGACCTGGCAACACAGAGGCAACAACAGTCTGCTTCGATCGCGAACTCTTACGTGACGTAACTCTAGGCTCGCTACCTACATGTTAACATTGAACTTATTTACGAACCAACAATTATTATTCCAGGTTAGGAATAATGGAAGTTATTCCGGATTAGGGATAGCGGGAGAAAACAATCTTTTAAACCGAACTTGTGAAATTATAAAACCTGTTAACTCACTCTTCTTTAATGTTGACACTTGTTTCTTTGCATGTTTCTCAGGACGCTAGGAGCGCTAGGTGCACCCACTTTGCATTTAATCAAGACATTCATCGAGTCTTTATTAATGATTATTTTTGGGATTTTGGTTTTGGCATTTATGTTGGCGCCCGTTACTTTATTCTAATGCTTCCGCTAAACTTTGAAACTTTGGAACTTTGAAAATGACTATGCATGTTTACAATAAATGTTTTTGGAAAACGTTTAAATAAATCATATAGAGTCATTCGACATTGCTAGTGTCTGAGATTCTGGTTTGATCACACGCCTTGCGGTAATACTCCGCAAGTGGAAATTGAGGGTGTGACACGAAGCCTCAAGGACTGGATTGTCCACTACTCAACACTAAGTGTCGTAGGGTTTGAGTCCGCAGAGATACAATCCCAAGAAGCCGGTTTAAAGTATTAATAGTAATTTACATATGAGGGGTTCAAGCTATTCGCACCCCCGCCATCCAATACCTTTGGGGCATTAAAGGAGGTCCTAGTAAGCTTGAACCAAGTCCTCGCAGGATCTATACACTAAACGAGACAAGAACTTTACCAAACCACCTTTCTAACCCCCTTCTAAGTAGTTAACGCGCTTTTTATAGACCGTAAAGACACGAATGAGCAAATCAATGACATCATGAAGAAATGGTTAGGAAAATTCACTTTCAACATAAGAAACTAGTTATGAAAGTCATTAATACATATCGAATTAAAAAGTGCCGAAAGGTTAAAAATCAAATGTAATACATTAAAGATTTGTCTTCACCAAGTGATGTAAGAGATTAGCCAAGCATGGCCTTTGTTTGATAAGAACTCTTACAATTAATCTTGGATCCCGAGACTACTACACACTCTAAAGATGATAGATGGATGATGGTGGTGGCTGTTGGTGTTGTAGTGGTGGTGGAGTGGTGGCAAAGTGAGAGAGAAGTGGTTTGCCAATTGATGCCTTTGAAGTGAACCAAGCACCCCTATTTATAGTCCAAACAGTTGGCCAACCACGGCCCCATGTCCTGTGGGCACGGCTCGTGGCCATCATATTCTCTTCCATCATTAATTGCAGATGTCAGGAGAGGGCCCCACACGACCTCGTGTCTTCCAGGCACAACCCCGTTGTCAACTCTTCGCTGTACTATCAAGATTCTGCGAATCTTAAAGTTGACCACGCCCCATGTTGGTCTGGGCACGGCCCCATGGTGGGCGTAGAAGCTTCTGCAGGTTTTGTCTTTAAGTGTAGTGGCTGACCACACCCCATGCCCAGCTGGGCACGACCCCGTGGTCAGTTTATGTCTTCTTGTTTTTGTCTTTGGGGTGTTGCTGAGGGTCGGTCATGCCACGTTATTCCTTCTTTTCGTATTTATGTTGGTTTTGGCTGCTTATTTGCTTCTTTTGTTCTTTTAAGCTCGTTTTATCCTGTAAATACAAAAGGAACAAAGAAATGTGCTTTTTACAACATTAGTACTAAACAAGGGTTAGTTTTGTGCCTCATTTGATGTAATTTATATGTTGCATTTTGTACACATCAGCTAGGAACAAACGAATTGCTTCCAACCTTGCCACTGGTTCAAAGACTTCATTGTAGTCATTCCCTTCTTGCTGATTGAACCCCTTAACCACTAATCAAGCCTTGTTTCTCATCACAATCCCTCTATCATCTTTCTTGCACTTGAACACCCACTAAGTGCCAATTTCCTTCTCTCCCTTAGGCAAGTCAACTAGCTTCCAAACTCTCAACTTCTTGAACTGAACTAATTCTTCTTGCGCCGCTTCTACCCATGAATTATCTTTTAGAGCCATGTGCACATTCTTTGGCTCCTCTTGGGTAATGAAGCAGCTATACAGACACTCATTCATTATACCAGTTTTCTCAATCGTAGCATACATGCATGAGCTTCCAGCTATACTTCTTCTTGTCTGAACTCCTGCAGTAGGATCTCCAATAATCATGTCAACTGGATGATCTTTGTTTGCTCGAGTTGTAGCAATGGTGTCAACCACTAAATTGTCACCTGGTTTGATCTAACCTCCCTCTGAATATTCTAATCATCAAACAGATTAGTGAAATCCTCCCCGTGAATAGGTTCGGTCTCACTATCGCTTGAATCTTGTTCAGCTGCATTAGAGGAGGTTCCCGGAGCATCTATCATCGATATACTTGATCTTGCCATGAAGGCACCTTCTTCATCCTCACTAATCACATACTAAATCAATTGAGACGCATCTGCATTGGAAAACTCAGGAATATTAAATGATTTAAAAACATTGTCATAATCATATAATATAGTAGGACCACTCGTTGATTGTTGAGGTGTATAAGTAGTAATTTCCACATTAAACATGACTTCAATTTTACCAGTTTTTAGATTAAAAACCCTTTTATTCGATTTTCCAGGTACGTAACCTTGAAAGTAGCCTTCATCAACCACCTCACCAAACTTTTGTTTATCTTTATTTTGCACAATTGTGTAGAGTAATCCAAAAGGTTCAAAGCCAATTTTGATTTCTTGTTAAACATAAGTTCGTGACGTTCTTTGTTAAAACGTTTAACAGTTAAACTTTGTTTAGGACATAGCAGGCTGTATTCACAGCTTCTCCTCAGAATAGAACTGGAAGCTTTGAATTAGAAAGCATAGTCCTAGCGGCTTCAATCAACACCCTGTTTTTCCTCTCAGCGACTCCATTCTGTTGAGGTGTATAAAGAGCAGAATATTGATTTTCTATTCCCTTGCGTAGGCAATAGAGATCCAGATCTGATTCTTGAATTCCGTGCCATTATCACTCCTTATCCTCTTGATCCATGCATCATGAACATTTTCCAACTTTGTAAAAGATCTATCAGCAACTCAGTTGTCTCGTCTTTTGTACCTAAGAAGAAAACCCATGAATACCGTGAGTAATCATCTGTGACAACTAAACAATAGTACTTTCCACCTATGCTCCTTACGTTCACTGGACCGAAAAGATCCATATGAAGTAATTCATAAGGGGCATCTATGGAATTTACTGTTTTAGATTTGTGAGGTTTCTTGTGTTATTTTCCCTTTTGACATGGAAGACATTTATCTTCCACATGAAACCTTTGCACTGGCACCCCTTCCACTAAATCATTTTTAATAATATAATTCATTTTTTGGTAGTGGATGTAGGCCATGCGCCTGTGCCACAACATCGACTCAGCCCCGGATGCTTTTGACAGTAAACACGCCACCATTGCGGAAGAATCCTTAGCACCCATGTCCATGACATAAGTGTCATTCCTCCTCGGTGCTCGCGTCACTATCCAATCGTCCGATATCACCAAACCAGGTTTTAACACCAAAGCTTCAGACTTAGTAAAATGGACCGAGTGACCCTTTTCGCAGACTTGTGACACGCTCATCTGATTGTGCTTAAGCTGCTCGACATAGTTCACTTTTTCCAATGTGATCTTCCCGTTGGTCACTTTTTCTCGACCTGTAATGTGACCTCCTTTAGCACCTGCAAAATTCATAACCTCCGTCTATGTTTTCAAAATCAGTCAACAATCTTGCATCCCCTGTCATGTGCCTGGAGCAGCCACTATCAACATACCACAAGTTGATAATCCTCCTTAGCAGCTCCTGCACAAACCAACAAAAAGTAGTTAGATTGGGGGACCCAAGCCTTAATGGTCTTGGGTCTTCCAAATTCATCAACTACACTTATATCCATCTAAAAGCCATCACTCCTAACTGGAGTCTTGGATCTAGGACCTGTTGATGGAAATGGTGTTTGATTTCCATGAGGTCTCTTGTCCTGAGGGTTCCTATACACATTTATACTTTGTGACCTTTGGAAAATTTGATTTTGTGACCTTGAAATTTGACTCACATAACCTGAGTTCCAAGAATTTTGATTGTGATAATTTCTAAAGCCATTGTTATAAACAATTTAACCACCATTATTTTGGTATCGATTTTGATATTGACCTTGACTTTCGAAATTACTTGATTTACTATTTAAATTGTTCATTCTTGGTGAACTACTTCTAGGTCTCTCATATCTGCCTGATGTAGATGCAGACTGAAACCTTTGTTGATTTCTTTGAAAACAAGGAACTTGTTGAGTTCCTTTTTTAGCCTTATCCACACCAACAGCAACACCCTGATGTTGCTTAGGAGCATATGTCTTTAGTGAGTTAGACGCTTTCTGCTCACCATCACCATTCTTTTCTGGTGATTTTCTCTTTTTCTCTCACTCACCTGTGCTTCACTCCTTTTGTTAGGATAGCAGCTAGCAACATGTCCCTTGGTGTGACATTTGAAGCACGATCTTCTTGTAGGACCGTTTAATCCCTTAGCAAAGGTGCCTAAGATGTATTTAATCCAAGTAAGAGGAAATTACGAGTATTAGTGACATATACACAAGTTTAACAGTTTAAACATCAGTTTATTAATGTCCAAAGTTGTACATCGAGAATCCAAACTGACAGAGCTCCACCGTCTTTAATGCAAAAGTTAACAAATGAAAGAACCTAGACGACTATTTATAGATGAGCTAGTTCGCACCAAACCAACTTGTACCTAGTTCGTACGAAGTACTACTTTGTGAGAACTAGTACATTACATCATCACTTCGTGCGAACTAGTTCCATCTTATACAAATTTAACTTTCAAATTTAACATTACATACTTAAAACACTTAGACTAGATCGAAGACATAGACAATATACATCGTGCACTAATAGACCCCCCTTGAATGTTGTCATCGTCTGGATTAGTCTTCAAATCTTCATCCACGACCAAAGAAGTTCTTGTAAGTCTTCCTTCGTCTCTCTTGTGATGGAATGGGCGTTTGATCCATCGGAGGTGCCCATTTCATGAATTGGAATCTTCTAAGATGAACATCTCTTCCTTTCTCGTGTATCTCTTCTAGATGCCTTTCTTCTTTAGAAATTCTTCACGTTCAAGCTCACGCCATTTCGACTCCCACATATGACCTGAATTAATATCGTGTGTGTAACAAACGTTGATCACACCTTGGTATTGCTTCGCTTGAGTCTCTTCACGTTTGTCATAACATATCTTGTTAAAAAACAAACATTTAACATCTTCTTTCGAACAATTCACTAGCCACATCGGGTCTAGTATCCTTATCGTCCTCCATAAACCCCAAATCCTTCATCCTTCAATCAATTCTAGAGTTTCTTCTTTAGTGACATCCCAATTCCCATCAACTCTAAGTACAATCACTACTTCACACGTTTCAGGACCTGTCTGCCACCACAAGAAGTATGGATGGAAATCTTGCTCAATTGGTTTAAGAGGCATGTTCTTCATAACTTTCGGCCTCTTCATTACCAATGTAACATCTTTTTCTTTCGTCACTTTGTTGATCTTCACTCTGCGTTTAGGAATAAATGGTTTCCAGTGATTGAAACCATGCATTGCTTCAAATTTAATAACTTTCCACAGACGTTGATCTTTAAACTTCATCTGATAGCTAATATTCTTTGTCTGCACCAATTCTTCAACATCCCAGAATGGTAGACTTTTCAAATCATTCAAATATCAGAAGTATTGAACACCGAACTGTCTTTTGATTGCATATACGTTCAGTTCTCTTATCCAACCCCAACTTAGAATATCTCCAAGTGATTTGTCTTTGTCTCGAGTAAAGAATGCCAATGGACGTTTAAACTTTCTTTCTTTTGGAATCTCTTTAAACCAAGACTTCTTCGCTTCAGCTATTTCATCTTTAGATAAGCATTTCAGAATGCTTCCATCTTTCACACTTCATCAATCTTTCTTTTCAGCAACTGTAGATCAATTTCTTTCATGGTTTCTTCAAAAGTTGGAAAACTATCAGTATCAGTTCCAGAGTATTTTTCAACCTCGTCATCTGAAGCGTCTTCAATAATAATACGATCATAATCATCTGCTTCAGGCACTTTCTTGTAAATATAACTGTTCGGCTCAAATGTGCTAATATTCACTAACTCTTCTTCAAAGTCGAAATCAAATGAATCAGCATCAACCTCTAACATATTAGCCAATTTGTAACACCGTGGTAATATTAAATTTATACAAATATGTATATATGTAAGTATATACATGTATATGTATTATTTTATAATACCAAAAGAAAACAAACATAATTAGTAACAAGACTTGGGTTAACTGAAAACATCAAGTTATAAATTAAAATAGGCATGAACTAACCTTGGGGGACTATAGTTGTCAATGTCTAAACTATCAAGTTAATAATGAAAACAACACCAAAAAACACACACTAAGTGTGTGTTCTGGTCGACTAAAGCCAGGGAAGAAAAGGGGGAAAGCTTCCCAAGACCTAAGTTCATGATTTCTTCAAATTTAAATGGAAATCGATCCTATAATTGATGCATGAACAGAAATTAGTGATCCCCAAGCTAGGAGATCATAGGGTATGTTGAAATTCGTTGTTTGGTAGTGATGTTGATTTTTATGTTTTGATAGTATGATGAAATTGATGATGAATATATGTTTATGATCATCATTTAAGCTAGTGTGGGTGAAATACATCAACAATTAAGAGATTCAAGTATGTGTTCATAGATGTCATCAAGTGGGTTTTGGTGATATGATGAAATTAATGTTATAATAGTGTTACAATCATTTTGTCTATTAGTTTGTATGAATAACTTGACTGAATTAAATGTTCGGATGAATACCTAATGACATGATGAGATGGGTTTTTACATTGTTATGAAATCCCGAAATTCTTATGTGATAAGTTGATAAATTAGTCATGATAATTTAAATTTTATGCTAACTTGATGTTGAGAAGTATGTGAAATTGTTGAATGAAAGATACATGGTGAGTATTGTATGATAAAATTAGCTAATTCATTAGCTTAAGAACATTGCCCACCAAGTGTTGGATAAAATGCCTACATGAAAGTTTTAAAAAGTCATTCTGCAAAGGCTGCATCCCACTCGTTATTAGGAGTTAGACGACGAGCCTTATATCGTTAAAAAGGTTGTTGAGCATACAACACTTCATATTTGGACATGATACGCTGATTATGAGGTTTAGTGGGTCAAAACAATATATAAAGTTAGTAAATTCGTTTGGACAGCATGCTGATTGGGCAAAAATATGTTGTTGTCCTGATTTTGTAAAAATCATAGACACCTCCGTTTAAGGTGATTCTTTTTGGGTTAGAAAGCTAGTTGAACCGTTTACGATCCATCTTTGAACAAGTTGAACTAGTTTGGATTTTAAATGGGTCAAAATAAGTAGAAAATCGCTGCATATTAATAATGTTATTATTAATTAAGAAAAGGCATAAGATTGTGTATGCTTGCCTTGGGCATGAAGTAACGATTGCTGGGAATAGATTGCATCTTATGCAACATGCTTAAAGTGTTTAAAATCACTTACTAACTAGTTCGTATAAGAAACTTCGCTAACTGGTCAAACGGTTAGTGAACTGATTGATTTACGGTACAAAAACTAGTTGTTGAATATATATATAGCATGCTTTGATGAATTGGTATGTGTGAAACCATGAGATGTTGTAGTCATTTATATAATGGCTAAACTAACAAAACTTATGGTGTTATGCGAAGTTTGACTTCTGACAAGCTAGATGGGAGCTTGGAGAGGAACGGGTCAAATGATACAAGTTCAAACATGAAGCAACCGGATGGAAGGTAAGTTATACTTACACTCTTAGGATAATAACACGATGAAGGAATTATATTTATTGGATTAATCATGAGAAATGGGAATTGTTAGTATCCAAATGTTGTAAACCACGAAATGGTCAAATGTAGTAAAGTCATGTAAAACCATGATTTGAAACAACAAGGTGTTGTGTCGTGACTAAATGTTGTAAGCCACAAAACGGGTCGAACAAATAAAAATAAATGTTTTGTTACAACTACTCGTCAACGCGAACCAAATGGGTCGAACAAGTAAAAAAAATAGTTTTGGTATAAAACTTGTTGGCACGAACCGAAACGGGTCAAACGAATAAGAATGAGTCTCTTATATAAACGCTTGTTGATGCGAACCAATACGGGTTAAATGAGAAAAAAAATGACAAGTAAAACATATGTTAGTGAATTAAACAATATAAGAACTAGCGTAGTTGTTTAAAGAATAAACAAAAAAAATGGTTAAGAGACCAAACGGGTCATAGGGTTCAAATGGCGATCACATCACCATTTGAGCGTAACATTTAATGCTTGTTATTGTTAAGTGTTATGCTCACAGGTAAGCTTATTATACACGTAAGTATTTCCATGACTAGTGAAAAGAAATTGTAAGGTGTCGAAAACGGGTCATGGCTTTGACCCACGCCAGGTACGCAAAATTGAAATATAATGGTTTACCTATAATAACCCATCACAAACAAGTTAGGATAGAAGATAAATGATAGTTTGAATGAGAAATACAAAGGTACAAAAATAATGTGAACGTTTAAGCTTAAGCGCTTAAATTTCATAACGGGTCAAACAAAGAACATGCGCACAACCGGGTTTCGGTAGTGCGAAATGTAAAAGTTGTAAATCCGGGTTGAGGATTTTGGGTTAATAATATGGGCAAATGGTTTACGGATAATTGGAAAAAAGTTTGGGCGAAATGCATGAGTATTCGCGAAGTTACGAAGTTCTCGCCATGAATGGCAAAGACTTGAAAAAAGCTACAAAGCTGAACCGTAACCTACGGTTCTTTACCGTAGGCTACGGTGGATTGTTTCTACCAAAATTGGTTCAAGGCCAATCGTAAGCTACGGTGGTCAGCTGTAGCTTACGGCGGGTTTCTTAAAAATATTGTTTTATTGTTTTGGGCCTCCGAGTTCAACCGGTTACCCTTTAAACTCGTTATAACTAACGTATTTCGTAATTTATGAAATACAGGTAATATTTAGATGCACCGGATGACGACCAAGCTCATCGATGAACCGAACACAGATCGAGATCAAGCTTCAGCGATTCCAATAAACGCTTATTTACTCAAAATAACCGGTTTATCCAGAATTCTATTAATAGTTCAAAGTTTTTATTATTTTTGAAATAATTATGGACGTGTGTTGTAAATATTTTCTAAAATACGCGTAAAACTAGTTAGGGTCTTACAAGTTGGTAATCAGAGCTCAAGGTTATAGATCAAATGTGTTCGGTTCGAGATTTGATCGAACAATCCGGTAAGTTATTATAAATATTAACGGTCTAGTGTGGTTAAAAGTGTTGTAAACAACACATAAGGATATCGTGTGAACGCACTTTACCCCAAATAAATTGGTAAAAGACCGGTATGTTTAGCAATATACTTGTGTTAACAAGTATTGTAGAAAACTTGTATTAAAGTACGGGCGTGCATTAATTTCAACGTTGCTAATATTTGGTGAATATTCTAAATGAAGGATGCTCGCATCTGAAGTTGGCGAGAGTATAATGATTTATTGTTATGCTGATGGAATGGTTCGAAGTATGGCAAGTGGTGAATGTTCATCAAGAATGTAAACCAAATGATAATACTGAATAAAGGTCGAACAACAAGGAAAGCTTATCAGGACGAGCATCGCCCAAGTGCACACTACATATTATTATATGAACAGTTTTATGCAACATTCAAATAATGAATGACAGTTGCATATGGGAATATAGAACTTGGAAAATGTGGATAAGATACATATCCAGGATGATGTTTCCAAGAGAAATTGGGTTGGAAATATGCGTTATTCACAAATCGTGACTAACAAAACAATAAAAGAATTCATATTTAAAAACTTGATTGGATCGACCATCCAAGTAGATATTATTGATAAGATTCTATAAAGGAAAAGTAACGGTCACATTAACGAATGTGATTGCACAAAAGTTTTATAAAAAGGAAACCATTTTATATGTTTTGAGATAAAAAAGGGTAAAAACCAATAATTGTTAAATAACAATTAAATAAGGTTTTACCAAATAAAATCAGAAATCTGGACATGAACTGAGGATTTACTTACATGGGGAGTAATGTGATAGTTATAATAAGGTCACGCGTACCATGTGTTGATCGTTGTCACACCCCGATAAATCGATTACATCAGAGCCGGGCGTGAACTGACAGGTATCTTCATTGCACAGCGGAAGTGTTTAAAGCTAAGACTTCTAGAAAGTTGAACGCATGCTAATTACTCGGGTTCCAAATGGGCTCACCTATTCCAACCGTGCCATAGTTTGAAAATATAACCTGAGAAAGAAACATGCGAAAAATCAACATAAAGTTGGCGAGTTCATAGTTTGTTTGAAAACATTTAAAATAAATATTTTTGGTAACCGATTTAAATAATGTTGAGAAACATAATAAAACCATTTTCCTTGGCATGTCATTTGAAAACCTTGTGTTTGTAAAATTTGTATAACCGTCGATGTTTGCGTATTACAAAGACAACATGCCCGCATGAGCCTATAACCCACCCCGTGCTAGAAAGTGCCTCGCCAAACCGTTTACTCAAGGCGGTAGACTAGGAGGCGGTTATAGTTCCGATATGTAGCGAGGACTTCACTGTACAGTTTTAAGTAACCCTACGGCCCTTAGTGTTGAGTAATGGACAATCCAGTCCTTGTCCTTTGTGCCTCGCACGAGTATAGGTGGGTCTAACCCACTCGAGTCTTTGTGCCTCGCATAAATGAGAATGGGCCTAGCCCGTTTGAGTCTGTAAGCTGGCCCAACCAGTCCCCTTATTTGTACATAGGACGACCCAGTCCTTGAGTCGGTAAGCAGGACTAACCAGTCCCCTTTTTTGTATGTAGGACAATCCAGTCCCGTTGTAGCTAAGACATTCCCGTCACTAGCCATGAAACTCATGCACGTTCTGAAAATACGCGTGTGTTTTGTAAAACCGGTATGTTGAGCATCAACCTTTCATAAACCATTTGAGTTTATTGAAATCCTTTGCAACATGGTTTAGAAATATGAATCTTTTTGTTCATCTAGAATATTGTGTACTTTCGCAAAACTTGCATGTCTTTCCACCGCCGAAAACATTTATAAAAATGTAAAATGGTAAAAAGTGGGGGTTATGAACTCATCTTGACATTCTTGTGCAAAGCTAGCTTAGCGTGATCCCGTGATGTTATTCCAAGAATGTGAATTAGCTAGCGGGTAACTAAAGCATTCCTAATCAAGTAATAATTATAAGTTTCTAATTAAACGTAGCTAAACTATGTGTCCGAGCTCTACCAAATCGTTAACCAACGATTCTAGGGAAGTGTTATCGTTAACCAACCTAAGGTTATTTGATCCCATTAATCGGGATAGAAACTAAGTCTCGAAATCGACTTAGTTTCCGAGTGTTTGGGATATATATTTATATATATAACTATAAATATACTTATACGAGGTCGTGTTAGTCGTCGCGAATAGAAGGCATAGATGGAATATGGTACGTATTCGAAAGGGTCGTATATGATTCGGTAATATCGTTGTAGTTTTCGTAGGATGGAAACAAATAGATATATACATATATATATACATATATATATAGATATATTATATAGATATTATATATATATATATTATATATTTGAAAACTTGACGTTTGAGACGAATATAAACAATTATATTCACTTTATAAGAATTTGGATTCTAATCGATTGCAAGATATATAAATAATTATATTTATAATATATGATTTCAGAATATTAAACATTTGAAATATGAATCTCGAATTCCGACGTTCGAAATAATTATAAAAATTATAGTCAGTTCGTAAAAGAATTTAGGGCCGACGTTTAAAATCAATATAAACCGTTAAACTTATCTTATACTTCTCGATAATAATATGACTAATTATATTTACTTTGTACAATCATCAAATATAAGATATTTGGAAGATAATTTCCGATTTTCCGACCTTTGGAATAAATATAACTAATTATAGTTGTTTTATAAAAGTGTTCGAGTTTTCAAGGTGTTTTGAAACAAATATAGATAATTATATATATACCTTTTTTCACAAGTTATCTGTTTTTGTTAACTAGTAACTCGTGTTGTAAAGCATCGCCAAATAAGTATACTTTTATACTTATTTTATAAAATTAACTGAACCTCGATAAACGTCGTTTTTTGAATAAAATCACGTGTCGGTTTCGGATCTTATACCACTATCTCTGATCTCTCTCTCTCCTCGCTCCCTCTCTCTAGGTCTCTTTCTCTCAACGATTCTCTCTCTCTAGCGCTGCTCTCTCTCTCCCTACTGATCTACGAGGTGTGGGGATGTTAGAGAGGTGGTTGCATGTGTATGCGTGTGAGAGAGGGAGAAGGGTGTCGTGTGTGAGGGTGGTTGCCGGAAAAACGGCCGGAAGCCGGCCGGAATCTCTCCGATCGCCGGAGATTATAGAGAGCAGAGGAAGAGGGTTTGGGGGCTAGGGTTTTGAGAAATGAGGGTGAAGAAGAACATGTTGTTTAAATATGTAGGGTTTAGGTGGGTTGGGCCAAGGCACGTTAACCGGTTCTAATATCTGGAGCGGCCCAATTACATTTCTAAAGCCCGTTATCATACCCGAACTTCGTGTAGTGTCGTTAAATATATTTTAGGACCAAAAGCATGTAAAATAATTCGGTAGCCCTCGTTTGACGCGTTTGTTAGTCAGTTGCGTTAAAATGCGTAAAATGTCATGTTCATTGTTTCTAGTCCATTCTTTGATCTGGTTTCAACCGCTATAGTTTACATTTTGAAAACGACGCTAAATATATCATAATATATCAATATCTAGGCTAGCCTGAGTCTAGTGTTTCCGTTTCGTTGCCGATGCGTTCCTGCAGTCGCGTTATTCATTACCGTTCGCGTTTTGTGACGTTCGAAAGAAAAATATATTCACAAGGCTAAATTCGGGTATATAAATATACGTGTAAAATTCTTAATTGTCGGTGTTGTCAGTATTTTGTCTGGTGACAGTTTGTTACCGTTTATCGTGCAGCAGCTTTCCCGAAAATCACCATACACGCACTGTAAGGTTAGATAGGCGCTCCTATGCCTTTCAAAAGCCTAATTACGTTAATACGTGTTTTAAACACTATTTATTATCGCCTTAAACCTTTGTTAATCGTGTAATTAAGGATCGGAAAGTACCGGTTGTCACATTCTCCCCCTGTTGAAAGAATTTCGTCCTCGAAAATTAAATCACGCTATCGCCTTAGAGTTTTGTCATGCACAGGTAGGTATGAATAATACCGAGGTAATTGACTACGAGAATGAATCAAGACTTGTTCGAGTTATATAAATACGATGACTTACTACGACGATAAGAACCCAACAGTTCAACTGAGTTTGTTTTCTAAGTTGTTGTCAAGCGAACGAGGTGTTAGGATACAGTCACCAATGTGACTAAGTTTACTGGAGTCCAACAAAAGTGGAATTCACCCAATAGGATTTCAAATAGACGTTCACAATATGCAAATGAATTCTAGAAACAATAAATGTACTATCAATAGTACCTTACGTTAGTTGTTGTATGATTGAAACTCATAATCAAAAAGCACAAATAGAATGGGACCATGAAATGATTTGTCAACTTTCGAACCATTAAATGAAATAAAATTTGTGTTGACATTATCGAATTGCAAGGATACACCGAAATACAACTGATCCTGGTGTATCATTGTCTTAATACATAGTTGCCTTAAGACTATTTGAGTGATAAATGAACCGAAAAGCCCACGTAGTTTCACATGAGATGATTGTTTATAATTAGCCCAAGCTACAAGTTTATACCGACGCCACAAGGTGTCGCAGTGATCGAAATAATTCAATAATAGCAGTGACCGAATGAGTTCACCGTGTTTTGCAATAAGATAGCAGGTTCAACGAAGTGAACTCAAAAATTTATTCCAAATGAATCTCTGTTGGTGCTCATATGTCTATTGCCTTCGTCTAGGACGAGTCTATTGTACAGATAGGGTTTCGTAGCGTCAAATGTTTTGTTTTTGAAAGTTATGTGTATGTAGCATAATTTTCGTACGAAATGTTATAAGGATTTTTGTACGAAAATTTTGTACGAATATTTTGTACCAAAATCTGGAGTCCTGAGTCACTAGGTGCTGTCATGTCTTGCCTATAAATAGGTGACTTAGGATGTTTGTCTAGAATGCTATTTTTGTAGATCAGACGCGAAGCCCTACTCGAGTCTATAATCATTTGAACGTTAATCAATATAACAGATGGTTAAACAGTAATCATCGCTTGTTCTTTGTTTGTTCAATCAGCTAACATTGAATTCCGCCTCTGTTAGCTGAGCAAGTCTGACCGGAAGCTCACAAGTTGGGTCCAATCCTAGCATTCACAAGTGGTATCAGAGCCTTATGGTCTGATTTGTTAACAAACAACCAAGTTTTAGCTGGATTCAACCTTCAAAGTTCAAGATTCATCCATTGGAAACTCTTCTTCTACTCTTTCTTGGAACTTATTCTAGATCTGAAGGATTTCATGGACAATTTGGACTAGGTTATTAGTATAACGTGTTAAAATCAACTCTAAACAGTTCACTGATACATACAAACCTAAAATCCATCAAAATCATGCTTGAAATCATCAAAAACGTGAAATTGTGAACAAATGCTCGAAGAAGACAAGTATTTTTGCACGAAATACTAGTTTTCGTATGAAAATCAGAGTCTTAACACCTGAAAAGTTTGATCTAACAAAGAAACAATTTTTTCGCACCAAATTAAATTTTCACACGAAAATTGAATTTTCGTACGATAATCCAGGTCTACAATTCGTACAAAAATTTCTTGTTTGGATCAAATTTTCAGTCAGTTTCAAGTTAACCAGTTTTAATCTGTTTTCTGTTATAATTTTTGTCAAGATGTCAGGTGAAGAGGAATTTCATAACGCATTTGCCACACAAGCAGTTACAGCTTCGGTAGCAGCTCAGAACATGAATCTTGAAAATGAAATGGGGACCACTACGAAGCCTCCAAAGCTCATGAACACCGAATTCTATGAGAGTTGGAGTGAACGTTTCAAGAACTGGGTTCAAGAAACAAATTTAACAGTTTGTTTCGCACTTGAGAACAAATATCAACCACCACTTATGAACTTGGCATTGAGAAAACAGTGGCTCGTCTGTCTGATGACGAACGAGAAAAATACATCACTGAGAAGAAAATGATGAATCTCCTTCAACAGGCCATAAAAGAAGAAATCTTAGTATTCCTACAACACGATGACGACGCTCATTCATTATGGCTCGCCTTACGACTAAGGGCTCAAGGAAGTACTAATGTCAGAAAAGGAAAGAAGGCTTTACTGAACAAAGAATTTGAAGTGTTCAATGTTCTTCCAGGCAGAACATGAAGCAACTCATGGAAAGGTATTGCCACTTGGTAGTACAGATGAAGCGTATGGGAATCGTCAAAACGAACGAAGAGCTAGTCGATAAACTGGCAGATTCTTTGCCTGAAGGAGATTGGGCAACATATTTAATGATACTGAAGAATGGAGCTGAGTATGACAGTCTCAGTTTGCCGAGATTCATAGAAAAATTGGAAGGGCACGAGCTTGAAATGCAGAAAATGGCAAAAGGCAATAAATCAAACTCGCAACAGGACGTGAGTTTATACTACAAGGGAAATACAAACACTCATGTTCAGAGTCCCAAGATCCAACTGCATTCAGTGCTAATTCAACTACCAGTCCAGCATCAAACAAATTCAGTGGATTCCAAAGTTTGCTTCCTTTAATCTAAACAGTCACCAAGGACAACAATCGTCTCAGAGCTCAAGTCAACCACAGAGCAATCAGCAAAGTCAATCCAATTATAACCAGAGAATCTTGAATGTAACGTCGCAGTGAATCTCCAGAACGCTCAAGACTTCAATGAGCAAACAGCTAAGCAACACATGGTGCTACTTGCAGCAGTTCCAGAATCATACGAAAGTCTTGTAGCTGGAAGAATAGGAAATCCGAAAATGACCAAAGATATTACAACAAATCGATCCGGAGGAAATGGAATTGATTGACATCATGTGGTGCATGGCATCAGTAGTTCGAATGGCTCAGCGTTTTATGGAAATTACAGGAAGAGATGATTTGAGGGGCCTTGACGGTAAATTAGTCTTTGATAAGTCCAAAGTCACATGTTTTAAGTGCAGGGAGAAAGGACACTTCAAGCTTGAATATCCAAACCGAGAAGTAAAGGGCTATCATAATCCATTTGGAGATGATTATTACAAAAAGGCAATTTATCATCGTCCACGGCCAGAGAAACGAATGGTGTAGATCGAGGATGGACCTTCAAACTCAAAAGACAAAGCTCTTGTTGTCACACAGGAGGATGAGGGGTTTCAACTAGAACAACTTCATTTCCAAAAAGGAAAGTCATGCTCTTATTGCTGAAATCATAGAAGAACCTGAATTTTCTGAAGAAGTTACAGAAGAAGAAATGGAAGAGGTTCTGGCAGACTACTTCAGATCCTCAGCGGAAGAAGAAGAATGTATAAGAGGTACCCCTAAACCCTATTTATTTGACACAATTCAGAAAACTTTTGTAGGTAGCTTCAATTCAGGTCATAAAGAGGAGAGTCCTAAGGAGACAATGTCTGTGAATGTGTTGAGGTGATTGATGTAACCAAGCCTGTGACACCGGAGAGCTTAACCGATATTGCCAACAAAGCACATGGCCAATACAAACGAGGTAGTCAGTGTGAAAGAACAGGTAGAAAAGGTTGAAACAGTTAAAGAAACAATCAAAGCTCAAACTGTCGAATTGGTCAGCCCATGCTTAAAATGTGCAGAAGCATGTGAGCAATGTGCTAAGAAAGAGAAAGCTTTTAAAGAACTTAAAATATACAATGATAAGCTGTCATACGATTACAACACCGTAAAAGAATCATATGATAAACTCAGCAGGACCATTCGACAGTATGAGAAAACTGTGAAAGAAGATGACAAAACACTTTCGATGCTCAAAGCAACTGTGATGGACAAACAAATGGCCATAAATCTTCATATTAACACAATTGCTGAGCTAAAAAGTGAGCTAGAGAAAACTAGAATTGAAACAGAAAGGGTTAACAAATTGTTAATCAGTTACTCTACCAGCATGTATGTCCTCGGTCACATTCTGCCAAAACCAGAAAGCAACAAAGATGGTAAGGAAAATGATAAGAGTCTTGGAAAATGTTACGATCATGTTCCGCCTTCTATGTGGAATAGCTATACTAAGAAACATCCTGATGGAGTGGATAAGGCGCTGAATTTAAACCTTCTCACTGAAAAGAATAACGAGCTGCCTGAAAATCTTGACGTAACATATTCCAAAACAGAGAAGGAATGTGAGTCCGAGGTGGTAAACAAAGTGTTTGAAAATATTTTTGAAAATGAGTCTTATAGCACAGTTTACGAAAGTGTTGAGTCAAACAATGAGAAATCAGAGTCAAGTTCACCTTCTGGAAGTGAGAAAAGTTTTCATGAAAAATTTATCACAGCTTCAGATAATAGTTTAAATGATGATCCTAATGTAGTTATCTACAAACTGAAAGGATCAGATAAACTATACTTATGAAGAATTTCCAGTCCAGAATGTAAACTTTGACCGTGTCGATAAATTCTTTAAACTCATTGAGATTGAAACATCTGAACTTGAGAAGAATGTTGCAGGTTTCTACTCAAAGGCAAAGAAATCAAACAAAAACATTCATCCAATAGGTAGAAGTTATCCTGAAAACAAAAGGGATGGGTCAGGGTTTGAAAAGAAACGAAATAACAAATCACGAAAACCCATTTTTACAAAGAAAGTTGAGTTTGTTTTTGGAACTAACACTGTTGAAGAAAAAGAAATCATTAACAAACAAACCAACGAAGAGTTTAAGAAAGAAAAGGAGCTTCGTGAACAGGCCTTGGAACATACTGTTGGAAACGACAGTAGAATGTGCTACAGATGCAACAAGGTTGGGCATATTGCACGACTTTGTTCTCAAAATCGTCTAAAACCTGTTCGTGAACAAAAGAGGTTTACAGTAGATGAGAAGAAAAAGGGTCCAGAGTTTGTGCCAACAAAAATTTTAAAGAGAAATAATAATGCCAGTTCTATTAAGGAACCACAAACTGAGATCATTTCAAAATTTGAAGTTGGAGAAACCTCAAAGAAAAATGAACAAAAAGAATCTAAACTTTATATCAAAAAGGCATTTTCAAAAGCACAAACCTGGGTAGCCAAAGCAAAAACATCTCCTGTAACCCCAAAATCAACCAATGTTCCAGTCAAATCAAAAGATAAGACTGAATTCAAGACTGGACAATGGGTTGAGATTAAGAAAGATGACAAAGTTGCCAAAGTTCCAAAAGTCGACATTGTCTTCCCACCCAAGACCGAAAGGGCTTGGGTCTCTCTATTTAAGTAATATGCTTTTCGTATGTGCAGGGGCTTCCAAGGTCAATCATTTCAAAGTGGATCATGGACAGTGGAGCTTTTAGGCACATGACAGGGATGTTGGCTTTGTTGAGCAATGTAAAAGCCATCAGGGGAGGATATGTTGGGTTTGCCGGAACACAGAGCGGCAGGATCGTGGGAGAAGGAATTTTGACAAATGGAGTCGTATCTTTCGACAAAGTGAACTACATTGCTGAGCTCGAGAACAATTTATTGAGCATCTCACAGATTTGTGATAAGAAGTTCACAACTCACTTCAATGACAAAGAATGTCTTATTCTCAAACCTGGTTTCGTTATTCCTGAGGAATGGATCCTCATGCGCGCTTCGCGAGAAAATGATCTATATGTCTTAGACATGAGCGTAGCATCCACTACTTAAAAGAGGGACAATGTTTTGTATCAAAGGCTACTGAGAAAGAATCAATCCTATGGCATAGGAAGATGGGTCACATACTATTAAGCAAGATGAATTTTCTGGTGCACAACAATCTAGTGGAAGGGGTGAATCTCAAAAATTTTCATTTATCAGATGACTGTATCAGCTGCAAAAAGGGGAAGCAGCATAAGAAGTTGCACCCGAAGAAGCTTCTCAACTCCATCAAACTTCCACTAGAAAGGCTACACATGGATCTCTTTGGGCCTGTAAATGTGAAAAGTATTACAGGAGATCTATACTGCCTGGTCGTAACCGACGACTTCTCTAGATTCTCGTGGGTCTTCTTTCAGGAAAGCAAGAATGAAACGTTCGACAATTTGATGATCTTGTTTCGAAATCTCGAAAACCTTTACCATTTGCCTTTCAAGAGAATCAAAAGTGACAACGGTACTGAGTTTAAGAACAACAAGATGCTCGAATTCTGCAATGCTAAGGGTATTCATCATGAGTTCAGTGCCCCTATACTCCTCAACAAAATGGAGTAGCTGAATGAAAGAACAGAACGCTTATTGAGACTGCACGCACGATGCTTGCTGATTCAAAATTACCTATCAGTTTTTGGAGCGAAGCTCTTGCCTCTGCATGTTACACCCTCAACCGTGTAATGATGGTCAAGAAGCACAAAAAGACATGCTTCGAACTTCTTAACCAGCAAAAACCTAATCTAGAGTTTTTGGAGCCTTTTGGATCACCGTGTACCGTTTTGGACCGGAAGGAAAATTCGGTGCCAGATCTTTGGAAGGATTTTTCGTAGGATATGCAAGTCCACAAAGAGATTCTTCCAAGCATAAATCAGGTTATTATTGCTCAACACGTTGATTGCCAGAGATATACAACGCCCATGCAAAAACCTGGAGATCCGTGGCTGTTCAATTACGATGGGTTGTGGAATTCATTTGATCTGCCTGAAGAACCATCTGAGGAAGAACTCATCTTGCTATTCCAACAACATCAGATATCGAATCAAGAACAAGTAACAGGACCGTTGGTAATCTCTCCAACAGCAACACCTTCCTCAGAAGCAGGTCCAAGCAACACTCAGTCAGAACCCGTTGTTCCACCAGTACAGAATATTGCAGAACCATCTTCCCCTACGCCAGCAGATGCAGAACCTGAACAAGATCCTACCTTGGATAATGGGGATTCCAGTTCTGATGAAGGATCAGAAGAGATTACAAGTTATCTCAACAATCAAGTTGCAGAAACCAAGTGCTAGAAATGAGGCCACATCTTCAGAACAAGTTGTTGATCAGAATATCACAAATTTAGAAAGCTCAATAAATGTTCCAGGCAAAGTAATGCCGAGATCAGTCTCCTACCATCCAACAGATAACATCATTGGAGAACTGCAAGCTGGCGTGAAAACGCAAAATCAGATCAATAAGGATCTAAGTTGTTTTTATTCCAAAGTTGCTCCACTCCAAAATAAGTTGTCTCATAGTTGTTTTGTTTCTCAGGTAGAGCCAGGAAACATCAGAGATGCTCTTAAAGATGACAGTTGGGTGGAAGCAATGCAGGAAGAGTTATTGCAATTCCATAAACTTGGAGTCTGGGAACTTGTTGACCTACCTCCAAAGCAGAAAAAGATCAGCACTCGGTGGGTTTACAAGTGCAAAACAGATGATAGAGGAATGGTTGTTCGAAACAAGCTCGGCTCGTAGTTCAAGGTTTTCGTCAGCAAGAAGGGATAAACTACAACGAGGTCTACGCCCCAGTCGCACGTCTAGAAGCTATCCACATTTTCCTGGCATTCACCTCATGGAATGGCTTTAAAGTATACCAATTGGATGTGAAGTCTGCTTTCCTGTACGGTAAGGTAAAAGAGGAGGTTTATGTCGGCCAACCACCGAGGTTTGTCGATCCAATTCACAAAGACAAGGTCTACTTGCTGAACAAATCTCTTTACGGTTTACACCAGGCCCCGAGAGCCTGGTATGAGACGCTTTCCAAGCACCTTCTGGCTAACCGATTCACCAGAGGAACAGTAGACAACACTCTCTTTACCAAGGAAGTAGATAGACATCTGATTATTGTGCAAATCTACATGGATGATATCATCTTCGGATCGATAAATGAACAGCTGTGTAAAGACTTCGAGAAAGTCATGAAAGAGAAATTTGAAATGAGTGCAATGGGAGAGATGAAATTCTTTTTGGGGCTTCAGGTTGAACAACTGCCAGACGATATTTTCATTCACCAGACGAAGTATGTTCATGACGTGTTGGAGAAATTTGACATGACAGGAACTAAACCCGCATCTACCCCGTTAGCCACAAATCACGGCATTTGTCCAGACGACTATGGAGAAAAGTTGATGAAACATTATATCGCTCCATGATCGGATCCTTGATGTATCTTACAGCTTCAAGACCGGATATCATGTACCCCACATGCCTTTGCGCCAGATATCAGTCAAGCCCGAAGGAATCACATCTGTTGATCGTCTAAAGGATCATGCGTTACTTGAAAGGATGCCCAAGCACCAGCTTGTGGTATCCACGTCACGATGATTTCAACCTTGCGGGTTACTCTGACTCTGATTTTGGTTGCTGCAAGCAAAACGCCAAGTCTACAATGGCAGGATGCCAGTTCTTCGGAACACGTTTGGTAACGTGACAATGCAAGAAACAGACCGCGGTCGCTCTCTCTACTTGTGAAGCTGAATACGTTTCAGCATCCAGTTGTTCCCATATACTGTGGATACAACAACAGATGAGAGACTACGGTCTGCAATTTTTTTATACGCCCATATTCGTAGATAACAAGGTGGCTATTGATATCATGGTCAATCCTTGTCAACACTCACGCACTAAACATATCAAGATTCGATATCACTTTATCCGTGACTGTCACGAGAAAAAGTTGATACGAATTGAGAAAATCCACAATGATGACCAAAAAGCAGATTTTTACACCAAAGCATTTGACAGAGCACGATTTATGAGGTTGAGTTTGAGATGACGATGTTGGGACGTGATCCTCACTGGTAAGTCAAAATATTCTTCTGTAAATATTTTACATGCTTTCTTAAAAACAAAAAATACAAAAATATGTTTTTGATTTTTAGGGGGAGAAAAAGTTGTAAAAAATACAAAAACATTGAAAAAGAATCATGAAAAATACAAAAACATCTAAAAATTCAAAAAGAGTTTTGTGTATAAGAGGAGATGATAGTAAATCAGTGGACCATTACAGTATGCTAAAGAAATGTATTGATTAAAAAGCGTCTAAATAGGTCTTTCTAAGGATGTGTCGGTAGGCTTCGCACTTTCAGTAAACGGCTTTCAGGATATAAACCTAAAAGATAAACTGGTAAATCAGTGGCTTAACATCTCTCAGATATACGGGCTTGGTACCCCAAAATTTCGTTTGAGAGAATGCCAGATTCTGAGATACTAGGTCTTTATATTTAGTTGATATCTGGGGTATTATACGAGTTCTTCTGATTTTGCGTCGGCAATGGCCTAGAACTTGTATAATACTTTTGCTTTATTCACCCCAAAAACTGTATAAAAAATGAAGAAAAATGTCATAAAAAGATACGACATTCTGCAGTACAAAAATGAAAAGATTCCCAAGAGGAACACCACCAAAGTCAAGCCTTCATCTCTTTCTATGTACGGAAGTACTAACCTGAGCTCTCAAGGTCTCGCAATTCACCCTTATACAGATATCAGTTAGATATATTCACCTGTGAGATGAAATCTAGGGAATCTCGATGCGGGAGTATATTCTGAGGTGGAAACACAGATTAGGCCATGTTACTAAACTTACCTAACATATCTTGTAGGAGTTAAGAAATGTGTAGAGGTTTAAGTGGATCAGTATACCGACAATCTAAAGAAAATCTGTTTAAGAACTTAAAGTTTCATATAGAGCAACGGTACTGGTAGTGTGTCTCAATAAACTGATATGATCCTCTAACACAGACTCACAAAAATATGTCTGTAAAATGATTGAACATGTTGCTTTAAGTTTTTCTAGTATTAGAAGTCTTCAAAAAAATTCAAAAGGATTTTCCGTATCTGCTTTATTTTCTGACTGCCAGTGATGGAAAATAGATCTTCAAAGTCAAAAGCGACAGAATGCAGAGGAAAATTGTTTGAATTACGGGTTGGGAGCTAATCTGAAAACAGAGTCTGGTTTGAAACGTTAAAAAGTTCATTAATTTGAAACTTAAATCAAAGGATAATGTCAGTTTTGGTAAAAAAGGTGGTCAACTAAGGTCATTAACTTGGACTTGGTTACCAAAACGGTTAAACAAGGTCATTAACTTGGATTTGGACATCTGTGTGTATAATTAAAACAGAAAACAAACGAAAATGTTGGAAAGTTGAGAAAAATTTCAAAGGGGCCAAAAAAATATTCGCACGAAAATGTAATTTCCGCACGAAAAATTGGCCAAATCTCATAAGCCACGTTTTCGTACGAAAATCTGTTGGCCTATATATAAGTGAGAGCTGAAATGATTCCGCACGAAAACTCTTTAGTTATTTGGTGCGGATTCTCTGAAGGCTGTTGTGGTTTATCTCTTGATAACTCACTTTTCGACATACTTGATTCATTAGGGAGGTTGATTTGCACACCTCTTATAATGGCTAAGGTATTCACCGAGATTGAACCGTGAATTTGGACTCGTCGGACCTTAAACGGACTAAAAGTAGATCTAGGATAAACTAGCCGGTAAAACTTAAAATTGAACCCTCCAAGTTTAAATCGGAAAGTTTAACTAAGGTTTACCGTCTCAATTTCTTGAAAAAGTCAAAAATTGCAAGCGTTTTGAGTCGGTGTGAAAAGTATAAAAATGTTGGAGAAGAGATTTTCGTGCGAAAATCTAACATTTTCGCAAGAAAATTCATGAAAGTATGAGTGTGTTTGGGATTTTATTTTCGCACGAAAATTGAAGAAGAAAGTTATATTGTATAATTTCCGTACGAAAATTTAAAGATTCTTGTGTTTGTGAAAATTTTTCTAACATTTTCGCATCTCTCTGTTTCACAGAAAACTGTTTATGAGTTTCATCCAGTACACAACTCCTACTGCTTAATCGACAAAGATGTGCCAGAATTTGCTCCGTTCTCGCAGTACATAGACTTTCTGGATAGGCTGCCAGTTTATTATGCCCTTACACATCATCATGATGTTTATGCTTCACATGTCGATCGTTTTTGGGCTGCAGCAGAGTTGAAAGCCGACTCTAGGGCTATTTCGTCAGCAGTTAAGATAGGAGAGAATGATGTGGAAGTCACCATTACCGAAGATCTTATACGCACAGTGCTGCATTTTAGGGATGAAAGTGATTTTCCTACAGGGTTTACGGAGAAATTTGTCAAAAGCTGTTTTTACCGTATGGGCTATAATGGTTATATGAACTCCGCTCCGTTCAAGATTGACAAGCTGGGTCTGCCCTACAGATTTCTTGCACACTGCATCACCCGATCCTTAAGCCACCAGAAAGGAGGATGGGATGACTTGGTTGATTATCACACGTGTATGATGGTTGCTGTGATTTTGAACAAGCCTTACAACTTCAGTAAGATGATATTTGATCAGATGGTGATTAATTTGGGTAAAGGACGATTTTTGCAGTACCCTCGATTTGTTCAGATGATTCTTGACCATTTACATCCAAATCTCGAGAAAAAGAAGGATGACATTTTGAGGTTAGAGCACATGACGTCATCTGACCTCAATAACATCAGCAACTACCGTAAGGGGGGAAAGGCTCCATCGTTTAAGCCTATCTTCGAACGTTTGTGAAGGCTGATTATGTTACCCTGCCAGATGGCAAATGGAGGAATGCGGGCAGTGGTGATGAAGCTGATGAAGCAGAAATGATGGAGGACTTCATTGAAAAACGAAGTATATGGTATGTTAAAGGTGAAGGTGAAAAGGGTCACTATGGCAAGAAGAAAGCAGGTTCTACTTCGACTGCAACAAAAAGAAAGAAAGCTTCAGAAACCTCATCTTCAGCCCCAAAGTGTCAGAAGAAACAAGCTAGTGTGGGTACAAGTTTGATCGATGAACCCGATGTCGAACACGTTAATGTCGAAGAAACGGTGCAAGCAATGGGCACAGTTCAAATTGAAGAGACTGTTGAGGAAATGATTGCTGATATAGAAAGAATGGTCGGTGTCGAGACTGAGGCAGGTGGTGATGATGAAGGGCCATCATCAAGTACTGATTCAGAGGATAGGAGAGAAGGAGAGAAGAAAGAGAAAGAAAGAAAAGAGCAAGAGAGGAGAGAAAGAGAAAGAAAGTTGGCTGAGGAAAAGAAGCGTAAGGCTACAGGGGATGATGATACTACCTACCGTCTGAGGCTGAAGAGGAGATTTCAGTTGTTAAGCCTGCAAGGAAGAAAGCAGGGAAAAGAGAAAAGCGTGCTGCTGCTCGAAAACCTGAGTCTACTGCAAAGAAGCTCAGGATCAAGATAAAATCAAAGCCTACAGAGACACCAGTTGCCCCAACTGTAGAAACAACATCTGAACGTCCTCCATCTCCTCCCCCAACATCTCAACCTCCAATTGTTGAAAAGCCAAGCGAGTATGCTCAACATATGTCTCCTCCTCCTCAACACACATCTACAGAGACTCGTGTTCCATCGCCTCCACCAGTAGATGAACCTCTATTTGTATCTCCTCCTATATCATCTCCGCCATGAGCAACTACATCAGCTCATCTCACTCAGCAACATCCTCCAACGGATACAACCTTTGATGATTTTTTCTTTGATGTTAGTGCTATTCCAGGGGGAGATAAGCTCGCAGCTGATGACGTGTATGTTGGAAGGCTTAATGAGTTAGAAGCAAAGTTGAAGAGTGCAGATGAGAAGATAAAGATCCTTGAGTCTGATAGAGATAGCATCAAAGAAATTCTAAGGTTGGTGACTGACGATAGTGAAAGATACTTCCAGGCTTCCCAGAAAGTTACTCTTTATGAAGAAAGGATCAAGGTTCTGGAGAATGAGAGGGAGATCCTAAAGGCTACTCTGAGCAGTTATGAGACTGAGAATCAGAGGATTATAAAGAAGATGGAAGAATACGAAGCTGAGAGAAAGTCTAACAACAGGCAGTGGAGCTTATGAAGAAGATTTTGGTTCGAACTTTGGGTAGCTCTCTCGCTGATGAGATTGAGAAGATTGAGAGAGAGGAGGCAAGACAGAATGTTGTTGAAAGGGAACGAGCTTCTAAAGCTCTATCTGATGCAGAAGGCCGAGGTAAAGAAAAGATTGATGATATGCCCGTGAATGAAGCTGCTACCTCGGCTGCTCCTTTGATCGAACAATCTGCGCGGGAAGCTGAATCCGTGCTAGTATCATCTGAGATAGTAGTCTATGATCTAACTATTGATGTTAGCAAGAGATTTGTGCTTCAAGGAGAAGGGATTCTAGAAAAGATGACGAAAGAGAAGGCAGTTGCTGAAAGGGAGCTAAAGAAAGAGATTGATGATTTGGTAGATGGAACGTTTGATGAGTTAGAGAAGGAAGGATTCGAATATGTAGCAAGTCTATTTGATAATGAGAATTTGTCTGTTGATGCTTACATGAACGACTCTATTTTTGAACTAACCGATGAACAGGTTCAGCGGGAGTCGTCGGTTGAAGAGACAGTGCCAAAGCCCAAAGTCATATATCTCGAGCACGATATCGAAGAAGGAGAGTATGTTCATAACTACTCCAAGGCTGATCTTGCATAATTGTTTGGTTTACCAGAAGATTCATTTGAGTTCGACTTTGAAGAATAGTTAAAGAATACAAGCTCAGAGTCGAATGACTATGTGTTTGAAGACATCCCGCAAGCAACGATTATGACGTGTCATAATTGAAGATTGGGATTCAGATGATAATGAAGAGCCAAGGTATACGGGTGAAGGAACAAATGTGTTTCCTACCGTTGATGAAATGACTGCTAAGATCAACATGATATGCTAAAGCAAAAGGTTGCAGAAGCAGTTAAAGAAGGAACGGCTCCTAAACCTCCAACAAAAGAAGAAATCATAGAAATGAAGAAGAAATGGTTCAAGGAGATGCCGCCTGAAAGAAAGTTCCGTCGATCCATTAGCTTTCTTCACCAGAGATCCTAATGCATCTCTGGGTGACATTATCAGTTGGGGATGGATCGAGGAACTAGATGTGTATGCATTGAAACGTGAGTATGGAGTTCAATACTTCAAACGACTGGGTAATATAAAGACCTTGCCATAATGGGATGTGAAAGAGTTGGTTCAAACCAAGACGTTCAGTATGAAGCTGCGACCAAATGATCAACGTCTATGGAAACTTATCAAGTATGAAGCTGAACATGGTTTCAACTTATGGAAGCCACACAAACCACGAACCGTGACAAAGATTGATCCAGTTACGCAAGAGAAAGATGTAACTTTGATTGTTAAAAGGCCACGCGTTATGAAGAATATGCCTTTGAAGAGAATGGAACAAGATTTTTACAAGATCTTCAAATGGTGGCATTATGATTCGAGTACTGGAGAGGCTGTTATTTGTGTTGAGCCTGATGAAGGATCATGGGATATGTCTGAAGATTTGTCTGAAACTGTGATCATGCACAAGAGAATTTATGGGCTATGGCGTGCAATCAGAGTGTTAGATCCAATGTGGCTGGTCAACTGCTCAGAAAAGGATATTGAACGCTTATTCATTATCAAGATCAGTTATGAAGAAAAAGACAAAGATCAGGCCATGCAGTTCCAGAAAATTGTGAATGTTTATTATGCTAACAACATAAATTCAGGTAAAGAATGGAACACTTCATGGAGAAAGCTTGAAGATAAAGAGCAGAAAAAGAAAGATCAAAATGAAGAAAGAATCGAAGCACATCGAAAGTTGGCTACCCGCGAAAGATTCAAGTTTGGGAACACGTATAACCGACCTCCCCCTACAGATCAAACTCCCATAGCTTCAAAGGAGCGCTGAAGGCCACGCAAGCGATTCTTCGGATGATCAAGTCAAATCTAGTTAAAGATTTTTGAAAATAAAGTTTTGAAAACTGTCCAAGACTGCGGCAACATCCAAGGGGGAGTCTGTTGGTGCTCATATTTCTATTGCCTTCGTCTAGGACGAGTCTATTGTATAGATAGGGTTTTGTAGGGTCAAATGTTTTGTTTTTGAAAGTTATGTGTATGTAGCATAATTTTCGTACGAAAGTTATAAGGATTTTCGTATGAAAATTTCGTACGAAAATCTGGAGTCCTGAGTCGCTAGGTGCTGTCATGTCTTGCCTATAAATAGGTGACTTAGGATGTTTGTCTAGAATGTTGTTTTTGGAGATCAGAGGCGAAGCCCTGCTTGAGTTTGTAATCGTTTTAACGCTAATCAATATAACAGACGGTTAAACAATAATCATCGCTTGTTCTTTGTTTGTTCAATCAGCTAACAATGAATTCCGCCTTTGTTAGCTGAGCAAGTCTGTCCGGAAGCTCACAAGTTGGGTTCGATTCTAGCATTCACAATCTCAAAGAAATTCGGGTCGATGACAAAAATAAATAACAAATGAATGTCATCGAGGTTGCAAGTAGCGTTGAAATAACCGTTAGAGGTACACCGAAATAAGCCATGAAATTGTGTACCGTTTTTCTTAATACACGATTGTATTAAGAATGTTCCAAGATAACGAATCAACAAAGTGGATTTAATAATAAATAATAACAAATAATTTAATCCGTATGTGAAGTGTGTAGACGAAATTAGCACAAGCTTCAAATTAATGAAAACGCCACCATAAGGTGTCGTAAACAACAAACGATTTAGGGGAGTTAAGATCAAACGAGTCTACTATGGTTCGAAATAAATGAAAGGCTTGTTGATGTTACTTTGAATATGATGGCCTCAATCCATCATATGGAATCCTTGAATTGAATATGTGTAGTGAGCAAGTTTAGCTAACTAAACTTAATTTAGATATCGACCAACAATGATATATGTATTACCAAGGAAATATTAGCATGGCCATAAAAAAACCATGTATGTAATTTGTCAAGGAAAGTGCTTCAAAGAATTTAGTTGACTCGATATCAATGCGTCAACTCTCGCAATAATGTAGGTCATCAAGGTTTCACTGCAATAATCGGTATAGCGAAAACAATATTTGAAATATTTATAGAACAACCCATTCGATGTGGAGTCCCTGATGGTTTCCACGAATCAAGCTAACCACGTGCCCAAACAAACGATGCATGCGTAACGTATGAATTTGTCAAGAAATTGTAATTGGGTGTTCATTAATCATGAATGAAATTCTCGTGATGAGATGACCTTTAAAAAGAGTAGAGGTGCAAGAATCTACTCACTATATAACCTGGTGTTATGCGACATCACCATGAGATATCAATCTTGGCGTAGTCGCCATTAGGGGAGTGGGGAGATGTGAAGACTTGTGTTTTCTGTTGTGATGCCCATAATCATGATTTCGGTTAGTTTGTGATGTCCTCGTTTTGAACGTACCTTGGAGTGTTCCACACCGCTTGGAGGGCCACCTGTCAGTAGCTGTATTTTGACCGACAATCAATCTGCTGACGGGATTTGCATCGCTGTTGTAATCGTTCATTCATGCTTTCCAAAAGGCCTTGCCTCGAATTTTGTATGTTTTGTATTCCTACATCTGTGATGTATGCGCTAAGTTTCATTTATTCATGCACATCGGCATTCTATTTTTTGGTAGGTTACCTGCTCAGGTTAGTATAATAACACAAATGACAGATTAAATCGTTTGCCCGAGTTAATAATCGAAGTTCCTACGAAATGACCTTTAATGATTTTTTTCCATAAGTTAACCAAAGGTCTTAATTGTATGTTCCCAAAACTCTCAAAGTTTTGCGTATCGTATGTATTCGTTTCGTGTAATGTGTATAAAACACAACACTAATGTATGTTTAGACATCAATATGTTGACTCATTGTTTCGGCTACAGTTGGAACCCATGTATGTATTCTAGGCGTTATGTACGTGTTCAAGTCTTAATAAGCTAAGTCCCCGAAGGAAAATGAGGTTAAAGCCCAGGTATCTCTACAAAAACCTAATTCGCTGAAACCTATAGCTCCGATACCAATTTGTCACACCCCGATAAATCGATTACATCAAAGTCGGGCGTGAACTGACTGGTATCTTCATTGCACAGCGGAAGTGTTTAAAGCTAAGACTTCTAGAAAGTTGAATGCCTGCTAAGTACTCGGGTTCCAAATGGGTTCACCTATTCCAACCGTTCCATAGTTTGAAAATGTAACCTGAAAAAGAAACATGTGAAAAATCAACATAAAGTTGGCGAGTTCATAGTTTGTTTGAAAAGATTTAAAATAAATCTATTTGGTAACCGGTTTAAATAATATTGAGAAACGTAATAAAACCATTTTCCTTGGCATGTCATTTGAAAACCTTGTGTTTGTAAAATTTGTATAACCGTCGATGTTGACGTATGACAAAGACAACATGCCCGCATGAGCCTATAACCCACCCCGTGGTAGAAAGTGCCTCGCCAAACCGTTTACTCAAGGCGGTAGACTAGCAGGCGGTTATAGTTCCGATATGTAGCGAGGACTTCACTGTACAGTTTTAAGGACCCTACGACCCTTAGTGTTGAGTAATGAACAATCCAGTCCTTGTGTCTTCGTGCCTCGCACGAGTATAGGTGGGTCTAATGCACTCGAGTCTTCGTGCCTCACACAAATGAGAATGGGCCTAGCCCGTTTGAGTCTTGTAAGCAGGACCAACCAGTCCCTTATTTGTATGTAGGACAACCCAGTCCTTGAGTCTGTAAACAGGACTAACCAGTCCCTTATTTGTATGTAGGACAATCCAGTCCCGTTGTAGCTAATACATTCCCTTCACTAGCCATAAAACTCATGCATGTTCTGAAAATACGCGTGTGTTTTGTAAAACCGGTATGTTGAGCATCAACCTTTCATAAACCATTTGAGTTTATTGAAATCCTTTGCAACATGGTTTAGAAATATGAATCTTTTTGTTCATCTAAAATATTGTGTACTTTCGCAAAACTTGCATGTCTTTCCACCCCCGAAAATATTTATAAAAATGAAAACGGTAAAAAGTGGGGTTATGAACTCACCTTGACATTCCTGTGCAAAGCTAGCTTAGTGTGATCCCGTGATGTTGTTCCAAGAACGTGAATTAGCTAGCGTGTAACTAAAGCATTCCTAATCAAGTAATAATTGTAAGTTTCTAATTAAACGTAGCTAAACTACGTGTCCGAGCTCTACCGAATCGTTAACCAACAATTCTAGGGAAATATTATCGTTTTGATTTTTAAATAACCAACCTAAGGTTATTTGATCCCATTTAATCGGGATAGAAATTAAGTCTCGAAATCGGCTTAGTTTCCGAGTGTTTGGGATATATATATTTATATATATAAATATAAATATACTTATACGAGGTCGTGTTAGTCGTCACGAATAGAAGGCGTATATGGAATATGGTACGTATTCGAAACGTCGTATATGATTCGGTAATATACCGTTGTAGTTTTCGTAGGATGGAAACAAATAGGTATGTGTGTGTATATATACATATATATATATACTAGTCGTTTACCCGCGAGATGCGGCGGGAAACATATCACTTAGGTTTGTGAGTTTAGGGCTATGTATGGGGCGGTTCGGTTTTGAGCCATTGGTTTGTTCTCGCTTCTATCATTGTAGTTCCATCGAAAGTCACACAGACAAATGCAACACCAAACCTTCAAGAGCATGAATTGAAGAAGTAAGCAACGACGCATAAACGTGTTAGTTTGGTCCGTTAAGCCCGTTATGTCCCATGCGACACACAATATTAATACATAATAATATTTATAATAGTTAATCAAAGGGTTTGGTGTGTATATACCTTCCTGCGTCATGAGGTTTAATCTGAAACACACCTTAGCTCTTTGACAGATGTGTTGACAAGCTTAGACTGCCCGTTGATTGAAATCGTAATAACATTTTGGTTTGAAATACCAAAGTATATATAGATTGTTTATAAAACATAGACCCAGTCATATAGCGCATTATATAAAATTTGCATGAGCTTAATTGTTATCTTTTTCTCGTAAAATAATTGTACTATGTTTGGGAATTTAGATAATTCGGATTGTGTGGTTGTACTTGGCACTTTGACAGGTCTAATGTAAATACTAATTCAATTTCAAGACAATAGAGTAAGATTAAATTGGACTTAAATATCAATAATAATGTTTAAGACTTGATAAACCATATAACTATACTAAAGAATATAATAAAACACAGTTGTGGGGGTTAGATGTCTCAGTTACGGCTAGTCACGGGCAACTAATACAATCGAACCGGCAAAAAACAGACCAAGACAAAGAATCACAAAGAATGATATCGATAACTTGGGTTCTTTTTTTTTCTCTCTGTATCGTTCTGTAATTCAAAAACGAAAATAAAGCTCAATTTATAAAACTAGAGTATTTTTCTTCTCTACATATTTGGGTTTACATAATGTATACAAGGTAAACATTTATTTAGCTATGAATATCTGCAAGCTTGATTTATTACATACACAGATGAATAATTAAAAAAATGACATAATAAGCAACCAGTACACCAAGAACTAATAGGATACATACATCCCATGGATCATTTCAATATCTTATCTTGTTGGATGTTTTTAATTGTTAACTTCTTTCCTTGAACCTGAAACAAAATAAATGTAAAATTGTGGTGAGAAAATACTTTACATGTGGCCACTTCAATCCACATTCCATATACTAATGAAACGGTCTAGTAAGGTTATGTTATGTCTCAAACGGGTCAAATCAAAAACTAATTGATAGGGGAATTGGGTAGATGTGCTTTGAGTCAAATCACAAAAACTCATGCTTGACTGACTAATTATTTTTAAAAAGTTTAAAAAATGAACTAAAAAGTGCTTTGGTCAAACACAGGTTGACAATACTCAGACTCATCCCCAATTTGAATGGTGACGTACCTGAATAAGTAGGATTTGACTCGGCTGTCCAGGTTTGCAAGTACTCAGACTCATCCCCAAATCAGCTACGAACTCGAACCACAGCTTCAACACCACCAATCACACCACCTTGTGAGCCCAACCGTTAACTGTCACCTGTGTCAATCGTTATTTATTGCAATAGTTAGTTTTTTTAACAGACAATATAAACAATGCCCGCAAAAAACTTCAAGCTTGTAATTAGGGATGAGCAGATGGTACCCGGTACAGGTACCGGTACCGAATTTACTGAACTGGGTACATTTTCGGTACCGATTCAGTACCGACTTTTGACATTTTCGGTACCGGTTTTTACCCTCAAATACCGGTACCGTACCAGTAACGAACCTATTGTACCGGTACCCACTTTTGGGGATTTTCAGTACCAGTACCGGTCGGTACCGAGCTCATCCCTACTTGTAATGGCTATATGGTGAAAACTATGTTCTAACTTAAATCATCAGGTTGTAACATGTTGAATTTGATTGAAACATCAATTTTTTGTTCATGTAAATCAAATACTTATAACAACACTTACATATCAAAGAGATCTAGGTTTGTAAATGCAACTCTTGTTTCATAATGATTGTCCCAAACCAAAATGACCACTTTTAAAACAGCTCATTTTGACCTGTAACCAGATTAGTCAAAACCCATTCAGACTCAAACTTGATAGGACCGTTAGCCAGACTGATGGCCTGAACACGTTCTAACCGAAAAAACCAAATTAGCAATTTATAAAACAGTTCCGTTTTCACCTGTACGCAGTTTGGTCGAAACCCGCAACGACTTGTTGCCCCAACAGATGGGTCGTTCAACACAAACCAAACTGACCACTTTTTTAAAACAGTCTGTTTTGACAATTTGACCTGTACACATTTTGGTTGGAACCCATTCAGACCCTGACCTGCTACGACCCATTACCCTACCCAACCGACCCACATGTGTATAATTTCCGTATTAGTCAAGTATGTCGAAATCAAACCCCAACCAAAATGACCATTTTCTAAAATGGTGTTTTTTTTACTTGTACCCTGGTTGAAACACATTTTGACTAGTACCCATTTGGTCGAAACTCATTATGACCCAAACCCTGACGGAACTTAAATTCTAAAAAAAATACAGGTAATGACCAGAACGGTTGTGCTTGACTTTCTCTACAACGAATTACTCCTTTGGTGTGTTTTTCCATCTCTAAAAAGGCGGAATTTGAAAAAATCAATTATAAACATTGTTTAAACACACAAGTATTGAATTAATTCATCGTATGGCCATAGTTATTAAAGGTGCGAGGCGCACTTAGGGCAGTTTGTTGGGCCGGGGCCTTATTTGCGCCTAGGCACGCCTGGGCACTCGCTTTAATAACTATGCAGAAGATTATAAACTAACCTGAAGATTAAAGGCGCGGGGCGCACTCAGGGCGATTTGTTGGGACCGGGGCCTTATTTGCGCTTAGGTGCGCCTGGGCGCTCGCTTTAATAATCATGCGCATGACTACTCCTAGCTTTAACCAACTAATTATCTCATTGTCCTTTTAATTTTCACATTAACACATGTGCTCAATAAAGGTTGTGGCTTTACTGATACATGTTTCAATTACATGAACAACATTAGACCTTGCACACAGCCGATGCACACTCCACATACCTATACAAATATCTTTTAGATAATGATCAAACATATATGCACACAAATTTCATGTATTAAAATATGAAGCATAGTAGGTAGGGAACATACTGGTAATCACGCATGATGTCTCCGAATGTTTCAGCTGGACTGAGCACCTAAAATACACAGATATATGAATTAACTTTAGATGCGCACCATACATGACCGTTATATTGTATTTAAAGTTTATTCCTTGCGGCTGCGCTCGTGGTGCCGCTGCGAATAAACTTCAAATACAATACAACGATTGCGCTTGTTGCGGCTGCGCTCGCTGGACCGATGCGGCTGTGCTCGTTGTGCCGCTGCGAATAAACTTTAAATACAATATAACGGTTGTGCTCGTTGCGGCAACGCTCGCTGAGCCGATACGGCTGCGTTCGCTGAGCCGATACGGCGGTTGAGCTGGCTGCAGCTGCGCTCGGTTCGCATTTCGGATTTTTCAGTTCAGTTTATTACATTTAAGTTATTTTTGGTTAAAACCGAACTGAACTGAATTCAGAAAATCAAAATCAAATAATATAATTATTTGTGCCTCGGGTAAAAAAGTGGTGCGCTTTTGCGCTTGACGCCTCGGTTTTAGACCTTGTCGCTTTTGTACACTTTTTGTACCCGAAAGGATAATATGATGAGAGGTACCGTGGTCCGTGATCACTTTGTTTATGTATGACTGAGAAATTCCACCATAATGTGGAGAGATGGCCGATGATGCCACAAGACTTGAACATAGGGGCCTGTAGACACGTCCGTTAACTTGTGCAAAATTGCTATTTATTGAGATGCCACAAGACTACAACAGAGGCTCAGAATCACAGTCATTGAGCTTCAATGCTTCAAAATAATCAACAATATTATTATTTTGTTTTCAAATGCCTTCAATTCCTCCATAGTTTACCAAAGTAACATCGAACTTGAAGAGCCTTGAAAACTTACAAAAATAAAGCTAACTGAAAATCACATTGTTATACTGCGAACTACCCTATGGTTTTTAAGACTTCCATCCGTATCAACAATGTTGAAAACTGAAAAAGAATGTTATTTATCTACAATTCAAATAACAATAACAATATAACTACTACAATAACCAAGGAAAAAATATATATAATAACATTCAAGAGACATTGGATATAAAGATGAAACTATACTAAAAAACAATGCAACTTTATGATACACCACGAAACTATCCCAACTACTTTGAATATTAGCAATTGCTTCATCAATTAATTTTTCAATCTCAACTGGATCTACAATCTGTACACAAAATACAAAACCATGCAATAGAGATTAAAAGTTAAAGATTAAAGACAACATTTTTTATCCATAAACAAATCAACGGTTAAATTTGGACTGTTTTTATCTAAATGAGTATAACGGGTCAAACATGCTGACACTCACCTAAAGCGGCTTTAATAATGCATAAATGGGTATAACGGGTCAAACATGTTGACACTCACCTAAAGCTGCTTTCATAACGCATACAATCTACTAAATTGGGTTTAAATCTTTGAGTAAAAGGATCAAGGAGGTTATAAGCATTAAAATACGGTTTTAGGTGATTTCAACCCATTTAACCTGCTACCTACTTATCTAAAGTTTTTTTTATTTGACTTATTTCATCCAATTAAAATAAAAAACAACCAAAAAAAAGCAAATGAGAAACTAAGTACCGTATTTGAACACACTAAATGTTTAAACGGTATATAATTTTGAACATGAAGTACTTTGACCAAACCCAACCCATATAAACCTGACCCAAAAATTAACCACATTTACCTACAACCTTTAAAACTTATAAAAAGAAGTCCCAATAATCTTAAATTTCATATTACATCATCTATATCAATTCGTAGGGTTGATATGAATTGTCATTTTAGTCACATATAACTAATAATAAAAAGAGAAAAGTTGATGTAATCATATTTTTGTTACCTGTAGCAATAGCTTCTACAACACCACAACCTCATAAAAGGTACCCAATCACATCTGCAAATATTTTATAACATATTCAATGGAAGTGAAAAACATATCATTTAGCGGATTAATATTAATTATGTATATTTATTTTATACGATGCCTCTTAGTTCTGACAAAAAACAATGACGAAGAGGATGGTAGTCCTTCAGGTCTTCAAATATTTCAATATCATAATATGTTCAACTTTTTAACACTAACAGAAGCAGGTTCATTGGTGAAGTAAAAACTTTACCTTTTTAAAGTTCTCAGCAAATCACAGATCTAAAAAGAATCAAGCATCCAATATTATTATTAACCTTTAAAGAGCGCAACTTAGAATCCTCCCACTGAGAAGATATGTCTTCAGTAGCCTTCATATAATAACCTGGTGCGCAAATCAGATAAGGCTTCAAGTTAAGAGTATACCTTCCATTGAGTATGCTTTGTATCTTACCTCAACAGTTGCGAACCTTGGTTAGGTCTGGAGCAGCCACATGAGTCCATCGTTCGTCATCGGGAGATGCACTGCTCCCGATTGAAACTTCCACAGGACCGTCTAAAAACCGCCAAGCATGCGGACTTCCCTTCCATAGGACCGTTTTAAATGTTTGTCTTTAGCTCATTTTTCATATTAGTTTTTGTAGTCTTCTCAAGCTCAAAATTCCCTTGTCAAATCTAGCTAAAGAACTTTCAATCTCAACCAAATTAACTATATTAAATTCAATGGTTTTTCATTTTCATACAATAAACGAACCTGTGAAGCTGCTCGAATCAACACAAAGCCTTAACAGAGATGCCTTAACAATCACCATCCTCAGCCATCGGTGTCTCAGTCGTCAGCCGATGAAAACATAAATAACTTTTGTTGGGTCTATAGTACAAAGGACACACATCAGTCAGTTAATAACAGTCAGATACCCAATAAAATATCACTATTCTGGATCTGACATAACAAATACAAAACCTATACTCATATAAAAGTATAAAAAGGGTATAAATCACAGATTCACGGTGCCCTGTAAACCATCGTCACCGTCACCAGCTTCTTCAACCATTCTTCTTTGAGAAAGTTCTCCGGTGGCGGCGTAAAGAAGATCCCTGGATGTTTGATTACGGTAAAGGGCAGTTAGGGCTTTTTCCGCTCGACACGGTTTTTATTTTTTGCATCCACGGGGGGTAGGTTAAGGATAACCAGCCTTGATTTTTGTACCTAAACAACAAACCTTATAAACATTTTATAGACTTATTTGCTAAAGAATCGTTGATGCAAATTCATATGTGGAAAATAAAAAAGAAAACTGACTTACCAAGATGATGAGCTCTTTAAGAGGAGGAGATGGTTACGATGGTCGCCGGTGGTGTCATCAGTGGAGAAGGGGCGACAGAGAAACTACATCAGGGTTCAGGGATGAGCTCTCAGATGTGTGTCTCTCTCTCTCTCTGCAAATGATAAGGAAACAACAGTACTTGTGGGTGTATGGGGAATTGGGGGGGGGGGGGGGTTGACCGGAAATTAAAAAATTGAATGGAAAAATGGCCGCCCAAACATATTGTGTGAGTGAGGGTATAATTGGAATTGTAAATTATATTATCCTTTACAGGGTTGTACATTGTGCATTAAGGGTGTTTTAAGGGAATGGCAAATTACATTAAATAGTCCTTCTTATATGCTTATTATATATATATATATATATATATTCAAAAACTTGACGTTTGATACGAATATAAACAATTACATTCACTTTATAAGAATTTGGATTTCAAACAATTAAAAGAAATATAAATAATTATATTTATAATATATGATTTCCGAATATTAAACATTTGAAATATGAATCTCGAATTCTGACGTTCGAAATAAATATAAAAATTATATTCAGTTCGTAAAAGAATTTAGGGTCGATGTTTAAAATCAATATAAACCGTTAAACTTATCTTAGACTAATTATATTTACATTGTACAACCGTCGAATATTAGATATTTGGAAAATAATTTCCGATTTTCCGACCTTTGAAATAAATATAACTAATTATAGTTGTTTTATAAAAGTGTTCGAGTTTTCAAGGTGTTTTGAAAAAATATATATAATTATATTTATTTATTTTTTTTCACAAGTTATCGATTTTGTTAACTAGTAACTCGTGTTGTAAAGCATCGCCATAATAAGTATACTTTTATACTTATTTTATAAAATTAACTGAACCTCGATAAACGTCGTTTTTGGAATAAAATCACGTGTCGCGTTTCGGATTTTTAGGAAAAACGGACAGAGTTTCCTCTGTTTTTAGAATAACCCCGACAACACAAGTTGTCGTCATTTCGTCAATTTTCAACAATTGTCAACAAACAATATATATGTAATTTTTCGCAAAATTTGGCAAGAATCATAAATATATCACTAATGTATAAACATTTTAACCGGTCGAGCTCGATTCGCGTAGTATAAAAAAATCTAAAAACTATAAAAATCTATACTAGTCTTCGCGTCGATTAAATGAACCGGTTCTCGCGTTGCTGACATTGACTTTCGCTGATCGTCTGTCGACTGAGTCGAATCGAGACCGAAACCATACCCAAATCTGACTCGTGTCCAACCCGAGGCGAAACGTGAAACACCACCATTACTAACTGTTGACCCGTGCCGCGAATCTGAACCAATTTGTGAACTGTGTGACCCAAACCGAACCGTGACGCGAACCTTAACTTGAACCGTGTTGACTCGGAGTTGAACCGTTGTTGACTAAACTTACCGAGTTTGACCGGTAGTCGACCCGAACCGTACCCGAACCACATCTGACCGGTTCTTTACTAATCGAACACACGCGACCCGAACTTTTGACTCGGTTTAACTACTATTGACCCAAACCGAGACCTGACCAACCACCACCCTTACCACCGTGGCTCCGGCGGTCGCGCCGCCGTCGGACCACCACCTCGTCGGCGTCAATGCCTCGAAACATCCTCAAAACCTGCCAAGAACAACTTGGATCACTACAGATCTTGAAAGAAAAGAAAGAAAGGAAGTTAAGAACACTCACCGTCACTAATCCACCATATCCCGACTGCCACCGGACACCGCCACTGCTCCGACGCGAACCCACCACCGCACTACCGTCGGAAAAGCGGCGTCGCCACCGCGTCTTGCTGCCGCCGATGCGTCGCCGCCGTGAGCGTCTACCACCATCTCCGATCTCTCTCTTTCCTCGCTCCCTCTCTCCAGGTCTCTTTCTCTCAACGATTCTCTCTCTCTAGCGCTGCTCTCTCTCTCTCTCCCTACTGGTCTGTAAGGTGTGGGAGTGTTAGAGAGGGAGAAGGGTGTCGTGTGTGAGGGTGGTTGCCTGAAAAACAGCCGGAATCTCTCTGATCGCCAGCGATTATAGAGAGCCGAGTAAGGGGGTTTGGGGGCTAGGGTTTTGAGAAATGAGGGTGAAGAAGAAGATGTTTAAATATGTAGGGTTTAGGTGGGTTGGGCCAAGGCCCGTTAGCCCAGTTCTAACATCTGGAGCGGCCCCATTACATTTCTAAAGTCGGTTATCATACCTGAACTTCGTGTAGTGTTGTTAAATATTATTTTAGGACCAAAAGCATGTAAAATAATGTCAGTAGCCCTCGTTTGACGCGTTTATCAATCAGTTGCGTTAAAATGCGTAAAATGTCATGTTCATCGTTTCTAGCCCATTCTTTAATCTGGTTTCAACCGCTATAGTTTACATTTTGAAAACGACGCTAAATATATCATAATATATCAATTTCTAGGTGTAGCCTGAGTCCAGTGTTTCCGTTTCGTTGCCGGTGCGTTCCTGCATTCGCGTTATTCATTCGCGTTCGCGTTTTGTGACGTTCGAAAGCATGATATATTTGTAACATTCGTCGAAAAACGGGTTTCAAAACCCGCGTCGTTTAATAACCAAGTATTCAGTTATAAATTTTCGTTGCGTATTTATTGTTCTAATTATTTTAAATAATACATAATTAATAAACATTCTAGAATTTAAAACAATAATAATAAATAATAAAAATAAGTGTATAGAAAATAAAATGGAGTTGTCGGGTTTCGAACCCGGGTCACCCACAAACACAAACACACACCACACCACTCCGCCACACTCCACTTGTGTTAAACACTGAATCAAATAACACTTAAAGTAAAACGCGAAATCAAAACCGGAAATTAACGCGCGCTCAAAACGCGAAATCGTCGGAAAAACCGACACTCCGCGATTTTGGCTACTTTTCTTTTGACTGAAACGCACAAATTGATTTCGACATCAGTTATAACCGTTGTCGGCAATCAATTTCAGTCAAAAACCGACGGAAATCTTTACTCGCGATTATTGACCTTAAATCAAACCCAAATCAACTGTTCCTCCCTATAAATACCCACTTGAACTTCCTGAAAACCTTTCGCTCAGAACCACGTTCGTTTCCGAAGCTTTATTCCTTCCAAAACACGTCGCCTGAGATTTTCGCATTCGCCGGAATTTCACCGGAAAACCGAGGCTTTACTCCTAATCGGTATAATTCTCAACTCTTTTTTTTTGTAATCCATTATTCGGCATGTATTAACCTTAATCGGTCAACCAGAGTCTGTCTCAGACAACGTCGCCGGAAATTCTCGCACTCGCCGGAATATCACTGGAGAACCGAAGCCTCACTGCCGATCGGTATAATCATCTAAACCCTCTTGCTATCTCTTGCTTAGTAATCTAATTGCTCAACACAATAATCGAAACTGTTAAACAGTTCACTCAGCCGGAAATCACACATCAGAGCCGACGACACTTGCCGGAAATCTGAAGAAAACACTCTGTTTTGGTACATCTTATTCCTTAATCTTCTTTTTCTATTTATTTCAATCAATTATAAGTTTTGTTGGTCGATTAAACAAAACAGTCGATGTTACTGTTCTGTGTTCTTCAAAGTGAAGAAGACGAAGTCGAATATATGTATTAATATAATTAAAACCGGATATTCAAACGGGTTAGACACACAGTCCAGCGGTGGACTGTGTGCAAATACAATATGCACGTCCCGAGTTCGAATCGCACACGTTACCGACTTTCAGAAATAAAACCAACATTTTTAAAAACCTAATCAGATCAAGTTACAGAATGTACATAAGAGGAATATAATCCAGTAGTTAAACAGATTAGACACACAGCCCAACTGGTTGGGCTGTGCGCACTCAACCGAAGGACCCGAGTTCGACTCCGGGTCTCTGCAACCGGTTCGGTCATATAAATCATTTTTAATAAAAACCAAATAAGTTTAAGGTTAATTAGTATATATATATATAATTTAAACAGAGAATATTTCAGGTTAGACGCGTAGCTCAGTTGGTAGAGTTGCGTGCACGTATACGAGAGGTCCCGAGTTCGAACCTCACAAGCCGCATAGAATTAACACAGTCTGACCGGTCAGACCCGGTCAACGGTCAGAAAGTCAACCCAATTTTTATTATTTTTATTTATTTATTTAATTGAAAAATTAATTAAAAATACTTAAAAATAGGATTTTTAAAGTTAGAAAATTTTCTTAAACTCACAAAAATAAATCTAAAAATCCCATTAAGAGCACTAATAAAATTTATTTATTTATCGAAATCATTTTATTATTATCTAGGTTAGTTTTTCCTCGTCGATTGAATCATAAATTCGTGCGCCTTCATAGTCATCAAAGAACGCACCCATTGTGAGTGAATCTCTACCAATTCCCCGTTTTAATCATGTTTTGGGGTGTATCATGTGTCGTATAATTCCTTTATTTTATTTAAACACTCGTGCATACATCATATCCGTGATCAAATGTGTTATATCAATTGTTTTGTGAATTATATGTAGATTGGATTTATCATTTTCAGTGCACACATTTCATTCGGCCCATCAGTTCCCCATGGGATACGGGTTGAGCATCAGGTGCCTCATTAGATCGGCTCCGTTTGATTGAGCTTGATCTCACATACATCATCATTCATGTCATATACTCATCCAAAGTGGTTTGTGATTATTTATCTATATATGTTTGCTCACATGTGATTATTGCACAAATTTTCCTTATTAAATAAAACAAGAAATTAGTAACAATGTTTTTATCAAGGTTCACTCGCCAACTTTTGTTGACCTAAAATATTCCCCGTTTTACACATGATACAGGTGATCCAGCTGAGACAGGAAACACTTAGGAAGGCCTAGAAGAATAAACAAGTTTATGCTTTGGAATAATTATGTAGTTTCATTTTCTTGTAATTGTATGAATTTTGTTTTGGATATTTAAGTTGTAATTTGAATTTAATAAATATGAAACATCTTAGTAAACATCATGAGCTTTGGTGATAACCCAATTATGCTTCGACTTTTATTCCGCTGCGGGTCGGGGTGTGACAATATTCACAAGGCTAAATTCGGGTATATAAATATACCTATAAAATTCGTAATTATCGGCGTTGTCAGTAATTTGTCCGGTGACAGTTCGTTACCGTTTATCGTGCAGCAGCTTTCCCGAAAACCACCATACGCGCACTGTAAGGTTAGATAGGCGCTTCTAGGCCTTTCAAAAGCCTAATTATGTTAATACGTGTTGTAAACACTATTTATTATCGCCTTAAATTTAACACCCGACCGCGTAAAAACAACAAACCGCGGCGGAAACGTCGGGGAGTCACGTTAACAGATTGTTACAAAACACATGGTATTTGAAGTTTCGTTTTATTGAATATTAACATGATTACATTGTTATATTGTCTTGAGGTTTAGACAACTAAACAAACATAGTAATTATCTTTCAAGTTTTATAGCACTAAAGTCCATATCCATTCCTACGTGAGCATTCATCAGTATCATCAAGCATTGTTCCCTGAAACATATGTGAAAAACGAGTCAGCATAAAAGAATGCCGGCGAATACATAGGTTTTGTGAGTGTGTCAAATTCATGGCCTTGAATATGTATTGCAATACGTCGTCAGACTACTAGAGTCGTTAATTGAAAACCTTGTTATCGAAAAGTATTTGGTATTGCAATGATAACTATACAATCTAAACCAAGTTAGTTATAGTTTATAAAAGACTTATAGCCATAAATCTGACCAAAACATTTGTTTCATAAATTCGAGTAGTAACTAGTCTTGAAATAACTTGTATGGTTTATATCTTTAATTGAAATCGTTGCGTGTCATTGTTTGAAAACATTTGTTCAAGTGATGCAAATAACCCCACGAATGTAATATGATAAAAGCGCTTATATGTAGGAAGTACCAGCGGCGTATCCACCATGCTTTTATCACATTACACACGTACCGTTATCTAAATCACTTACCATAAACCAATCGTTCATTGTTCGTGTCATAAACCATTCGTCCATTGTTTGTGTCATAAACCAAATTGTTCATTGTCCTTGTCATAATCCAAATTGTTCATTGTCCTTGTCATAAACCACATTATTCATTGTTTTTTGTTGTGAAAAACTTTTGGTCTTTCGGTGAATACATTCAAACCTGTGTTGACTCGTCTATACCACCAAAGGGTATTAATTGCAATAACAAATCACCAAAGAGTTTGTTAAAGTACACAGTTTCGGTCGTTCCCTAAACTACCAACTAAATTCCAGTGAATAACCTAGTAACAGGATTGTCAGTCCTATGGTACCATAACTTACTACTGGTCGGCTTGGCCATAGTTAGTGAATGTCATTCGTGTCATGTATACAACGCACCAACAAGTTCGTACACATTATTGAAATCGTCGTGTTAAATATAAACCATAGCATTTGTAATTTGAAAACTTGAAAACAACTTGCACATATGAGTCACCCCAAAACATTTGCAAGAAATAAAAGAGGGGAACTATGTACTCACTTGGGATTTCTAAGTAACCTTGAATCAAAGATCAAACAAGCTCAAGGTCCGAGAAATCAAACGTGTCCTAAAATCGGATAATTGTGTAAATAACGGGACATTAATCGGCGGATTGGATTTAATGAGGTCTTGTAAACAAAATGAGTGTTGGAACTCATATGAAATGGTTATATTCATATTCTTTATCATCTAGACTCGGTTTAATTTGCATCATTCAGCTTCCCTAACATCAGTAATCAGAAGGACTCACAAATAGGGTATCTGGATTGTGTTTTATCTAGACTAGGTTGAAGTCGAATCCTTTAAATGCCGTTACCAGCAGTGTTCAAAATAGGTGTTTTTGGGATCCTATAGCTTCTAGAATTGTTTTGATTCGGTTAGCATTCATGCTCAGTTTGTTTCGGATCGTTTACCATCACTAACCAGAATGATTCAAAACGGGAGATATTCATATCCTAAATCTAGACTCGGTTTAATTTGCATCATTAGCTTCCCTAGCATGCGAGATTCGGAATAGTTGTTTTACGAGTCGTATAGAATCCTGAGTCGGCTACATTCATATAGCATCAATACTCCGTTAAATTCGGATCATGTATCATCACTAATCAGAAGAACTCACAAAGGGGGTATCCGGATTATATTTCATCCAGACTTGGTTGAAGTCGAATCCTTTAGATTCAGTTACCAGCGGAATTCAAAAGAGGTGTGTTTGGGATCCTATATCTTCTAGAACCGATTTGATTCGGTTAGCATTCATACTCAGTTTTTTTCGGATCGTGTACCATCACTAATCAGAATGATTCAAAACGAGTGATATTCATATTCTTTACCATCTAGACTCGGTTTAATTTGCGTCATTCAGCTTCCCTAACATCATAATAAGAAGGACTCATAAATAGGGTATCCGGATTGTGTTTCATCCAGACTCGGTTGAAGTCGAATCCTTTAGATTTCGTTATCGGCAGTGTTCAAAATAGGTGTTTTTGGGATCCTAGTGCTTATAGAATCGTTTTGATTCGGTTAGCATTCATACTAAGTTTGTTTCGGGTCATGTACCATCACTAACCTGAATGATTCAAAACGAGAGATATTCATATCCTAAATCTAGACTCGGTTTAATTTGCATCATTCAGCATCCCTAGCATGCGAGATTCGGAATGGTTGTTTTACGAGTCATATAGCATCCTGAGTCGGCTACATTCATATAGCATCCATAATCCGTTAAATTCAGATCATGTATCATCACTAATCAGAAGAACTCACAAAGGGGGTATCTGGATTGTGTTTCATCCACACTTGGTTGAATTCGAATTCTTTAGATTCGTTACCAGCGTAATTCCAAATAGGTGCGTTTGGGATCCTATAGCTTCTAGAATCGATTTGATTCGGTTAGCATTCATACTCAGTTTGTTTCGGATCGGGTACCATCACTAACTAGAATGATTCAAAACGAGTGATATTCATATCCTTTACCATCTAGACTCGGTTTAATTTGCATCATTCAGCTTCCCTAGCATGCGAGATTCGGAATGGTTGTTTTACAAGTCGTATAGCATCCCGAGTCGTCTACATTTAGATAGCATCCATACTCCGTTAAATTCGGATCATGTAACATCACTAATCAGAAGCACTCACAAAGGGGGTATCCGGATTGTGTTTCATCCGGACTCGGTTGAAGTCGAATCCTTTAGATTCCCTTACCAGCGGAATCCAAAATAGGTGTTTTGGGATCCTATAGCTTCTAGAATCGATTTGAATTAGTTAGCATACATACTTGGTTTCGGATCGTGTACCATCACTAACAAGAATGATTCAAAACGGGTGATATTCATATCCTTTACCATCCAGACTCGGTTTAATTTGGATCATTCAGATTCCCTAGCATGCGAGATTCGGAATGGTTGTTTACGAATCGTATAGCATCTCGAGTCGGCTACATTCAAATAGCATCCATACTTGGTTGAATTCGGATCCTGTAACATCACTAATCAGAAGGACTCACAAAAGGGGTATCCGGATTTTGTTTCATCCAGACTCTGTTGAATTCGAATCCTCTAGAATCCCTTACCAGCGGAATTCAAAATAGGTGTTTTTGGGATCCTATAGCTTCTTGAATCAATTTGATTCAGTTAGCATACATACTTAGCTGGTTTCGGATCGTGTACCATCACTAACCAGAATGATTCAGAACGGGTGATATTCATATCCTTTACCATCCAAACTCGGTTTAATTTGGATCATTCAGCTTCCCTAGCATGCGAGATTCAAAATGGTTGTTTTATGAATCGTATAGCATACCGAGTCGGCTACATTCAGATAGCTTCCATACTTCGTTAAATTCGGATCATGTAACATCACTAATCAGAAGAACTCACAAAGGGGGTATCCTGATTGTGTTTCATCCGGACTCGGTTGAAGTCGAATCCTTTAGATTCCTTTACCAACAGAATTCAAAATAGGTGCTTTTGGGATCCTATAGCTTTTAGAATCGATTTGATTCAGATAGCATTCATACTCAGTTTGTTTCGGATCGTGTACCATCACTAACTATAATGATTCAAAACGAGTGATGTTCATATCCTTTAACATCTAGACTCGGTTTATTTTGCATCATTGAGCTTCCCTAGCATGCGAGATTCGGAATGGTTGTTTTACGAATCGTATAGCATCTCGAGTCGACTACATTTTGGTAGCATCCATACTCCGTTAAATTCGGATCATGTAACATCACTAATCAGAAGGACTCACAAAGGTGGTATCCGGATTGTGTTTCATCCAGACTCGTTTGAAGTCGAATCCTTTAGATTCCTTAACCAACGGAATTCAAAATAGGTGTTTTTGGGATCCTATAGCTTGTAGAATCGATTTGATTCAATTAGCATTCATACTGAGTTTGTTTCGGATCGTGTATCATCACTAACCACAATTATTCAAAACGAGTGATATTAATATCCTTTACCATCCACACTCGGTTTAATTTGGATCATTCAGCTTCCCTAGCTTGCGAGATTCAGAATGGTTGTTTTACGAATCGTATAGCATCCCGAGTCGGCTACATTCAAATAGCATCCATACACTGTTGAATTCGGATCCTGTAATATCACTATTCAGAAGGACTCACAAAGGGGGTATCCGTATTTTGTTTCATCCAGACTCTGTTGAATTCGAATCCTCTAGAATCCCTTACCAGCGGAATTCAAAATAGGTGTTTTTGGGATCCTATAGTTTCTTAAATCGATTTGATTCAGTTAGCTTACATACTTAGTTGGTTTCGAATCGTGTACCATCACTAACCAGAATGATTCAGAACGGGTGATATTCTTATCCTTTACCATCAAAACCAGGTTTAATTTGGATCATTCAGCTTCCCTAGCATGCGAGATTCGGAATGGTTGTTTTACGAGTCGTATAGCATCCTGAGTCGTCTACATTTAGATAGCATCCATATTCCGTTAAATTCGGATCATGTAACATCACTAATCAGAAGCACTCACAAAGGGGGTATCCGGATTGTGTTTCATCCGGACTCGGTTGAAGTCGAATCCTTTAGATTCCCTTACCAGCGGAATTCAAAATAGGTGTTTTGGGATCCTATAGCTTCTATAATCGATTTGATTCGGTTAGCATTCATACTCAGTTTGTTTCGGATCGTGTAACATCACAAACTAGAATGATTCAAAACGAGTGATATTTATATCATTTACCAACTAGACTCGGTTTAACTTGCATCATTCAGCTTCTCTAGCTTGCGAGATTCGAAATGGTTATTTTATGAATCGTGTAGCATCCCGAGTCGGCTACATTTAGATAGCATCCATACTCCGTTAAATTCGGATCATGTAACATCACTAATCAGAAGGACTCACAAAGGTGGTATCCGGATTGTGTTTCTTCCAGACTCGATTGAAGTCGAATCCTATAGATTCCGTTACTAGCGGAATTCAAAATATGTGTGTTTGGGATCCTATAGCTTCTAGAATCGATTTGATTCGGTTAGCATTCATACTCAGTTTGTTTCGGATCGTGTACCATCACTACTAGAGTGATTCAAAACGAGTGATATTCATATCATTTACCAACTAGACTCGGTTTAACTTGCATTATTCAGCTTCCCTAGCATGCGAGATTCGGAATGGTTGTTTTACGAGTCGTATAGCATCCCGAGTCGTCTACATTCAGATAGCATCCATACTCCGTTAAATTCAGATCATGTAACATCACTAATCAGAGGAACTCACAAAGGGGGTATCTAGATTGTGTTTCATCTAGACTCTGTTGAATTCGAATCTTCTAGATTCCCTTACCAGCTGAATTAAAAATAGGGGTCTTTGGGATCCTATAGCTTCTAGAATCGATTTGATTCAGTTAGCATACATACTTAGTTGGTTACGGATTGTCACACCCTCAATTTCCACTTGCGGAGTTCTACCGCGAGACGTGTGAACAAACCAGAATCTAAGACACTAGTACGTCGAACGACTCTATATGATTTGATAATACGTTTTCCAAAATCATTTGTTATAAATTTTAGATTACCAATATTTAGCATGAGTATCAGTTTTTAAAGTTTGAGCGGAAGCATAAATAAGTAGTGATGCGGGCGCCAACACAAACGCCAAAACAAAGGAAAAATCCAAAAAACAGTATTAATAAATGAGACTCTATAATGATGTCTTGTTCAATGCGTGTGCGTGCACCTAGAGCTCCTAGCGTCCTGAGAAACATGTAAAGAAACAAGTGTCAACATTAAAGATGAGTGAGTTCACAGGTTTTCATAAATTCGTTGTTCGGTTTTAGTTTGTTACTCCGTTGTCCCCAACCCGGGATAACATACCAGTTCCATTATTCCAAACCCGGAATAATAAGTTGTTGCTTCCAATATTCCCAAACCGGAATATTAAGTTGTGTTTCCATTATCCCCAACCCGGGATAATAAGTTGATGTTTCCAATATTCCAAACCCGGAATATTATGTTGTTCCGTAATTAAGTTCAATATTAATGTATATAGGTAGCTAGCCTAAAGTCATGTCACTAAGTGTTCGCGATCGAAGCTGACATTTGTGCCTCCGTTTTGCCAGGTCTATCACATGACCATGGCGATGTTAGGCCAATCATACACCCGTTGACCAAACCCGGTCAGCTAGCGCGACTAGCTCGGATGGGGCTCGTCAGACCCAGTAGTACTACTTATAATTCCCCCGCTACTTAACCCAAATATTAACGATCCGAGGAGATTGTCGAGGACTTAAGTGATAAAGCTGCATAGTGACCATAACATTACATTAACATTAACTTAGTTACCGCATAGTTATGTGACGTTACATTCGTATAACGTAAAGAGTTTGAGTTTAAGAATGTATACATGTTTCTCCCCCTGTTGTTTAAAACCGTATAAAGTTAGGGGCCGTGAACTCACCTTTATTAGCTCGGTTAGTGTGGCAAAGATGTTATAAGAGATGGGACCGCTAGTTGCGTCCTAACAAACCAATTAATTCCATGTCAGTGTGTAATCACACCAATACAAATTCCACACGTAATTTACTCACAAAGTGATACAAACAAACAACATAACTAACACTTCAAACATGCATGCAAGTATTCTCATATGATCATAGTAATCAAACAACTTATCATGAACACATTCCAAATCCATGCAACACTTTAATGCATAAAATCACAAGTTAACAACTTTCTGCTTAATACTCAATTATTCAGCTGTTTTCTAGGATTTTTATAAAATAGTTCTAGCATTCTAAAAATTCCCATATTTTTACAGTAGGTGACCCTTATACCATAGAAATTTATATAATTTTCTCAAGTCCTAAATCTTCACCCATTAACCATAAATATTAATTCACTAAGCTGCAGTCAGATTTACCGCTTTCTGACTGCAGTCCACGGAAGAATTTATTTAAAAATCACTGATCGTCCGATTAACAAAATTCCAGTTGGAGTTGCCCGGAAATTTCTATACCTAGTTGCTGTACAAAAATCATGACTCAACTCTCTACTGATTTTAAAATCTAGCTTGATAAACAACCAACAAAATTCCAGAATTTTAACAGCTTTACCTACCGAACTTGTTTAACCCATTAAAAATATTAAACGATTTCAGAAAATTATGAATCCAGTGCCATTGGATTCCTTATTCAAATCTCTAGGTTTTAGACCTCAGAAAATCCGTTTTTCGACAACTAACGACCAAGTTACAGCCTGATAAAGTCGGCTGAAACTTTCACTCAGCATGCTGTTTTCTGCATCTCCTTATACTAAGTTCGTATAACTCGTTCATGTGACTAGCCAAGGCGATCAAGATTCAATTTTTAATCCTAGATTAATACTAATAATCTATCCATGCAACCCTACTTAATAACTTCTAGTTATTATAACAACACACAGCCTATACATTCAACCTAGTGTAACCAATCCGAACAATGAGATCATTCAGTGTAAACATCATCGACAAATCGGCTAATCTAACATCTCGTTCAATCATGCTTGCACTTATGACATCCGTAAACAATTATACACAAGATCATAATCAAAACAGCCGATTATTTAATCAACATATAAGACCCGAAACAATAAATCAATTAATCTTTCAGCATACATATCATCCGAAACATGATCTTGTAATCAAGGATAACTCTAACCTTGAATAACTAGGTAGACAAACCGAGGTTTGGACAAGGAGTGTCCGGCTGTTCCAGCAAAGTCGCGACCGAAAGGATGTTGATAAAGTGGGCTGTTTGATCGGCTAGAGGTGAACAAGGTCTGACTTTGCGATTTGAATGAAGGTGAAGATGAAGATTGTTGCTGCAGCTGCGACCGAGAGAAAGAAGAAACTGATCTCGCGATCAAGGAACCAAGTAAAAGGGCTGTTTGCGGTTGAATGGACTGAACAAGCTGATCAGATGAAAGCTAATTTGCGATTGAATGGACTGAACAAGCTGCCGACGGCAGTGAAACTCTAGGGTTTTGTGTTTTTGAATGAACATGCATGGGTTTGTATTTATAGGCGCAAGGGGGAACAAGGTTACGGTTTGGTTTGGGTTTATGGCCGAGAATCTTGGGTTGTTTGTTTTGGGTCTTGATCACGTGGCCGAGGGACTAGAATTTGGCTGATTAGTTTGAGTTGGATTGGGTGGGTTCGGTTTGGGTTTTATCTTGCGGCCAAGAGACTAGGGTGAGTTAATTTGATTTGAGTTTTGATCTTGGCCGAATCTTGTTTGGACTTGTTCTCGGTTTCGGGTTTGGGCTTGATCTCGCGGCCAATGGTTAAAGTGAGTTGGTTTGGTTTGGGTTTTTGGCCGAGTGGTTCTAGTTTGGCATGCAACGGTTTTTCCGTTTAGGTTGTTCTTGGCCGAGTAGTTGGAACTCTAGGTCTAGGTTTAAACTTTGTGAACTCCTAGAGTCACCATGAATCTCTTTGGTTCGTGTCGCGGTTCGGTTCGTGTACGTATTTATTATACATACATATATAACTAAAAATCCACACAACACACAACACGTATTTAATTCATGCATACTTAGCCTATATATATTCGACAAATATCACGTGTAAGTTATCCGGAAAACCCGGGATATCACACGGATCCTGTACCATCACTAACCAGAATGATTTAAATCGAGTGATGTTCATATCCTTTACCATCTAAACTCGGTTTTATTTGGATCATTCAGCTTACCTAGCATGCGAGATTCGGAATGGTTGTTTTACGAATCGTATAGCATCCCGGGTCGGTTACATTCAGATAGCTTCCATACCTCGTTAAATTCCGATCATGTAACATCACTAATTAGAAGGACACACTAAGGGGGTATCCGGATTGTGTTTCATGAAGACTCAGTTGAAGTCAAATCCTTTAGATTCCGTAACCATCGGAATTCAAAATAGGTGTATTTGGGATCCTATAGCTTCTAGAATCGATTTGATTCGGTTAGCATTCATACTCAGTTTGTTTCAGATCTTGTACCATCACTAACCAGATTGATTCAAAACGAGTGATGTTCATATCCTTTACAATCTAGACTCGTTTTATTTTGCATCATTAAGTTTCCCTAGCATGCGAGATTCAGAATGGTTGTTTTACGAATCGTATAGCATCCCGAGTCGACTACATTCAGATAGCATCCATACTCGGTTGAAATCGGATCATGTAACATCACTAATCAGAAGGACGGACAAAGGTGGTATCCGGATTGTGTTTCATCCAGACTCGGTTGAAGTCGAATCCTTTAGATTCCTTTACTAGCGGAATTCAAAATAGGTGTTTTCGGGATCCTATAGCTTTTAGAATCGATTTGATTCGGTAAAAATTCATACTCGGTTTGTTTTGAATCGTGTACCATCACTAACCAGAATGATTCAAAACGAGTGATATTCATATCCTTTACCATCCAGACTCGGTTTAATTTGGATCATTCAGCTTCCCTAGCATGCGAGATTCCGAATGGTTGTTTTACGAATCGTATAGCATCCCGGTTCGGCTACATTCAAATAGCAACCATACTCGGTTGAATTCGGATCCTGTAACATCACTAATCAGAAGGACTCACAAAGGGGGTATCCAGATTTTGTTTCATCCAGACTCTGTTGAATTCGAATTCTCTAGAATCCCTAACTAGCGGAATTCAAAATAGGTGTTTTTGAGATCCTATAGCTTCTGGAATCGATTTGATTCAGTTAGCATACATACTTTGTTGGTTTCGGATCGTGTACCATCACTACCAGAATGATTCAGAACGGGTGTTATTCATATCCTTTACCATCCAAACTCGGTTTAACTTGGATCATTCAGCTTCCCTAGCATACGAGATTCGAAATAGTTGTTTTATGAATCGTGTAGCATCCCGAGTCGGCTACATTCAGATAGCATCCGTACTCCGTTAAATTCGGATCATGTAACATCACTAATCAGAAGGACTCACAAAGGTGGTATCCGGATTGTGTTTCATCCAGACTCGGTTGAAGTCGAATCCTTTAGATTCCGTTACCAGCGGAATTCAAAATACGTGTGTTTGTGATCCTATAGCTTCTAGATTCGATTTAACTCGGTTACCATTGATACTCAGTTTGTTTCGGATCGTGTACCATCACTAACTAGAATGATTCAAAACGAGTGATATTCATATCATTTACCATCTAGACTCGGTTTAATTTGCATCATTCAGCTTTCCTAGCATGCGTGATTCGGAATGGTTGTTTTACGAGTCGTATAGCATCCCGAGTCGTCTACGTTCAGATAGCATCCATACTCCGTTAAATTCGGATCATGTAACATCACTAATCAGAGGAACTCACAAAGGGGGTATCCGGATTGTGTTTCATCCAGACTCTATTGAATTCGAATCTTCTAGATTTCCTTACTAGCGGAATTCAAAATAGGGGTCTCTGGGATCCTATAACTTCTAGAATCGATTTAATTCAGTTAGCATACATACTTAGTTGGTTTCGGATCCTGTACCATCACTAACCAGAATGTTTCAGAACGGGTGATATTCAAATCCTTTACCATCCAAACTCGTTTAATTTGGATCATTCAGCTTCCCTAGCATGCGAGATTCGAAATGGTTGTTTTATGAATCGTATAGCAATCCGATTCGGCTACATTCAGAAAGCTTCCATACTCCGTTAAATTCGGATCATATAACATCACTAATCAGAAGGACGCACAAAGGGGTTATCCGGATTGTGTTTCATCCACACCAGCGGAATTCAAAATAGGTGTGTTTATGATCCTATAGCTTCTAGAATCGATTTGACTCGTTAGCATTCATACTTAGTTTGTTCGGATCGTGTACCATCACTAACCAGATTGATTCAAAACGAGTGATGTTCATATCCTTTACCTCTAGACTCGTTATATTTTGCATCATTCAGCTTCCCTAGCATGCGAGATTCAGAATGGTTGTTTTACGAATCGTATAGCATCCCGAGTCGACTACATTATGATAATATCCATACTCGGTTGAATTCTGATCAAGTAACATCACTAATCAGAAGGACTGGCAAAGGTGGTATCCGGATTGTGTTTCATCCAAACTCGGTTGAAGTCGAATCCTTTAGATTCCTTTACTAGCGGAATTCAGAATAGGTGTTTTCGGGATCCTATAGCTTTTAGAATCGATTTGACTCGGTTAGCATTCATACTCAGTTTGTTTCGGATCGTGTACCATCACTAACCAGATTGATTCAAAACGAGTGATGTTCATATCCTTTACCATCTAGACTCGTTTTATTTTGCATCATTCAGCTTCCCTAGCATGCGAGATTCGGAATGGTTGTTTTATGAATCGTATAGCATCCCGAGTCGACTACATTATGATAATATCCATACTCGGTTGAATTCTGATCAAGTAACATCACTAATCAGAAGGACTGGCAAAGGTGGTATCCGGATTGTGTTTCATCCAAACTCGGTTGAAGTCGAATTCTTTAGATTCCTTTACTAGCGGAATTCAGAATAGGTGTTTTCGGGATCCTATAGCTTCTAGAATCGATTTTATTCGGTTAGCATTCATACTCAGTTTGTTTCGGATCGTGTACCATCACTAACCAGATTGATTCAAAACGAGTGATGTTCATATCCTTTACCATCTAGACTCGTTTTATTTTGCATCATTAAGCTTCCCTAGCATGCGAGATTCAGAATGGTTGTTTTACGAATCGTATAGCATCCCGAGTCGACTACATTCAGATTGCATCCATACTCGGTTGAATTCGGATCATGTAACATCACTAATCAGAAGGACTGACAAAGGGGGTATCCGGATTTTGTTCATCCAGACTCTGTTGAATTCGAATTCTCTAGAATCCCTAACTAGCGGAATTCAAAATAGGTGTTTTTGAGATACTATAGCTTCTTGAATCGATTTGATTCAGTTAGCATACATACTTAGTTGGTTTCGGATCGTGTACCATCACTAACCAGAATGATTCAGAACGGGTGTTATTCATATCCTTTACCATCCAAACTCGGTTTAATTTGGATCATTCAGCTTCCCTAGCATGCGAGATTCGAAATAGTTGTTTTATGAATCGTGTAGCATCCCGAGTCGGCTACATTCAGATAGCATCCATACTGCGTTAAATTCGGATCCTGTAACGTCACTAATCCGAAGGGCTCATAAAGGTGGTATACGGATTGTGTTTCATCCAGACTCGGTTGAAGTCGAATCCTTTAGATTCCGTTACCAGCGGAATTCAAAATAGGTTTTTTGGGATCCTATAGCTTCTAGAATCGATTTGATTCGGTTAGCCTTCATACTCAGTTTGTTTCGGATCGTGTACCATCACTACTAGAGTGATTCAAAACGAGTGATATTCATATCATTTACCAACTAGACTCGGTTTAACTTGCATCATTCAGCTTCCCTAGCATGCGAGATTCGGAATGGTTGTTTTACGAGTCATATAGCATCCCGAGTCGTCTACATTCAGATAGCATCCATACTCCGTTAAATTCAGATCATGTAACATCACTAATCAGAGGAACTCACAAAGGGGGTATCCGGATTGTGTTTCATCTAGACTCTGTTGAATTCGAATCTTCTAGATTCCCTTACCAGCTGAATTAAAAATAGGGGTCTTTGGGATCCTATAGCTTCTAGAATCGATTTGATTCAATTAGCATACATACTTAGTGGGGTTCGGATCGTGTACCATCACTAACCAGAATGATTCAAATCGAGTGATGTTCATATCCTTTACCATCCAAACTCGGTTTTATTTGGATCATTCAGCTTCCCTAGCATGCGAGATTCGAAATTTTTGTTTTATGAATCGTATAGCATCCCGGGTCGGCTACATTCAGATAGGTTCCATACCTCGTTAAATTCCGATCATGTAACATCACTAATTAGAAGGACACACTAAGGGGGTATCTGGATTGTGTTTCATGAAGACTCAGTTGAAGTCGAATCCTTTAGATTCCGTAACCATCGGAATTCAAAATAGGTGTATTTGGGATCCTATAGCTTCTAGAATCGATTTGATTCGGTTAGCATTCATACTCAGTTTGTTTCGGATCGTGTACCATCACTAACCAGATTGATTCAAAACGAGTGATGTTCATATCCTTTACCATCTAGACTCGTTTTATTTTGCATCATTCAGCTTCCCTAGCATGCGAGATTCGGAATGGTTGTTTTACGAATCGTATAGCATCCCGAGTCGACTACATTCAGATAGCATCCATACTCCGTTAAATTCGGATCATGTAACATTACTAATCAAAAGGACTTACAAAGGTGGTATCCGGAATGTGTTTCACCCAGACTCGGTTGAAGTCGAATCCTTTAGATTCCTTTACTAGCAGAATTTAAATTAGGTGTTTTCGGGATCCTATAGCTTTTAGAATCGATTTGATTCAGTTAACATTCATACTCAGTTTGTTTCGGATCGTGTGCCATTACTAACCAGAATGATTCAAAACGAGTGATATTCATATCCTTTACCATCCCGACTCGATTTAATTTGGATCATTCAGCTTCCCTAGCATGCGAGATTCAGAATGGTTGTTTTACGAATCGTATAGCATCCCGAGTCGACTACATTCAGATAGCATCCATACTCGGTTGAAATCGGATCATGTAACATCACTAATCAAAAGGACTGACAAAGGTGGTATCCGGATTGTGTTTCATCCAGACTCGGTTGAAGTCGAATCCTTTAGATTCCTTTACTAGCGGAATTCAAAATAGGTGTTTTCGGGATCCTATAGCTTTTAGAATCGATTTGATTCGGTAAAAATTCATACTCAGTTTGTTTTGAATCGTGTACCATCACTAACCAAAATGATTCAAAACGAGTGATATTCATATCCTTTACCATCCAGACTCGGTTTAATTTGGATCATTCAGCTTCCCTAGCATGCGAGATTCGGAATGGGTTTTACGAATCGTATAGCATCCCGGTTCGGCTACATTCAAATAGCAACCATACTCGGTTGAATTCGGATCCTGTAACATCACTAATCAGAAGGACTCACAAAGGGGGTATCCGGATTTTGTTTCATCCAGACTCTGTTGAATTCGAATTCTCTAGAATCCCTAACTAGCGGAATTCATAACAGGTGTTTTTGAGATCCTATAGCTTCCAGAATCGATTTGATTCAGTTAGCATACATACTTTGTTGGTTTCGGATCATGTACCATCACTAACCAGAATGATTCAGAACGGGTGTTATTCATATCCTTTACCATCCAAACTCGGTTTTATTTGGATCATTCAGCTTCCCTAGCATGCGAGATTCGAAATAGTTGTTTTATGAATCGTGTAGCATCCCGAGTCGGCTACATTCAGATAGCATCCGTACTCCGTTAAATTCGGATCATGTAACATCACTAATCAAAGGACTCACAAAGGTGGTATCCGGATTGTGTTTCATCCAGACTCGGTTGAAGTCGAATCCTTTAGATTCCGTTACAGCGGAATTCAAAATAGGTGTGTTTGGTGATCCTATAGCTTCTAGATTCGATTTAACTCGGTTACCATTGATACTCAGTTTGTTTCGGATCGTGTACCATCACTAACTAGAATGATTCAAAACGAGTGATATTCATATCATTTACCATCTAGACTCGGTTTAATTTGCATCATTCAGCTTTCCTAGCATGCGTGATTCGGAATGGTGTTTTACGATCGTATAGCATCCCGAGTCGTCTACATTCAGATAGCATCCATACTCGTTAAATTAGGATCATGTAACATCACTAATCAGAGGAACTCACAAAGGGGGGTATCCGGATTGTGTTTCATCCAGACTCTATTGAATTCGAATCTTCTAGATTCCTTACTAGCGGAATTCAAAATAGGGGTCTTTGGGATCCTATAACTTCTAGAATCGATTTAATTCAGTTAGCATACATACTTAGTTGGTTTCGGATCTGTACCATCACTAACCAGAATGCTTCAGAACGGGTGATATTCAAATCCTTTACCATCCAAACTCGGTTTAATTTGGATCATTCAGCTTCCCTAGCATGCGAGATTCGAAATGGTTGTTTTATGAATCGTTTAGCAATCCGAGTCGGCTACATTCAGATAGCTTCCATACTCCGTTAAATTCGGATCATATAACATCACTAATCAGAAGGACGCACAAAGGGGGTATCCGGATTGTGTTTCATCCAGACCAGCGGAATTCAATAATAGGTGTGTTTTGTGATCCTATAGCTTCTAGAATTCGATTTGACTCGTTAGCATTCATACTTAGTTTGTTCGGATCGTGTACCATCACTAACCAGATTGATTCAAAACGAGTGATTTCATATCCATTTACCTCTAGACTCGTTATATTTTGCATCATTCAGCTTCCTAGCATGCGAGATTCAGAATGGTGTTTACGAAGTCGTATAGCATCCCGAGTCGTCTACATTCAGATAGCATCCATACTCGTTAAATTAGGATCAATGTAACATCACTAATCAGAGGAACTCAAAAGGGGGTATCCGGATTGTGTTTCATCCAACTCTATTGAATTCGAATCTTCTAGATTTCCTTACTAGCGGAATTCAAATAGGGGTTTTGGGATCCTATAACTTCTAGAATCGATTTAATTCAGTTAGCATTCATATTTAGTTTGGTTTCGGATCTGTACCATCACTAACCAGATATGCTTCAGAACGGGTGATATTCAAATCCTTTACCATCCAAACTCGTTTAATTTTGGATCATTCAGCTTCCCTAGCATGCGAGATTCGAAATGGTTGTTTTATGAATCGTATAGCAATCCGAGTCGGCTACATTCAGATAGCTTCCATACTCGTTAAATTCGGATCATATAACATCACTAATCAGAAGGACGCTACAAAGGGGGTATCCGGATTGTGTTTCATCCAGACAGCGGAATTCATAAATATGGATTGTGTTTTGTGATCCTATAGCTTCTAGAATCGATTTGACTCGTTAGCATTCATACTTAGTTTGTTCGGATCGTGTACCATCACTAACCAGATTGATTCAAAACGAGTGATGTTCATATCCTTTACCTCTAGACTCGTTATATTTTGATCATTCAGCTTCCCTAGCATGCGAGATTCAGAATGGTTGTTTTACGAATCGTATAGCATCCCGAGTCGACTACATTATGATAATATCCATACTCGGTTGAATTCTGATCAAGTAACATCACTAATCAGAAGGACTGGCAAAGGTGGTATCCGTATTGTGTTTCATCCAAACTCGGTTGAAGTCGAATTCTTTAGATTCCTTTACTAGCGGAATTCAGAATAGGTGTTTTCGGGATCCTATAGCTTTTAGAATCGATTTGGCTCGGTTAGCATTCATACTCAGTTTGTTTCGGATCGTGTACCATCACTAACCAGATTGATTCAAAACGAGTGATGTTCATATCCTTTACCATCTAGACTCGTTTTATTTTGCATCATTCAGCTTCCTACCATGCGAGATTCGGAATGGTTGTTTTATGAATCGTATAGCATCCCGAGTCGGCTACATTCAGATAGGATCCATACTCTGTTAAATTCGGATCATGTAACATCACTAATCAGAAGGACTAACAAAGGTGGTATCCGGATTGTGTTTCATCCAGACTCGATTGAAGTCGAATCCTTTAGATTCCTTTACTAGTGGAATTCAAAATAGGTGTTTTCGGGATCCTATAGCTTCTAGAATCGATTTGATTCGGTTAGCATTCATACTCAGTTTGTTTCGGATCGTGTACCATCACTAACCAGATTGATTCAAAACGAGTGATGTTCATATCCTTTACCATCTAGACTCGTTTTATTTTGCATCATTAAGCTTCCCTAGCATGCGAGATTCAGAATGGTTGTTTTACGAATCGTATAGCATCCCGAGTCGACTACATTCAGATAGCATCCATACTCGGTTGAATTCGGATCATGTAACATCACTAATCAGAAGGACTGACAAAGGTGGTATCCGGATTGTGTTTCATCCAGACTCGGTTGAAGTCGAATCCTTTAGATTCCTTTACTAGCGGAATTCAAAATAGGTGTTTTCGGGATCCTATAGCTTTTAGAATCGATTTGATTCGGTAAAAATTCATACTCAGTTTGTTTTGAATCATGTACCATCACTAACCAGAATGATTCAAAACGAGTGATATTCATATCCTTTACCATCCAGACTCGGTTTAATTTGGAGCATTCAGCTTCCCTAGCATGCAGATTCGGAATGGTTGTTTTACGAATCGTATAGCATCCCGAGTCAGCTACATTCAAATAGCAACCATACTCGGTTGAATTCGGATCCTGTAGCATCACTAATCAGAAGGACTCACAAAGGGGGTATCCGGATTTTGTTTCATCCAGACTCTGTTGAATTCGAATTCTCTAGAATCCCTAACTAGCGGAATTCAAAATAGGTGTTTTTGAGATCCTATAGCTTCTTTAATCGATATGATTCAGTTAGCATACATACTTAGTTTGTTTCGGATCGTTTACCATCACTAACCAGAATGATTCAGAACGGGTGATATTCATATCATTTACCATCCAAACTCGGTTTAATTTGGATCATTCAGCTTCCCTAGCATGCGAGATTCGAAATAGTTGTTTTATGAATCGTGTAGCATCCCGAGTCGGCTACATTCAGATAGCATCCGTACTCCGTTAAATTCGGATCATGTAACATCACTAATCAAAAGGACTCACAAAGGTGGTATCCGGATTGTATTTCATCTAGACTCGGTTGAAGTCGAATCCTTTAGATTACGTTACCAGCGGAATTCAAAATAGGTGTTGTTTTGATCCTATAGTTTCTAGATTCGATTTAACTCGGTTACCATTGATACTCAGTTTGTTTCAGATCGTGTACCATCACTAACTAGAATGATTCAAAACGAGTGATATTCATATCATTTACCATCTAGACTCGGTTTAATTTGCATCATTCAGCTTCCCTAGCATGCGTGATTCGGAATGGTTGTTTACGAGTCGTATAGCATCCCGAGTCGTCTACATTCAGATAGCATCCATACTCCGTTAAATTCGGATCATGTAACATCACTAATCAGAGGAACTCACAAAGGGGGTATCCGGATTGTGTTTCATCCAGACTCTATTGAATTCGAATCTTCTAGATTTCCGTACTAGCAGAATTCAAAATAGGGGTCTTTGGGATCCTATAACTTCTAGAATCGATTTAATTCAGTTAGCATACATACTTAGTTGGTTTCGGATCCTGTACCATCACTAACCAGAATGTTTCAGAACGGGTGATATTCAAATCCTTTACCATCCAAACTCGTTTAATTTGGATCATTCAGCTTCCCTAGCATGCGAGATTCGAAATGGTTGTTTTATGAATCGTATAGCAATCCGAGTTGGCTACATTCAGATAGCTTCCATACTCCGTTAAATTCGGATCATGTAACATCACTAATCAGAAGGACTCACAAAGAGGATATACGGATTGTGTTTCATCCAAACTCAGTTGAAGTCGAATCCTTTAGATTCCGTAACCAGCGGAATTCAAAATAGGTGTATTTGGGATCCTGTAGCTTCTAGAATCGATTTGATTCGGTTAGCATTCATACTCAGTTTGTTTCGGATCTTGTATCATCACTACCCAAATTGATTCAAAACGAGTGATGTTCATATCCTTTACCATCTAGACTCGTTTTATTTTGCATCATTCAGCTTCCCTAGCATGCGAGATTCGGAATGGTTGTTTTACGAATCGTATAGCATCCCGAGTCGACTACATTCAGATAGCATCCATACTCCGTTAAATTCGGATCATGTAACATTACTAATCAAAAGGACTTACAAAGGTGGTATCCAGAATGTGTTTCACCCAGACTCGGTTGAAGTCGAATCCTTTAGATTCCTTTACTAGCAGAATTTAAATTAGGTGTTTTCGGGATCCTATAGCTTTTAGAATCGATTTGATTCAGTTAACATTCATACTCAGTTTGTTTCGGATCGTGTGCCATTACTAACCAGAATGATTCAAAACGAGTGATATTCATATCCTTTACCATCCCGACTCGATTTAATTTGGATCATTCAGCTTCCCTAGCATGCGAGATTCAGAATGGTTGTTTTACGAATCGTATAGCATCCCGAGTCGGCAACATTCAAATTGCATCCATACTCGGTTGAATTCGGATCCTGTAACATCACTAATCAGAAGGACTCATAAAGGGGGTATCTGGATTTTGTTTCATCTAGACTCTGTTGAATTTGAATCCTCTAGAATCCCAAACCAGCGGAATTCAAAATAGGTGTTTTTGGGATCCTATAGCTTCTTGAATCGATTTGATTCAGTTAGCATACATACTTAGTTGGTTTCGAATCGTGTACCATCACTAACCTTAATGATTCAGAACGGGTGATATTCATATCCTTTACCATCCAAACTCGGTTTAATTTGGATCATTCAGCTTCCCTAGCATGCGAGATTCGAAATAGCTGTTTTATGTATCGTGTAGCATCCCGAATCGGCTACATTCAGATAGCATCCATACTCTGTTAAATTCGGATCATGTAACATCACTAATCAGAAGGACTCACAAAAGCGGTATCCGGATTGTGTTTCAACCAGACTCGGTTGAAGACGAATCCTTTAGAATCCTTTACCAGCGGAATTCAAATTAGGTGTTTTTGGGATCCTATAGCTTCTAAATCTATTTGATTCGGTTAGCATTCATACTCAGCTTATTTCGGATCGTGTACCATCACTAACCAGAATGATTTAGGACGGGTGATATTCATATCCTTTACCATCCAGACTCGGTTTAATTTGGATCATTCAGCTTCCCTAGCATGCGAGATCCGGAATGGTTGTTTTACGAGTCGTATAGCATCCCGAGTCGGCTACATTCAGATAGCATCCATACTCCTTTAAATTCGGATCATGTAACATTACTAATCAGAAGGACTCACAAAGGGGGTATCCGAATTGTGTTTCATCCAGACTCGTTTGAAGTTTAATCCTTTAGATTCCGTTACCAGCTGAACTCAAAATAGGTGTTTTTGGGATCCTATAGCTTCTAGAATCGATTTGATTCGGTTAGCATTCATACTCAGCTTGTTTCGGATCGTGTACCATCACTAACCAGAATTATTTAGAAGGGGTGATATTGTCACACCCTCAATTTCCACTTGCGGAGTTCTACCGCGAGACGTGTGAACAAACCAGAATCTAAGACACTAGTACGTCGAACGACTCTATATGATTTGATAATACGTTTTCCAAAACCATTTGTTGTAAATTTTAGATTACCAATATTTAGCATGAGTATCAGTTTTAAAGTTTGAGCGGAAGCATAAATAAGTAGTGATGCGGCGCCAACACAAACGCCAAAAACCAAAAGTAAAATCCCAAAACAATATTAACAAATGAGACTCTATAATGATGTCTTGTTCAATGCGTGTGCGTGCACCTAGAGCTCCTAGCGTCCTGAGAAACATGTAAAGAAACAAGTGTCAACATTAAAGATGAGTGAGTTCACAGGTTTTCATAAATTTGTTGTTCGGTTTTAGTTTGTTACTCCGTTATCCCCAACCCGGGATAACATATCAGTTGCATTATTCCAAACCCGGAATAATAAGTTGTTGCTTCCAATATTCCCAAACCGGAATATTAAGTTGTGTTTCCATTATCCCCAACCCGGGATAATACGTTGATGTTCCAATATTCCAAACCCGGAATATTAAGTTGTTCCGTAATTAAGTTCAATATTAATGTATATAGGTAGCTAGCCTAAAGTCATGTCACTAAGTGTTCGCGATCGAAGCTGACATTTGTGCCTCCGTTTTGCCAGGTCTATCACATGACCATGGCGATGTTAGGCCAATCATACACCCGTTGACCAAACCCGGTCAGCTAGCGCGACTAGCTCGGATGGGGCTCGTCAGACCCAGTAGTACTACTTATAATTCCCCCGCTACTTAACCCAAATATTAACGATCCGAGGAGATTGTCGAGGACTTAAGTGATAAAGCTGCATAGTGACCATAACATTACATTAACATTAACTTAGTTACCGCATAGTTATATGACGTTACATTCGTATAACGTAAAGAGTTTGAGTTTAAGAATGTATACATGTTTCTCCCCCTGTTGTTTAAAACCGTATAAAGTTAGGGGCCGTGAACTCACCTTTATTTGCTCGGTTAGTGTGGAATAGATGTTATAAGAGATGGGACCGCTAGTTGCGTCCTAACAAACCAATTAATTCCACGTCAGTGTGTAATCACACCAATACAAATTCCACACGCAATTTACTCACAAAGTGATACACACAAACAACATATCTAACACTCAAACATGCATGCAAGTATTCTCATAGGATCATAGTAATCAAACAACTTATCATGAACACATTCCAAATCCATGCAACACTTTAATGCATAAATCACAAATTAACAACTTTCTGCTTAACACTCAATTATTCAGCTGTTTTCTAGGATTTTTATAAAATAGTTCCAACATTCTAAAAATTCTCGTATTTTTACAGTAGGTGACATTTATACTATAGAAATTTATATAATTTTCTCAAGTCCTAAATCTCTACCAATTAACCATAAATATTAATTCACTAAGCTGCAGTCAGATTTACTGCTTTCTGACTGCAGTCCACGGAAGAATTTATTTAAAAATCACTGATCGTCCGATTAACGAAATTCCAATTGGAGTTGCCCGGAAATTTCTATACCTAGTTGCTGTACAAAAATCATGACCCAACTCTCTACTGATTTTAAAATCTAGCTTGATAAACAACCAACAAAATTCCAGAATTTTAACAGCTTTACCTACCGAACTTGTTTAACCCTTTAAAAATATCAAACGATTTCAGAAAATTATGAATCCAGCGCCATTGGATTCCTTATTCAAATCTCTAGGTTTTAGACCTCAGAAAATCCGTTTTTCAACAACTAACGACCAGGTTACAGCCTGATGAAGTCGGCTGTTTCTTTTAATCAGCATCCTGTTTCAGCATCTCCTTATAATAAGTTCGTTATAACTCGTTCATGTGACTAGCCAAGGCGATCAATATTCGATTTTTAATCCTAGATTAATACTAATAATCTGTCCATGCAAATCTACTCAATAACTTCTAGTTATTATAATAAAACACAGCCTATATGTATTCAAGTTTAGAACTGTTTCCAACTCTCAATCTAGTATTACCAATCCGAATCAATATCATCGTGTAACCTGAGAACAGCAACCATCAACTCACATGTATTCGAAACAAATAATCATTCAAGCATATGTCCGAGACAATGAATCATTCAAGCATGCATATATATATATATCCGAAACAACTAGACATTCAAGCATGCATATTTATCGGAGACAATACAATCAAACACATATTTACTCGACTATGATCTAGCAACATATGGTAAATTCTAGCTGATAAGGTAATCGAACCGTGGGTATGCTAAGGAAGATGACAAGGGCTGCTGCGTTCGGAGGATGATGCGGCTGTTTGTGATCGCTGCAGGGAACAAGTGGGCTGATCTCGTGAACAAAGGCTGTCTACGATCGAATGGAATGAACAAAGGCTGATCAAGTTGAGATGCAAGCTGCTCGCGATCACAAGGTGAAGACTTGGCTACCGACGGCTGAATTCCTGAACTAGGGTTTTGTGTTTTTGTGAATGAGGCATGCACGAGATGATATATATAAGCACAAAAGAGGTAGGGTTGCGGTTTGGTTAGTACTTGTGGCCGAGGGATTTGGGTTAGGTCGGTTTGGGTTTATCTCGTGGCCAAGTAATAGTGTAGGTTAGTTTGATCTTGTGGTTTCGGGTTTGAGTCTCGCGACCGAGAGACTAGAGTTTTGATCTTGGCCTAATCTTGTTTGGACTTGTTCTCGGTTTTGGGTTTGGGTCTTGCGGCCGAAGGGTTAAAGTCGCATGCTATTCGGTTTTGGTTAGTGTTTGTGACCGAGAGACTTACGGAAGTTAGTTTGGTTTGAACTTGATTTCGTTCTCTTTTGGCCGAAGACTTGGGTTCCAAGTTTCCTAGTTTCCTAAAGGGTTCGGTTGTGTGCATATTTACAATAATAACTAAACAATCACATAAACACTCATCACGTATTCATTCCCGTTTAATACTTAGCACGCATATTATTCGACAAGTGTCACGTATAATTTATCCGAAAAACCCGGGATATCACATTATCCCCATGTTGAAAGAATTTTCGTCCCGAAAATTGAGTAAACGCGGTTTAGCATGTAACGTACATGTTTAGAGTGCCACGCACAAAGAGTTAGTTCGTTTATAATGGTACGCAACGTTACAAGAAGTTCCCAAATGTCATACACAAAGATTTCCAAGTGTCATGCACGAGAATTTAGTCAACAATAGTACACGAAAGTATGAGAAAATTTTCAGGTTGTCACATCATCCCCTTGTTGAAAGAATTTTCGTCCCGAAAATTTAGGTACTGTCATCGTTAGTTTGCTGCTCAGTTGCGAAGAGGTGTGGGTATTTGCTTTTCATTTGGTCCTCTCTTTCCCACGTGAACTCCGGTCCACGCTTAGAGTCCCAACGAACTTTAACGATCGGAATCTTGCTGTGCCTCCGAGTCTTGATCTCACGATCCATGATCTCGATAGGCTTTTCCACGAAGTGTAGTTGTTCATCCACTTGGATCTCATCCAATGGAATAATTAAAGTTTCATCTGATAGGCACTTCTTCAGATTTGACACGTGAAATACGTTGTGAACTCCACTGAGTTCAGCAGGGAGGTCTAATTGGTATGCTACGGGTCCAATTCGTTTCAAGATTTCAAACGGGCCTACGTACCGTGGATTAAGTTTGCCCCGTTTTCCGAAGCGAATTACACCCTTCCAGGGTGACACCTTTAGTAGGACGCGATCGCCTACTTGGAATTCGAGCGGTTTGCGTCGTTGATCAGCGTAGCTTTTCTGTCGATCTCGTGCCGCCGCCATGCGGTTTCTGATTTGTACAATCTTTTCAGTAGCCTCAAGTATTAACTCAGGGCCTGTGAGTTGACTGTCACCGACTTCTGCCCAGCAGACCGGTGATCTACATTTACGACCGTATAATGCTTCAAATGGTGCTGCCGAAATACTCGTGTGATAGCTGTTGTTATATGAGAATTCCACTAGAGGCAGGTGAATTTCCCAATTATTTCCGAAGTCCACTACGCATGCCCTAAGCATGTCTTCCAAGGTCTGTATGGTCCTTTCGCTTTGACCATCAGTCTGAGGGTGATAAGCTGTGCTCATATCCAAGCGTGTTCCCAACGCTTTCTGGAGTGACTGCCAGAAGTTTGACGTGAAGCGAGCATCTCTATCTGATATGATGGACGTTGGCACTCCGTGCCGAGAAACTACTTCCTTAATGTAGATGCGAGTCAACTTCTCCATCTTATCTGTTTCTTTGATAGCTAGGAAGTGTGCGGACTTAGTTAAGCGATCCACAATCACCCAGATGGTGTCGAAACCACCCAAGGTTCGCGGGAGTTTAGTGATAAAATCCATGGAGATCTGATCCCATTTCCACACTGGGATCTCAGGTTGTTGGAGTAGCCCCGATGGCTTTTGATACTCCACCTTGACTTTTGCACAAGTTAAACATTTACTCACGTAGGTGGCTATATCGGCTTTCATGTTGGGCCACCAATACGCCACTTTAAGGTCTTGATACATCTTATCCGAACCCGGATGAACAGAGTATCGAGATTTGTGAGCTTCATCCATAACTAGCTCTCTGAGGTTCCCGTAGAGAGGTACCCATATGCGATTCATGAAATACCGGGTTCCATTGGGCTTTAACTCCCAATCGCGTTCCATTTTTCCCACTGATTCGGCTTTGATGTTTTCCTCCTTAACTGCTTCTAACTGGGCGTTGCGTATTTGATCGGGTAGCCCCGAATGAATAGTGAGTTGTAGTGCTCGTACACGACGAGGTTTCAAGTGTTCCTTCCTGCTGAGGGCATCAGCTACCACGTTAGCTTTACCCGGGTGATACCGAATGGCACACTCATAATCGTTCAAGAGTTCGACCCAGCGACGCTGTCGCATGTTCAACTCCTTCTGATCAAAGATGTGCTGGAGGCTTTTGTGGTCAGTGAAGATTGTGCACTTCGTTCCATAAAGGTAGTGTCTCCAAATCTTAAGTGCAAACACTACTGCTCCCAATTCTAGGTCATGCGTCGTGTAGTTTTTCTCGTGAACCTTCAGCTGTCGCGACGCATACGCGATGACCTTATCGCGTTGCATGAGTACGCATCCCAATCCCTGAATGGAAGCATCACAATACACTACAAAGTCATCTGTCCCTTCCGGCAAGGACAGAATGGGCGCACTGCAAAGTTTCTGCTTCAGCAGTTGAAATGCTGCTTCTTGCTTGTCACCCCAATTATACTTGATACCTTTCTGGGTGAGGGTCGTAAGCGGTTGTGCAATCTTTGAGAACCCCTCGATGAAGCGTCTGTAGTAACCAGCCAATCCTAAGAATTGGCGGATTTCCGTCGGAGTCTTAGGTGCTTCCCAGTTTTTGATGGCCTCAATCTTGGCAGGGTCTACGTGGATACCCTTTTCATTCACGACGTGCCCGAGAAACTGAACTTCTCGGATCCAGAAATCACACTTCGAAAGCTTGGCGTATAGCTTTTCCTGTTGAAGTAATTCTAGCAGCAATCGTAGATGCTCGGCATGCTCTTCTTTACCTTTGGAGTAGATGAGTATGTCATCGATGAACACGATGACAAATTTGTCAAGGTATGGTTTACACACGCGGTTCATGAGGTCCATGAATACCGCAGGTGCGTTAGTGAGACCGAATGGCATGACCAAGAACTCGTAATGGCCATACCGAGTGCGAAAAGCTGTCTTAGCGATATCCTCCTCCCTGACGCGTAGCTGATGATAACCGGACCGTAAATCAATCTTAGAGTAGTAACTTGATCCTTGAAGTTGGTCAAATAGATCATCGATGCGAGGTAACGGGTATCGGTTCTTGACTGTAACCTTGTTGAGTTCCCTATAGTCGATGCACATGCGGAAAGTCCCGTCCTTCTTCTTGACAAACAGGACTGGAGCTCCCCATGGCGAAACGCTTGGTCGAATAAATCCTTTTTCTAGCAACTCTTGAAGTTGGGTAGACAGCTCCTGCAGCTCGGCTGGAGCTAGGCGGTATGGAGCCTTGGCGATGGGAGTTGCATTGCTTGCCAATTCGATTTCAAACTCCAATTGTCGATGTGGTGGAAGACCAGGTAGCTCTTCTGGGAATACATCGGAAAAATCACGGACGACAGGGATGTCTTCTATACGTTTCTCGTCCTTAGGCGGTTCGGTGATTAGTGCGAGTAAAGCGAAGGAATTCTTTTTCCGGAGATACTTCTGAGCTTGCATAAATGAGATAATGTTGGTGACGACGCTTGCCTTATCGCCTTGTACCGTCAAGATTTCGTCGTTCGAGAGTGGAATACGGATAGACTTTTTGAAACAGAGAACTTCAGCCCGGACGTCGGATAACCGGTCCATTCCGACTACCACGTCAAAACTACCCAGGGTTGTTGTCATCAGATCGATGGTAAAAGTGTGGCCCGCGAGTTTGAGTTGGCAGCCGGATACGATTTGGGTCACATTTACAGATTTACCATTGGCTAATTCTATCACATAAGGGGTCTCTAATGGTTTAAGCGTGAGATTTAGGTTCTTCCTAAAAGACTCAGATATAAAGCTCCTATCCGCACCCGTATCAAAAAGCACAGAAGCAAAATGTTCATTAAGGGGAAACTTACCGGTGACCACGTTGGTGTCGTTTCTGGCCTCTCCGCGGCCCAATGTAAATGCACGACCTTTGGCACCTCCTGTGCCACCGTTCCCATTGTTGTTGTTGTTATTATTGTTGTGGTTGTTGTGGTTGTTTCCACCATTATTGTTGTTGTTGCGTAACTGTGGGCAGTCTTTCCTGAAATGAGCGGTGCTACCACACTGATAGCATCCCCGGTTTATACCCTGCTGCTGACCCTGAGGCTGATTCTGATTTTGTCGGGACATAATTTCCCCACGACAATCCCTTGCCGCATGTCCCATTTTGCCACATCTTTGGCAGCGATTTCCGGCACAAGGGCCGTTATGATGGAGATTACAACGGTTGCACTGCGGCTTCCGACCTACATAACCGCCTGCATTCTGGTTGTTGTTGTTGTTGTAGTTGTTGTTGTAGTTGTTGTTGGAACGATTTTGATGACCCCGGTGGTTGTGGTAGTGATTGAACCTTTTCGGGTTCCCTTGCTGTGGATGCGATGACGAAGGCTGTCGAATGGTGGTGTCTTCAAACTTTCTTTTGTTATCTGAGACAACTTCAGTGGTACCCCGTGCTGGCAGTTTCTTCTGTTCCACCGCTTTATCAGTGAGTTTGTGAGCCAATCGGATAGCTTGATGTTCTGTTACAGGGTTACTAGACATCACCATACCCTGAATTTCCGGAACCAGACCCCCGAGATAGAACTCGAGTCTTTTCTCCACCGTGTTTGCCAAATCAGGACACAGAAACACCAAGTCATGGTGTTTCGCAGTGTAAGCCTCAATTTTCGATCCCACCATCTTGTGGTTCCATAGTGCTTGCTCTAGCTGTTGCACTCTGTCTCGTGGACAGTACTCCTCTTTAATCAGGGCCTTGAACTCGGTCCAAGCCATTGCATTTGCAGCTAACAGTCCACGCGTTTGGACTTGGGCGTTCCACCATGTCAGTGCCCCCTCTTCCAGTGTTGAGGCGGCGTATTTGACCTTGTTGGCCTCTAAGCAGTTGCACATTTCAAAAACAGATTCCGACTTTTCGATCCAGCGGACCAATCCAATGGGTCCTTCCGCCCCCGAGAACTTGCTAGGCTTTGCGTCAAGGAACATTTTATAGGGGTTAAAGCCCCCTCCTGCTGACAGAGAACAGGAAGTCAGCAAGGAATTGTACTAGCCTCACTATTAGATTTTCACGCGAAAACTTAATAATGGTTACCTGCTGGCTGGTTCTGCACACCCGCTAATGCTGCGTTCACATGCTCCTGGATCATGGCAGCTAGCTCTTCGGGCGTCAAGTTTAGGTTTCCACGTCTTCCAGTCGCCATTTAGATCTTCGAAACACATCATAAACACACTCCGATAAGTCAATATATCCAATATAGTTATCCTACTTCGTACTTTAATAATTATTAAGTTACGTCAACTCAATATGTTAATAGCCAAAGAAATACTTGATTAACTGAAATCTCAACGTCTTACATAAGTGCAAATCAAACATACGAATTTACTATAAAGTCTCAAGTTTAAATACAAGTGGAAAATAATAAACTGAAGGAAAACAAATAATATAAACGAGACGTGTCAGTTGTCTACGTCTCCATCCCCTAAGTCACTGTCGTTGCCGTCATCCTGTGCGGCATTTCCAGCTTCCTCAGCTGGGTCCTCCTCCGGATCCTCTTCAGGATCCTCCTCTGGATTCTCTTCAGGATCCTCCTCTTCCGGCACTGGAGGGGCCGGTTCTGGTTCGAGTGCTTGATTTTGCAGTTCCTGAATGTTCCAACTGTTTTCCAGGACTCTGTCCTCAAGCCAGTCAGCTCTTATCTGCTCCGCACGCAGATCTCTAGCTATGGTGTTACGAGCTATCTTGCTCGTACGATGCTCTTCCTCGAGCGAGTCGGTCTTTCCCGTAAGGTGTCGGATCATCCATCCTTGTGCTAAGATGGTTTCCTGCATTCTTTCTAACTGTTTTTGTTGTGTATGAACCAGGATTCTAAGCATGTCAAGTCCTATTTCTACAGGATTAACCGGTTCAACCGGTACAGCAATAGTTGGGCGTAACGATGACTCCTCCCCCAGAGCGAGCCTCTTCCTCGCCGCTGAGCGTGTCTCTACGCCGTAAGGTAGCATGGGTTCCACCATTGGTGCCTTTCCTGGTGCCCTTGGTGGCGTAAGTCTGTCGGACGATGATGACGATGAGGATGATGACATTGCCTGTTGGGTCGTGTAGTTAGTTATGAGTTGTTTTCATTTCTTATCATGAAGGTATAATCTACCAAACACGATTGTGGCATATTGCATAACAAGATATAATAATTCGGTGCCAAACTAAGTCTAGTGTCGTGATATCAGCTATAGCTTAGGTCTACTTCTAATGCAAACCTGGTTCTCTATAGCTAGTGGCTCTGATACCAATCTGTCACACCCTCAATTTCCACTTGCGGAGTTCTACCGCGAGACGTGTGAACAAACCAGAATCTAAGACACTAGTACGTCGAACGACTCTATATGATTTGATAATACGTTTTCCAAAACCATTTGTTGTAAATTTTAGATTACCAATATTTAGCATGAGTATCAGTTTTAAAGTTTGAGCGGAAGCATAAATAAGTAGTGATGCGGCGCCAACACAAACGCCAAAAACCAAAAGTAAAATCCCAAAACAATATTAACAAATGAGACTCTATAATGATGTCTTGTTCAATGCGTGTGCGTGCACCTAGAGCTCCTAGCGTCCTGAGAAACATGTAAAGAAACAAGTGTCAACATTAAAGATGAGTGAGTTCACAGGTTTTCATAAATTTGTTGTTCGGTTTTAGTTTGTTACTCCGTTATCCCCAACCCGGGATAACATATCAGTTGCATTATTCCAAACCCGGAATAATAAGTTGTTGCTTCCAATATTCCCAAACCGGAATATTAAGTTGTGTTTCCATTATCCCCAACCCGGGATAATACGTTGATGTTCCAATATTCCAAACCCGGAATATTAAGTTGTTCCGTAATTAAGTTCAATATTAATGTATATAGGTAGCTAGCCTAAAGTCATGTCACTAAGTGTTCGCGATCGAAGCTGACATTTGTGCCTCCGTTTTGCCAGGTCTATCACATGACCATGGCGATGTTAGGCCAATCATACACCCGTTGACCAAACCCGGTCAGCTAGCGCGACTAGCTCGGATGGGGCTCGTCAGACCCAGTAGTACTACTTATAATTCCCCCGCTACTTAACCCAAATATTAACGATCCGAGGAGATTGTCGAGGACTTAAGTGATAAAGCTGCATAGTGACCATAACATTACATTAACATTAACTTAGTTACCGCATAGTTATATGACGTTACATTCGTATAACGTAAAGAGTTTGAGTTTAAGAATGTATACATGTTTCTCCCCCTGTTGTTTAAAACCGTATAAAGTTAGGGGCCGTGAACTCACCTTTATTTGCTCGGTTAGTGTGGAATAGATGTTATAAGAGATGGGACCGCTAGTTGCGTCCTAACAAACCAATTAATTCCACGTCAGTGTGTAATCACACCAATACAAATTCCACACGCAATTTACTCACAAAGTGATACACACAAACAACATATCTAACACTCAAACATGCATGCAAGTATTCTCATAGGATCATAGTAATCAAACAACTTATCATGAACACATTCCAAATCCATGCAACACTTTAATGCATAAATCACAAATTAACAACTTTCTGCTTAACACTCAATTATTCAGCTGTTTTCTAGGATTTTTATAAAATAGTTCCAGCATTCTAAAAATTCTCGTATTTTTACAGTAGGTGACATTTATACCATAGAAATTTATATAATTTTCTCAAGTCCTAAATCTCTACCAATTAACCATAAATATTAATTCACTAAGCTGCAGTCAGATTTACTGCTTTCTGACTGCAGTCCACGGAAGAATTTATTTAAAAATCACTGATCGTCCGATTAACGAAATTCCAATTGGAGTTGCCCGGAAATTTCTATACCTAGTTGCTGTACAAAAATCATGACCCAACTCTCTACTGATTTTAAAATCTAGCTTGATAAACAACCAACAAAATTCCAGAATTTTAACAGCTTTACCTACCGAACTTGTTTAACCCTTTAAAAATATCAAACGATTTCAGAAAATTATGAATCCAGCGCCATTGGATTCCTTATTCAAATCTCTAGGTTTTAGACCTCAGAAAATCCGTTTTTCAACAACTAACGACCAGGTTACAGCCTGATGAAGTCGGCTGTTTCTTTTAATCAGCATCCTGTTTCAGCATCTCCTTATAATAAGTTCGTTATAACTCGTTCATGTGACTAGCCAAGGCGATCAATATTCGATTTTTAATCCTAGATTAATACTAATAATCTGTCCATGCAAATCTACTCAATAACTTCTAGTTATTATAATAAAACACAGCCTATATGTATTCAAGTTTAGAACTGTTTCCAACTCTCAATCTAGTATTACCAATCCGAATCAATATCATCGTGTAACCTGAGAACAGCAACCATCAACTCACATGTATTCGAAACAAATAATCATTCAAGCATATGTCCGAGACAATGAATCATTCAAGCATGCATATATATATATATCCGAAACAACTAGACATTCAAGCATGCATATTTATCGGAGACAATACAATCAAACACATATTTACTCGACTATGATCTAGCAACATATGGTAAATTCTAGCTGATAAGGTAATCGAACCGTGGGTATGCTAAGGAAGATGACAAGGGCTGCTGCGTTCGGAGGATGATGCGGCTGTTTGTGATCGCTGCAGGGAACAAGTGGGCTGATCTCGTGAACAAAGGCTGTCTACGATCGAATGGAATGAACAAAGGCTGATCAAGTTGAGATGCAAGCTGCTCGCGATCACAAGGTGAAGACTTGGCTACCGACGGCTGAATTCCTGAACTAGGGTTTTGTGTTTTTGTGAATGAGGCATGCACGAGATGATATATATAAGCACAAAAGAGGTAGGGTTGCGGTTTGGTTAGTACTTGTGGCCGAGGGATTTGGGTTAGGTCGGTTTGGGTTTATCTCGTGGCCAAGTAATAGTGTAGGTTAGTTTGATCTTGTGGTTTCGGGTTTGAGTCTCGCGACCGAGAGACTAGAGTTTTGATCTTGGCCTAATCTTGTTTGGACTTGTTCTCGGTTTTGGGTTTGGGTCTTGCGGCCGAAGGGTTAAAGTCGCATGCTATTCGGTTTTGGTTAGTGTTTGTGACCGAGAGACTTACGGAAGTTAGTTTGGTTTGAACTTGATTTCGTTCTCTTTTGGCCGAAGACTTGGGTTCCAAGTTTCCTAGTTTCCTAAAGGGTTCGGTTGTGTGCATATTTACAATAATAACTAAACAATCACATAAACACTCATCACGTATTCATTCCCGTTTAATACTTAGCACGCATATTATTCGACAAGTGTCACGTATAATTTATCCGAAAAACCCGGGATATCACAGATATTCATATCCTTTACCCTCCAGACTCGGTTTAATTTGGATCATTCGGCTTCCCTAGCATGCGAGATTCATAATGGGTTTTTTACGAATTGTATGGAATCCCGGTCGCCGGCATTTAGATAGCATCCATACTCCTTTAAATTCGGATCATGTAACATTACTAATCAGAAGGACTCACAACGGGGGTATCCAGATTGTGGTTCATCCAGACTCGGTTGAAGTCGAATCCTTTAGAATCCTTTACCAGCGGAATTCAAAATAGGTGTTTTTGGGATCTTATAGCTTCTAGAATTGATTTGATTCATTTAGCATTCATACTCAGTTTGTTTCGGATCGTGTACCATCACTAACCAGAATGATTTAGAACGGGTGATATTCATATCTTTTACCATCCAGACTCGGTTTAATTTGGATCATTCAGCTTCCCTAGCATGCGAGATTCCGAATGGTTTTTTACGAGTCGTATAGCATCCCGAGTCGGCGACATTCAGATAGCATCCATACTTCGTTATATTCGGATCACGTAACATCACTAATCAGAAGGTCTCACAAAGGGGGTATCCGGATTGTGTTTCATCCAGACTCGGTTGTAGTCAAATCCTTTAGATTCCTTTACCAGCGGAATTCAAAATAGGTGTTTTTGGGATCCTATAGCTTCTAGAATTGATTTGATTCGGTTATCATTCATACTCAGCTTATTTCGGATCGTGTACCATCACTAACCAGAATGATTTAGAACGGGTGATATTCATATCCTTTACCTTCCAGACTCGGTTTAATTTGGATAATTAAGCTTCCCTAGCATGCGAGATTCGGAATGGGTTTTTTACGAAACGTATAGCATCCCGAGTCGCCTACATTCAGATAGCATCCATACACCTTTAAATTCGGAACATGTAACATTACTAATCAGAAGGAGTCACAAAGGGGGTATCCGGATTGTGTTTGATCCAGACTCGGTTGAAGTCGAATCCTTTAGATTCCATTACAAGCGGAATTCAAAATAGGTGTTTTTGGGATCATATAGCTACTAGAATCGATTGGATTCGGTCAGCATTCATACTCAACTTGTTTCGGATCGTGTACCATCACTAACAAGAATGGTTCAAAACGAGTGATATTCATATCCTTTACCATCCAGACTCGGTTTAATTTTCATCATTCACCTTCCCTAGCATGCGAGATTCGGAATGGTTGTTTTACGAATCGTATTGCATCCCGAGTCGGCAACATTCAGATAGCATCCATACTTCATTAAATTCGGATCATGTAACATCACTAATCAGAAGGACTCACAAAGGGGGTATCCGGATTGTGTTTCATCCAGACTCGGTTGAAGTCGAATCCTTTTGATTCATTTACCAGCGGAATTCAAAATAGGTGTTTTTGGGAATAGCTTCTAGAATTGATTGATTCGTTCAGCATTCATACTCAGCTTGTTTCGGATCGTGTACCATCAATAACCAGAATGGTTCAAAACGAGTGATATTCATATCCTTTACCATCCAGACTCGGTATAATTTGCATCATTCAGCTTCCCTAGCATGCAAGATTCGGAATGGGTTTTTTACGAATCGTATAGCATCCCGAGTCGCCTACATTCAGATAGCATCCATACTCCTTTAAATTCGGATCATGTAACATTACTAATCAGAAGGACTCACAAAGGGGGTATCCGGATTGTGTTTCATCCAGACTCGGTTGAAGTCGAATCCTTTAGATTCCGTTACCAGCGGAATTCAAAATAGGTGTTTTTGGGATCCTATAGCTTCTAGAATCGATTTGATTCGGTCAGCATTCATACTCAGCTTGTTTCGGATCGTGTACCATCATAACCAGAATGGTTCAAAACGAGTGATATTCATATCCTTTACCATCCAGACTCGGTTTAATTTGCATCATTCAGCTTCCCTAGCATGCGAGATTCGGAATGGGTTTTTTACGAATCGTATAGCATCCCGAGTCGCCTACATTCAGATAGCATCCATATCCTTTAAATTCGGATCATGTAACATTACTAATCAGAAGGACTCACAAAGGGGGTATCCGGATTGTGTTTCATCCAGACTCGGTTGAAGTCGAATCCTTTAGATTTCTTACCAGCGGAATTCAAAATAGGTGTTTTTGGGATCCTATAGCTTCTAGAATCGATTTGATTCGGTTAGCATTCATACTCAGCTTGTTTCGGATCGTGTACCATCACTAACCAGAATGATTTAGAACGGTGATATTCATATCCTTTACCATCCAGACTCGGTTTAATTTGATCATTCAGCTTCCCTAGCATGCGAGATTCGAATGGGTTTTTTACGAATCGTATGGATCCCGAGTCGCCTACATTTCAGATAGCATCCATACTCCTTTAAATTCGGATCATGTAACATTACTAATCAGAAGGACTCACAAAGGGGGTATCCGGATTGTGTTTCATCCAGACTCGGTTGAAGTCGAATCCTTTAGATTCCGTTACCAGCGGAATTCAAAATAGTGTTTTTGGGATCCTATAGCTTCTAGAATCGATTTGATTCGTTAGCATTCATACTCAGCTTGTTTCGGATCGTGTACCATCACTAACCAGAATGATTTAAATGGGTGATATTCATATCCTTTACCATCCAGACTCGGTTTAATTGGATCATTCAGCTTCCCTAGCATGCGAGATTCGGAATGGGTTTTTTACGAATCGTATAGCATCCCGAGTCGGCTACATTCAGATAACATCCATACTTCGTTAAATTCGGATCATGTAACATCACTAATCAGAAGGACTCACAAAGGGGGTACCCGGATTGTGTTTTATCCAGACTCGGTTGAAGTCGAATCCTTTAGATTCCTTTACCAGCTGAATTCAAAATACGTGTTTTTAAGAATACCTTCTAGAATCGATTTGATTCGGTCAGCATTCATACTCAGCTTGTTTCGGATCGTGTACCATCAATAACCAGAATGGTTCAAAACGAGTGATATTCATATCTTTTACCATCCAGACTCGGTATAATTTGCATCATTCAGCTTCCCTAGCATGCGAGATTCGGAATGGTTGTTTTACGAATCATATAGCATCACGAGTCGGCTACATTCAGATAGCATCCATACTTCGTTAAATTCGGATCATGTAACATCACTAATCAGAAGAACTCACAAAGGGGGTATCCGGATTGTGTTTCATCCAGACTCGGTTAACTCGAATCCTTTAGATTCCTTTACCAGCGGAATTCAAAATAGGTGTTTTTTGGAATAGCTTCTAGAATCGATTTGATTTGGTCAGCATTCATATTCAGCTTGTTTCGGATCATGTACCATCAATAACCAGAATAGTTCAAAACGAGTGATATTCATATCCTTTAACATCCAGACTTGGTATAATTTGCATCATTCAGCTTCCCTAGCATGCGAGATTCGGAATGGGTTATTTACGAATCGTATAGCATCCCGAGTCGCCTACATTCAGATAGCATCCATACTCATTTAAATTCGGATCATGTAACATCACTAATCAGAAGGACTCACAAAGGGGGTATCCGGATTGTGTTTCATCCAGACTCGGTTGAAGTCGGATCCTTTAGATTCCGTTACCAGCGGAATTCAAACTAGGTGTTTTTGGGATCCTATAGCTTCTAGAATCTATTTGATTCGGTTAGCATTCATACTCAGCTTGTTTCGGATCGTGTACCATCACTAACCAGAATGATTTAGGACGGGTGATATTCATATCCTTTACCTTCGAGACTCGGTTTAATTTGGATGATTCAGCTTCCCTAGCATGCGAGATTTGGAATGGGTTTTTTACGAATCGTATGGAATCCCGAGTCGCCTACATTTAGATAGCATCCATACTCCTTTAAATTCGGATCATGTAACATTACTAATCAGAAGGACTCACAAAGGGGGTATCCGGAATGTGGTTCATCCAGACTCGGTTGAAGTCGAATCCTTTAGAATCCTTTACCAGCGGAATTCAAAATAGGTGTTTTTGGGATCTTATGGCGTCTAGAATCGATTTGATTCGTTTAGCATTCATACTTAGTTTGTTTCGGATCGTGTGCCATCACTAACCAGAATGATTTAGAACGGGTGATATTCATATCCTTTACCATCCAGACTCGATTTAATTTGGATCATTCAGCTTCCCTAGCATGCGAGATTCCGAATGATTTTTTACGAGTCGTATAGCATCCCGAGTCGGCGACATTCAGATAGCATCCATTCTTCCTTAAATTGGGATCATGTAACATCACTAATCAGAAGGACTCACAAAGGGGGTATCCGGATTGTCTTTCATCCAGACTCGGTTGTAGTCAAATCCTTTAGATTCCTTTACCAGCGGAATTCAAAATAGGTGTTTTTGGGATCCTATAGCTTCTAGAATCGATTTGATTCGGTTAGCATTCATACTCAGCTTATTTCGGATCGTGTACCATCACTAACCAGAATGATTTAGAACGGGTGATATTCATATCCTTTACCTTGCAGACTCGGTTTAATTTGGATCATTCAGCTTCCCTAGCATGCGAGATTCGGAATGGGTTTTTTACGAATTGTTTAGAATCCCGAGTCGCCTACATTCAGATAGCATCCATACTCCTTTAAATTCGGATCATGTAACATTACTAATCAGAAGGACTCACAAAGGGGGTATCCGGATTGTGTTTCATCCAGACTCGGTTGAAGTCGAAGCCTTTAGATTCCGTTACCAGCGTAATTCAAAATAGGTGTTTTTGGGATCCTATAGCTTCTAGAATCGATTTGATTCGGTTAGCATTCATACTCAGCTTGTTTCGGATCGTGTACCATCACTAAAATGGATCAAAACGAGTGATATTCATATCCTTTACCATCCAGACTCGGTTTAATTTGGATCATTTAGTTTCCCTAGCATGCGAGATTCGGAATGGTTGTTTCACCAATCGTATAGCATCCGAGTCGCCTACATTCAGATAGCATTCATAGTCCTTTAAATTCGGATCATGTAACATTACTAATTAAAAGGACTCACAAAGGGGGTATCCGGATTGTGTTTCATCCAGACTCGGTTGAATTCGAATCCTTTAGATTCCATTACCAGCGGAATTCAAAATATGTGTTTTTGGGAAGTTATAGCTTCTAGAATCGATTTGATTCGGTTAGCATTCGTACTCAGCTTGTTTCGGATCGTGTACCATCAGTAACCAGAATGATTTAGAACGTGTGATATTCATATCCTTTACCTTCCAGACTCGGTTTAATTTCGATCATTTAGCTTCCCTAGCATGCGAGATACATAATGGGTTTTTACGAATCGTATGGAATCCCGAGTCGCCTACATTCATATAGCATCCATACTCCTTTAAATTCGGATCATGTAACATCACCAATCAGATGGACTCATAAAGGGGGTATCCGGATTGTGATTCATCCAGAATCGGTTGAAGTCGAATCCTTTAGATTCCGTTACCAGCAGAATTCAAAATAGGTGTTTTTGGGAACCTATAGCTTCTAGAATCGATTTGATTCGTTAGCATTCATACTCATTTGTTTCGGATCGTGTACCATCACTAACTAGAATGATTTAGAACGGGTGATATTCATATCTTTTACCTTCCAGACTCGGTTTAATTTGATCATTCAGCTTCCCTAGCATGCAAGATTCGGAATGGTTTTACGAATCGTATGGAATCCCGAGTCGCTACATTCAGAGAGCATCCAAACTCCTTTAAATTCGGATCATGTAACATACTAATCAAAAGGACTCACAAAGGGGTATCGGATTGTGTTTCATCCAGACTCGGTTGAGTCGAATCCTTTAGATTCCTTACCAGCGAATTCAAAATAGGTGTTTTCTGGGATCCTATAGCTTCTAGAATCGATTTGATTCGGTTACATTCAACTCAGTTGTTTCGGATCATTACCATCACTACCAGAATATTCAAAATGAGTGATTTTTATATCCTTAACAATCCAGATCGGTTAATTGCATCATTCAGCTTCCCTAGCATGCAGATTAGGAATGGTTGATTGACGAGTCGTTAATTTAGCATTCCCAGAAGATCGAATGGTTACATACACGAGTCGTACATTCAGATAGCATCCATAACTCTTTAAATTCGGATCATGTAACATCACTAATCAGAAGACTCACAAAGGGGTATCCGGATTTGTTTCATCCAGACTCGGTTGAAGTCGAATCCTTTAGATTCCGTTACCAGCGAATTCAAAATAGGTGTTTTTGGGATCCTATAGCTTCTAGAATCGATTTGATTCGTTAGCATTCATACTCAGCTTGTTTCGGATCGTGTACCATCACTAACCAGAATGATTCAAAACGAGTGATATTCATATCCTTTACAATCCAGACTCGGTTTAATTTGGATCATTCAGCTTCCCTAGCATGCGAGATTCGGAATGGTTTTTACGAGTCGTATAGATCCCGAGTCGCTACATTCAGATAGCATCCATACTTTGTTAAATTCGGATCATGTAACATCACTAATCAGAAGGACTCACAAAGGGGGTATCCGGATTGTGTTTCATCCAAACTCGGTTGAAGTCGAATCCTTTAGATTCCGTATACCAGCGGAATTCAAAATAGGTGTTTTTGGGATCCTATAGCTTCTAGAATCGATTTGATTCGTTAGCATTCATACTCAGCTTGTTTCGGATCGTGTACCATCACTAACCAGAATGATTTAGAACGGGTGATATTCATATCCTTTACCTTCATACTCGTTTAATTTGGATCATTCAGCTTCCCTAGCATGCGAGATTCGGAATGGTTTTTTACGAATCGTATGGAATCCCTAGTCGCCTACATTCAGATAGCATCCATACTCTTTAAATTCGGATCATGTAACATTACTAATCAGAAGGACTCACAAAGGGGGTATCCGGATTGTGTTTCATCCAGAATCGGTTGAAGTCGAATCCTTAGATTCCGTTACCAGCGGAATTCAAAATAGGTGTTTTTGGGATCCTATAGCTTCTAGAATCGATTTGATTCGGTTAGCATTCATACAGCTTGTTTCGATCGTGTACCATCACTAACCAGAATGATTCAAAACGAGTGATATTCATATCCTTTACATCCAGACTCGGTTTATTTGCATCATTCAGCTTCCCTAGCATGCGAGATTCGGAATGGTTGTTTTACGAATCGTATAGATCCCGAGTCGGCTACATCAGATTAGCATCCATACTCCTTAAATTTGGATCATGTAACATCAATAATCAGAAGGACTCACAAAGGGGGTATCCGGATTGTGTTTCATCCAGACTCGGTTGAAGTCGAATCCTTCAGATTCCGTTACCAGCGGAATTCAAAATAGGTGTTTTTGGGATCCTATAGCTTCTAGAATCGATTTTATATCGTTAAGCATTCATACTCAGTTTTTTCGGATCGTGTACCATCCAATAACCAGAAGGATTCAAAACGAGTGATATTCATATCCTTTACCATCCAGACTGTGTTTAGTTTGGATCATTCAGCTTCCCTAGCATGCGAGATTCAGAATGGTTGTTTTACGAATCGTATAGCATCTCGATTCGCCTACATTCAGATAGCATTCATACTCCTTTAAATTCGGATCATGTAACATTACTAATTAAAAGGACTCACAAAGGGGTATCCGGATTGTGTTTCATCCAGACTCGGTTGAATTCGAATCCTTTAGATTCCATTACCAGCGGAATTCAAAATAGGTGTTTTTGGGAAGTTATAGCTTCTAGAATCGATTTGATTCGGTTAGCATTCGTACTCAGCTTGTTTCGGATCGTGTACCATCACTAACCAGAATAATTTAGAACGTGTGATATTCATATCCTTTACCTTCCAGACTCGGTTTAATTTCGATCATTTAGCTTCCCTAGCATGCGAGATACATAATGGGTTTTTATGAATCGTATGGAATCCCGCGTCGCCTACATTCAGATAGCATCCATACTCCTTTAAATTCGGATCATGTAACATCACCAATCAGAAGGACTCATAAAGGGGGTATCCGGATTGTGTTTCATCCAGAATCGGTTGAAGTCGAATCCTTTAGATTCCGTTACCAGCAGAATTCAAAATAGGTGTTTTTGGGAACCTATAGCTTCTAGAATCGATTTGATTCGTTAAGCATTCATACTCAGTTTTATTCGGATCGTGTACCATCACTAACCAGAAGGATTCAAAACAAGTGATATTCATATCCTTTACCATCCAGACTCTGTTTAATTTGGATCATTCCGCTTCCCTAGCATGCGAGATTCGGAATGGTTGTTTTACGAATCGTATAGCATCCCGAGTCGCCTACATTCAGATAGCATCCATACTCCTTTAAATTCGGATCATGTAACATTACTAATAAGAAGGACTCACAAAGGGGGTATCTGGATTGTGTTTCATCCAAACTCGGTTGAAGTCGAATCATATAGATTCTGTTACCAACGGAATTCAAAATAGGTGTTTTGGGATCCTATAGTTTCTAGAATCGATTTGATTCGGTTAGTTACCCAGCTTGTTTCGGATCGTGTACCATCACTAACCAGAATGTTTTAGAACGGGTGATATTCATATCCTTTACCTTCCAGACTCGGTTTAATTTGGATCATTCAGCTTCCCTGGCATGCGAGATTCGGAATTGTTGTTTTACGAATCGTATGGAACCCCGAGTCGCCTACATTCAGATAGCATCCATACTCCTTTAAATTCGGATCATGTAACATTACTAATCAGAAGGACTCACAAAGGGGGTTCCGGATTCTGTTTCATCCAGAATCGATTGAAGTCGAATCCTTTAGATTCCGTTACCAGCGGAATTCAAAATAGGTGTTTTGGGATCCTATAGCTTCTAGAATCGATTTCATTCGGTAAGCATTCATACTCAGCTTGTTTCGGATCGTGTACCATCACTAACCATAATGATTCAAAACGAGTGATATTCATATCCTTTACCATCCAGACTCTGTTTAATTTGCATCATTCAGCTTCCCTAGTATGCGAGATTAGGAATGGTTGTTTTACGAGTCGTATAGCATCCCGAGTCGGCAACATTTAGATAGCATCCCTACTCTGTTAAATTCGGATCACGTAACATCACTAATCAGAAGGACTCACAAAGGGGTATCCGGATTGTGTTTCATCCAGACTCGGTTGAAGTCGAAGCCTTTAGATTCCGTTACCAGCGGAATACAAAAGGTGTTTTTGGGATCCTATAGCTTCTAGAATCCATTTGATTCGGTTAGCATTCATACTCAGCTTGTTTCGGATCGTGTACCATCACTAAAATGGTTCAAAACGGGTGATATTCATATCCTTTACCTTCCAGACTCGGTTTAATTTGGATCATTCAGCTTCCCTAGCATGAGAGATTCAGAATGGTTATTTTACCAATCGTATGGAATCCCGAGTCGCCTACATTCAGATAGCATCCATACTCCTTTAAATTCGGATCATGTAACATTACTAATCAGAAGGACTCACAAAGGGGGTATCCGGATTATGTTTCATCCAGACTCGGTTGAAATCGAATCCTTTAGATTCCATTACCAGCGGAATTCAAAATAGGTGTTTCTGGGAAACTATAGCTTCTAGAATCGATTTGATTCGGTTAGCATTCGTACTCAGCTTATTTCAGATCGTGTACCATCACTAACCAAAATGATTTAGAACGTTTGATATTCATATCCTTTACCTTCCAGACTCGGTTTAATTTCGATCATTTAGCTTCTCTAGCATGCGAGATTCGGAATTGTTGTTTTACGAATCGTATGGAATCCCGAGTCGCCTACATTCAGACAGCATCAATACTCCATTCAATTCGGATCATGTAACATCACTAATCAGAAGGACTCCCAAAGGGGGAATCCCTAATGTGTTTCATCCAGATTCGGTTGAAGTCGAATCCTTTAGATTCCGTTACCAGCGGAATTCAAAATAGGTGTTTTTTGGTTCCTATAGCTTCTATCATCGATTTGATTCGGTTAGCATTCATACTCAGCTTGTTTTGGATCGTGCACCATCACTAACCAAAATGATTCAAAACAAGTGATATTCATATCCTTTACCATCCAGACTCGGTTTAATTTGGCTCCTTCAGCTTCTCTAGCATGCGAGATTCGGAATGGGTTTTTTACGAATCGTATGGAATCCCGAGTCTCCTACATTTAGATAGCATCCATACTCCTTTAAATTCGGATCATGTAACATTACTAATCAGAAGGACTCACAAAGGGGTATCCGGATTGTGTTTCATCCAGACTCGGTTGAAGTCGAATCCTTTAGATTCCGTTACCAGCGGAATTCAAAATAGGTGTTTTAATGATCCTATAGCTTCTAGAATCGATTTGATTCGGTCAGCATTCATACTCAGCTTGTTTCAGATCGTGTACCATCACTAACCAGAATGATTTAGAACGGGTGATATTCATATCCTTTACCATCCAGACTCGGTTTAATTTGCATCATTCAGCTTCCCTAGCATGCGAGATTCGGAATGGTTGTTTTACGAATCGTATAGCATCCTGAGTCGCCTACATTCAGATAGCATCCATACTGCTTTAAATTCGGATCATGTAACATTACTAATAAGAAGGACTCACAAAGGGTGTATCCGGATTGTGTTTCATCCAGACTCGTTGAAGTCGAATCCTTTAGATTCTGTTACCATCGGAATTTAAAATAGTTGTTTTTGGGATCCTATGGCTTCTAAAATCGATTTGATTCGGTTAGCATTCATACTCGGCTTATTTCGGATCGTGTACCATCACTAACCAGAATGATTTAGAACGGGTGATATTCATATTCCTTTACCTTCCAGACTCGGTTTAATTTGGATCATTCAGCTTCCCTAGCAAGCGAGATACAGAATGGGTTTTTTACGAATCGTATGGAATCCCGAATCGCCTACATTCAGATAGCATCCATACTCCTTTAAATTCGGATCATGTAACATTACTAATCAGAAGGACTCACAAAGGGGGTATCCGGATTTTGTTTCATCCAGACTCGGTTGAAGTCGAATCCTTTAGATTCCGTTACCAGCGGAATTCAAAATAGGTGTTTTAATGATCCTATAGCTTCTAGAATCGATTTGATTCGGTTAGTTACTCAGCTTGTTTCGGATCGTGTACCATCACTAACTAGAATGATTTAGAACGGGTGATATTCATATCCTTTACCTTCCAGACTCGGTTTAATTTGGATCATTCAGCTTCCCTAGCAATGCGAGATTTGGAATTGTTGTTTTACGAATCGTATGGAATCCCGAGTCGCCTACATTCAGATAGCATCCATACTCCTTTAAATTCGGATCATGTAACATTACTAATCAGAAAGACTCACAAAGGGGTTCCGGATTCTGTTTCATCCAGAATCGGTTGAAGTCGAATCCTTTAGATTCCGTTACCAGCGGAATTCAAAATAGGTGTTTTTGGGATCCTATAGCTTCTAGAATCGATTTGATTCGTTAAGCATTCATACTCAGTTTTTTCGGATCGTGTACCATCACTAACCAGAAGGATTCAAACGAGTGATATTCATATCCTTTACCATCCAGACTCTGTTTAGTTTGGATCATTCAGCTTCCCTAGCATCCGAGATTCGGAATGGTTGTTTTACGAATCTTATAGCATCCTGAGTCGCCTACATTCAGACAGCATCCATATTCCTTTAAATTCGGATCATGTAACATTACTAATAAGAAGTACTCACAAAGGGGGTATCTGGATTGTGTTTCATCCAGACTCGGTTGAAGTCGAATCCTTTAGATTTCGTTACCAACGGAATTCAAAATAGGTGTTTTTGGGATCTATAGCTTCTAGAATCAATTGATTCGGTTAGCTTTCATACTCAGCTTGATTCGGATCGTATACTATCACTAACCAGAATAATTTAGAACGGGTGATATTCATATCCTTTACCTTCCAGACTCGGTTTAATTTTGATCATTCAGCTTCCCTAGCATACGAGATTCGGAATGGGTTTTTTACGAATCGTATGGAATCCCGAGTCGCCTACATTCAGATAGCTCCATACTCATTTAAATTCGGATCATGTAACATTACTAATCAGAAGGACACACAAAGGGGGTATCCGGATTTGTTTCATCCAGACTCGGTTGAAGTCGAATCCTTTAGATTGCGTTACCAGCGGGATTCAAAATAGGTGTTTTTGGGATCCTATAGCTTCTAGAATCGATTTGATAAGGTCAGCATTCATACTCAGCTTGTTTTGGATCGTGTACCATCACTAACCAGAATGGTTCAAAACGAGTGATATTCATATCCTTTACCATCCAGACTCGTTTAATTTGCATCATTCAGCTTCCCTAGCATGCGAGATTCGGAATGGTTGTTTTACGAATCGTATAGCATCCTGAGTCGCCTACATTCAGATAGCATCCATACTCCTTTAAATTCGGATCATGTAACATTACTAATAAGAAGGACTCACAAAGGGGGTATCTGGATTGTGTTTCATCCAGACTCGGTTGAAGTCGAATCCTTTAGATTCTGTTACCAACGGAATTCAAAATAGGTGTTTTTGGGATCCTATAGCTTCTAGAATCAATTGATTCGGTTAGCTTTCATACTCAGCTTGTTTCGGATCGTATACCATCACTAACCAGAATGATTTAGAACGGGTGATATACATATCCTTTACCTTCCAGACTCTGTTTAATTTGCATCATTCAGCTTCCCTAGCATGCGAGATTCGGAATGGGTTTTTTACGAATCGTATGGAATCCCGAGTCGCCTACATTCAGATAGCTCCATACTCCTTTAAATTCGGATCATGTAATATTACTAATCAGAAGGACTCACAAAGGGGGTGTCCAGACTTTGTTTCATCCAGACTCGGTTGAAGTCGAATCCTTTAGATTCCGTTACCAGCGGAATTCAAAATAGGTGTTTTTGGGATCTTATAGCTTCTAAAATTGATTTGATTCGGTTAGCATTCATACTCAGCTTGTTTCAGATCGTGTACCATCACTAACCAGAATGATTTAGAACGGGTGATATTCATATTCCTTTACCTTCCACACTTGGTTTAATTTGGATATTTAGCTTCCCTAGCATGCGAGATACAGAATGGGTTTTTTACGAATCGTATGGAATCCCGAATTGCCTACATTCAGATAGCATCCATACACCTTTAAATTCGGATCATGTAACATTACTAATCAGAAGGACTCACAAAGGGGGTATCCGGATTTTGTTTCATCCAGACTCGGTTGAAGTCGAATCCTTTAGATTCCGTTACCAGCGGAATTCAAAATAGGTGTTTATGGGATCCTATTGCTTCTGGAATCGATTTGATTGGGTTAGTTACTCAGCTTGTTTCGGATCGTGTACCATCACTAACCAGAATGATTTAGAACGGGTGATATTCATATCATTTACCTTCCAGACTCGGTTTAATTTGGATCATTCAGCTTCCCTAGCATGCGAGATTCGGAATTGTTGTTTACGAATCGTATGGAATCCCGTGTCGCCTACATTCAGATAGCATCCATACTCCATTCATTTCGGATCATGTAACATCACTAATCAGAAGGACTCCCAAAGGGAGTATCCGTAATGTGTTTCATCCAGATTCGGTTGAAGTCGAATCCTTAAGATTCCGTTACCAGCCAAATTCAAAATAGGTGTTTTTGGGATCCTATAGCTTCTAGAATCAATTTGATTGGGTTAGCATTCATACTCAGCTTGTTTTGGATCGTGTATCATCACTAAAATGGTTCAAACCAGTGATATTCATATCCTTTACCATCCAGACTCGGTTTATTTTGGATCATTCAGCTTCCCTAGCATGCGAGATTCGGAAAGGTTGTTTTACGAATCGTATAGCATCTCGAGTCGGCTACATTCAGATAGCATCCATACTCCTTTAAATTCTGATCATGTAACATTACTAATTAGAAGGACTCACAAAGGGGGTATCCGGATTGGGTTTCATCCAGACTCGGTTGAAGTCGAATCCTTTAAATTCCATTACCAGCGGAATTCTAAATAGGTGTTTTTGGGAAACTATAGCTACTAGAATCGATTTGATTCGGTTGCATTCATACTCAGCTTGTTTCGGATCGTGTACCATCACTAACCAGAATGATTTAGAATGTGTTATATTCATATCCTTTACCTTCCAGACTTGGTTTAATTTGGATCATTTAGCTTCCCTAGCATGCGAGATACAGAATGGGTTTTTTACGAATCGTATGGAATCCCGAGTCGCCTACATCCAGATAGAATCCATACTCTTTCAAATTCGGATCATGTAACATTACTAATCAGAAGGACTCACAAAGGGGTATCCGGATTGTGTTTCATCCAGACTCGGTTGAAGTCGAATCCTTTAGATTCCGTTACCAGCGGAATTAAAAATTGGTGTTTATGGGATTCTATTGCTTCTAGAATCGATTTGATTCGGATAGCATTCATACTCAGCTTGTTTCGGATCGTGTACCATCACTAACCAGAATGATTTAGAACGGGTGAAATTCATATCCTTTACCTTCCAGACTCGGTTTAATTTGGATCTTTCAGTTTCCCTAGCATGCGAGATTCGGAATTGTTGTTTTACAAATCGTATGGAATCCCGAGTCGCCTACATTCAGATAACATCCATACTCCTTTAAATTCGGATCATATAACATTACTAATTAGAAGGACTCACAAAGAGGGTATCCGGATTGTGTTTCATCCAGAATCGGTTGAAGTCGAATCCTTTAGATTCCGTTACCAGCGGAATTCAAAATAGGTGTTTTTGGGATCCTATAGCTTCTAGAATTGATTTGATTCGTTAAGCATTCATACTCAGTTTTTTCGGATCATGTACCATCACTAACCAGAAGGATTCAAAACGAGTGATATTCATATCCTTTACCATCCAGACTCTGTTTAGTTTGGATCATTCAGCTTCCCTAGCATGTGAGTTTCGGAATGGTTGTTTTACAAATCGTATAGCATCCCGAGTCGCCTACATTCAGATAGCATCCATACTCCTTTAAATTTGGATCATGTAACATTACTAATAAGAAGGACTCACAAAGTGGGTATCTGGATTGTGTTTAATCCAGACTCGGTTGAAGTCGAATCCTTTAGATTTTGTCACCAACGGAATTCAAAATAGGTGTTTTTGGGATCCTATAGCTTCTAGAATCGATTTGATTCGGTTAGCATTCATACTCAGCTTGTTTTGGATCGTATACCATCACTAACCAGAATGATTTAGAACGGGTGATATTCATATCCTTTACCTTCCAGACTCGGTTTAATTTGGATTATTCAGCTTCCCTAGCATGCGAGATTCGGAATGGGTTTTTTTACGAATCGTATGGAATCTCGAATCGCCTACATTCAGATAGCATCCATACTCCTTTAAATTCGGATCATGTAACATTACTAATCAGAAGGAGTCACAAAGGGGGTATCAGGATTTTGTTTCATCCAGACTCGGTTGAAGTCGAATCCTTTAGATTCCGTTACCAGCGGAATTCAAAATAGGTGTTTATGGGATCCTATAGCTTCTAGAATCGATTTGATTCGGTTAGTTACTCAGCTTGTTTCGGATCGTGTACCATCACTAACCAGAATGATTTAGAACGGGTGATATTCATATCCTTTACCTACCAGACTCGGTTTAATTTGGATCATTCCGCTTCCCTAGCATGCGAGATTCGGAATTGTTGTTTTACGAATCGTATGGAATCCCGAGTCGCCTACATTCAGATAGCATCCATACACCATTCATTTCGGATCATGTAACATCACTAATCAGAAGGACTCCTAAAGGGGGTATCCGTAATGTGTTTCATCTAGATTCGGTTGAAGTCGAATCCTTTAGATTCCGTTACCAGCGGAATTCAAAATAGGTGTTTTTGGGATCCTATAGCTTCTAGAATCGATTTGAGTCGGTTGGCATTCATACTCAGTTTTATTCGGATCGTGTACCATCACTAACCAGAAGGATTCAAAACGAGTGATATTCATATCCTTTACCATCCAGACTCTGTTTAGTTTGGATCATTCAGCTTCCCTAGCATCCGAGATTCGGAATGGTTGTTTTACGAATCTTATAGCATCCTGAGTCGCCTACATTCAGATAGCATCCATACTCCTTTAAATTCGGATCATGTAACATTACTAATAAGAAGTACTCACAAAGGGGGTATCTGGATTGTGTTTCATCCAGACTCGGTTGAAGTCGAATCCTTTAGATTTCGTTACCAACGGAATTCAAAATAGGTGTTTTTGGGATCTATAGCTTCTAGAATCAATTGATTCGGTTAGCTTTCATACTCAGCTTGATTCGGATCGTATACTATCACTAACCAGAATAATTTAGAACGGGTGATATTCATATCCTTTACCTTCCAGACTCGGTTTAATTTTGATCATTCAGCTTCCCTAGCATACGAGATTCGGAATGGGTTTTTTACGAATCGTATGGAATCCCGAGTCGCCTACATTCAGATAGCTCCATACTCCTTTAAATTCGGATCATGTAACATTACTAATCAGAAGGACTCACAAAGGGGTATCCGGATTTTGTTTCATCCAGACTCGGTTGAAGTCGAATCCTTTAGATTGCGTTACCAGCGGGATTCAAAATAGGTGTTTTTGGGATCCTATAGCTTCTAGAATCGATTTGATAAGGTCACCATTCATACTCAGCTTGTTTTGGATCGTGTACCATCACTAACCAGAATGGTTCAAAACGAGTGATATTCATATCCTTTACCATCCAGACTCGGTTTAATTTGCATCATTCAGCTTCCCTAGCATGCGAGATTCGGAATGGTTGTTTTACGAATCGTATAGCATCCTGAGTCGCCTACATTCAGATAGCATCCATACTCCTTTAAATTCGGATCATGTAACATTACTAATAAGAAGGACTCACAAAGGGGGTATCTGGATTGTGTTTCATCCAGACTCGGTTGAAGTCGAATCCTTTAGATTCCGTTACCAGCGGAATTCAAAATAGGTGTTTATGGGATCCTATATTGCTTCTGGAATCGATTTGATTGGGTTAGTTACTCAGCTTGTTTCGGATCGTGTACCATCACTAACCAGAATGATTTAGAACGGGTGATATTCATATCATTTACCTTCCAGACTCGGTTTAATTTGGATCATTCAGCTTCCCTAGCATGCGAGATTCGGAATTGTTGTTTACGAATCGTATGGAATCCCGTGTCGCCTACATTCAGATAGCATCCATACTCCATTCATTTCGGATCATGTAACATCACTAATCAGAAGGACTCCCAAAGGGAGTATCCGTAATGTGTTTCATCCAGATTCGGTTGAAGTCGAATCCTTAAGATTCCGTTACCAGCCAAATTCAAAATAGGTGTTTTTGGGATCCTATAGCTTCTAGAATCAATTTGATTGGGTTAGCATTCATACTCAGCTTGTTTTGGATCGTGTATCATCACTAAAATGGTTCAAACCAGTGATATTCATATCCTTTACCATCCAGACTCGTTTATATTGGATCATTCAGCTTCCCTAGCATGCGAGATTCGGAAAGGTTGTTTTACGAATCGTATAGCATCTCGAGTCGGCTACATTCAGATAGCATCCATACTCCTTTAAATTCTGATCATGTAACATTACTAATTAGAAGGACTCACAAAGGGGGTATCCGGATTGGGTTTCATCCAGACTCGGTTGAAGTCGAATCCTTTAAATTCCATTACCAGCGGAATTCTAAATAGGTGTTTTTGGGAAACTATAGCTACTAGAATCGATTTGATTCGGTTGCATTCATACTCAGCTTGTTTCGGATCGTGTACCATCACTAACCAGAATGATTTAGAATGTGTTATATTCATATCCTTTACCTTCCAGACTTGGTTTAATTTGGATCATTTAGCTTCCCTAGCATGCGAGATACAGAATGGGTTTTTTACGAATCGTATGGAATCCCGAGTCGCCTACATCCAGATAGAATCCATACTCTTTCAAATTCGGATCATGTAACATTACTAATCAGAAGGACTCACAAAGGGGGTATCCGGATTGTGTTTCATCCAGACTCGGTTGAAGTCGAATCCTTTAGATTCCGTTACCAGCGGAATTAAAAATTGGTGTTTATGGGATTCTATTGCTTCTAGAATCGATTTGATTCGGATAGCATTCATACTCAGCTTGTTTCGGATCGTGTACCATCACTAACCAGAATGATTTAGAACGGGTGAAATTCATATCCTTTACCTTCCAGACTCGGTTTAATTTGGATCTTTCAGTTTCCCTAGCATGCGAGATTCGGAATTGTTGTTTTACAAATCGTATGGAATCCCGAGTCGCCTACATTCAGATAACATCCATACTCCTTTAAATTCGGATCATATAACATTACTAATTAGAAGGACTCACAAAGAGGGTATCCGGATTGTGTTTCATCCAGAATCGGTTGAAGTCGAATCCTTTAGATTCCGTTACCAGCGGAATTCAAAATAGGTGTTTTTGGGATCCTATAGCTTCTAGAATTGATTTGATTCGTTAAGCATTCATACTCAGTTTTTTTCGGATCATGTACCATCACTAACCAGAAGGATTCAAAACGAGTGATATTCATATCCTTTACCATCCAGACTCTGTTTAGTTTGGATCATTCAGCTTCCCTAGCATGTGAGTTTCGGAATGGTTGTTTTACAAATCGTATAGCATCCCGAGTCGCCTACATTCAGATAGCATCCATACTCCTTTAAATTTGGATCATGTAACATTACTAATAAGAAGGACTCACAAAGTGGGTATCTGGATTGTGTTTAATCCAGACTCGGTTGAAGTCGAATCCTTTAGATTTTGTCACCAACGGAATTCAAAATAGGTGTTTTTGGGATCCTATAGCTTCTAGAATCGATTTGATTCGGTTAGCATTCATACTCAGCTTGTTTTGGATCGTATACCATCACTAACCAGAATGATTTAGAACGGGTGATATTCATATCCTTTACCTTCCACACTCGGTTTAATTTGGATTATTCAGCTTCCCTAGCATGCGAGATTCGGAATGGGTTTTTTACGAATCGTATGGAATCTCGAATCGCCTACATTCAGATAGCATCCATACTCCTTTAAATTCGGATCATGTAACATTACTAATCAGAAGGAGTCACAAAGGGGGTATCAGGATTTTGTTTCATCCAGACTCGGTTGAAGTCGAATCCTTTAGATTCCGTTACCAGCGGAATTCAAAATAGGTGTTTATGGGATCCTATAGCTTCTAGAATCGATTTGATTCGGTTAGTTACTCAGCTTGTTTCGGATCGTGTACCATCACTAACCAGAATGATTTAGAACGGGTGATATTCATATCCTTTACCTACCAGACTCGGTTTAATTTGGATCATTCCGCTTCCCTAGCATGCGAGATTCGGAATTGTTGTTTTACGAATCGTATGGAATCCCGAGTCGCCTACATTCAGATAGCATCCATACACCATTCATTTCGGATCATGTAACATCACTAATCAGAAGGACTCCTAAAGGGGGTATCCGTAATGTGTTTCATCTAGATTCGGTTGAAGTCGAATCCTTTAGATTCCGTTACCAGCGGAATTCAAAATAGGTGTTTTTGGGATCCTATAGCTTCTAGAATCGATTTGAGTCGGTTGGCATTCATACTCAGTTTTATTCGGATCGTGTACCATCACTAACCAGAAGGATTCAAAACGAGTGATATTCATATCCTTTACCATCCAGACTCTGTTTAGTTTGGATCATTCAGCTTCCCTAGCATCCGAGATTCGGATTGTGTTTCATCCAGACTCGGTTGAAGTCGAATCCTTTAGATTCCGTTACCAGCGGAATTAAAAATTGGTGTTTATGGGATTCTATTGCTTCTAGAATCGATTTGATTCGGATAGCATTCATACTCAGCTTGTTTCGGATCGTGTACCATCACTAACCAGAATGATTTAGAACGGGTGATATTCATATCCTTTACCTTCCAGACTCGGTTTAATTTGGATCTTTCAGTTTCCCTAGCATGCGAGATTCGGAATTGTTGTTTTACAAATCGTATGGAATCCCGAGTCGCCTACATTCAGATAGCATCCATACTCCTTTAAATTCGGATCATATAACATTACTAATTAGAAGGACTCACAAAGAGGGTATCCGGATTGTGTTTCATCCAGAATCGGTTGAAGTCGAATCCTTTAGATTCCGTTACCAGCGGAATTCAAAATAGGTGTTTTTGGGATCCTATAGCTTCTAGAATTGATTTGATTCGTTAAGCATTCATACTCAGTTTTTTCGGATCATGTACCATCACTAACCAGAAGGATTCAAAACGAGTGATATTCATATCCTTTACCATCCAGACTCTGTTTAGTTTGGATCATTCAGCTTCCTAGCATGTGAGTTTCGGAATGGTTGTTTTACAAATCGTATAGCATCCCGAGTCGCCTACATTCAGATAGCATCCATACTCCTTTAAATTTGGATCATGTAACATTACTAATAAGAAGGACTCACAAAGTGGGTATCTGGATTGTGTTTCATCCAGACTCGGTTGAAGTCGAATCCTTTAGATTTTGTCACCAACGGAATTCAAAATAGGTGTTTTTGGGATCCTATAGCTTCTAGAATCGATTTGATTCGGTTAGCATTCATACTCAGCTTGTTTTGGATCGTATACCATCACTAACCAGAATGATTTAGAACGGGTGATATTCATATCCTTTACCTTCCAGACTCGGTTTAATTTGGATTATTCAGCTTCCCTAGCATGCGAGATTCGGAATGGGTTTTTTACGAATCGTATGGAATCTCGAATCGCCTACATTCAGATAGCATCCATACTCCTTTAAATTCGGATCATGTAACATTACTAATCAGAAGGAGTCACAAAGGGGGTATCAGGATTTTGTTTCATCCAGACTCGGTTGAAGTCGAATCCTTTAGATTCCGTTACCAGCGGAATTCAAAATAGGTGTTTATGGGATCCTATAGCTTCTAGAATCGATTTGATTCGGTTAGTTACTCAGCTTGTTTCGGATCGTGTACCATCACTAACCAGAATGATTTAGAACGGGTGATATTCATATCCTTTACCTACCAGACTCGGTTTAATTTGGATCATTCCGCTTCCCTAGCATGCGAGATTCGGAATTGTTGTTTTACGAATCGTATGGAATCCCGAGTCGCCTACATTCAGATAGCATCCATACACCATTCATTTCGGATCATGTAACATCACTAATCAGAAGGACTCCTAAAGGGGGTATCCGTAATGTGTTTCATCTAGATTCGGTTGAAGTCGAATCCTTTAGATTCCGTTACCAGCGGAATTCAAAATAGGTGTTTTTGGGATCCTATAGCTTCTAGAATCGATTTGATTCGGTTGGCATTCATACTCAGCTTGTTTCAGATCGTGTACCATCACTAAAATGGTTCAAAACGAGTGATATTCATATCCTTTACAATCCAGACTCGGTTTATTTTGTATCATTCAGCTTCCCTAGTATGCGAGATTCGGAAGGGTTGTTTTACGAATCGTATAGCATCCCGAGTCAGCTACATTCAGATAGCATCCATACTCCTTTAAATTCGGATCATGTAAAATTACTAATTTGAAGGACTCATAAAGGGGTTATCCGGAATGTGTTTCATCCAGACTCGGTTAAAGTCGAATCCTTTAAATTCCATTACCAGCGGAATTCAAAAAAGGTGTTTTTGGGAAACTATAGCTTCTAGAATTGATTTGATTCGGTTGCATTCATACTCAGCTTGTTTCGGATCGTGTACCATCACTGACCAGAATGATTTAGAATGTGTGATATTCATATCCTTTACCTTCCAGACTCGGTTTGATTTGGATCATTTAGCTTCCCTTGCAAGCGAGATACAGAATGGGTTTTTTACGAATCGTATGGAATCCCGAGTAGCCTACATTCAGATAGTAACCATACTCTTTTAAATTTGGATCATGTAACATTACTATCAGAAGGACTCACAAAGGGGGTATCCGGATTGTGTTTCATCCAGACTCGGTTGAAGTCGTATCCTTTAGATTCCGTTACCAGCGGAATTAAAAATTGGTGTTTATGGGATCCTATAGCTTCTAGAATCGATTTGATTCGGATAGCATTCATACTCAGCTTGTTTCTGATCGTGTACCATCACTAACCAGAATGATTTAGAACGGGTGATATTCATATCCTTTACCTTCCAGACTCGGTTTAATTTGGATCATTCAGCTTCCCTAGCATGCGAGATTCAGAATTGTTGTTTTACGAATCATATGGAATCCCGAGTCGCCTACATTCAGATAGCATCCATACTCCTTTAAATTCAGATCATGTAACATTACTAATTAGAAGGACTCACAAAGGGGGTATCCGGATTGTGTTTCATCCAGAATCGGTGAAGTCGAATCCTTTAGATTCCGTTACCAGCGGAATTCAAAATAGGTGTTTTTGGGATCCTGTAGCTTCTAGAATCGATTTGATTCGTTAAGCATTCATACTCAGTTTTTTCGGATCGTGTACCATCACTAACCAAAAGGATTTAAAACGAGTGATATTCATATCCTTTACCATCCAGACTCTGTTTAGTTTGGATCATTCAGCTTCCCTAGCATGCGAGATTCGGAATGGTTGTTTTACGAATCGTATAGCATACTGAGTCGCCTACATTCAGATAGCATCCATACTCCTTTAAATTCGGATCATGTAACATCACTAATAAGAAGGACTCACAAAGGGGTATCTGGATTGTGTTTCATCCAGACTCGGTTGAAATCGAATCCTTTAGATTCTGTTACCAACGGAATTCAAAATAGGTGTTTTTTGGATCCTATAGCTTCAAGAATCGATTTGATTCGGTTAGAATTCATACTCAGCTTGTTTCGGATCGTATACCATCACTAACCAGAATGATTTAGAACTGGTGATATTCATATACTTTACCTTCCAGACTCTGTTTAATTTGGATCATTCAGCTTCCCTCGGAATGGGTTTTTTACGAATCGTATGAATCCCAAGTCGCCTACATTCAGATAGCATCCATACTCCTTTAAATTCGGATCATGTAACATTACTAATCAGGAGGACTCACAAAGGGGGTTCCGGATTCTGTTTCATCCAGAATCTGTTGAAGTCGAATCCTTTAGATTCCGTTACCAGCGGAATTCAAAATAGGTGTTTTTGGGATCCTATAGCTTCTAGAATCGATTTGATTCGGTTAGCATTCATACTCAGCTTGTTTTGGATCGTATACCATCACTAACCAGAATGATTTAGAACGGGTGATATTCATATCCTTTACCTTCCAGACTCGGTTTAATTTGGATTATTCAGCTTCCCTAGCATGCGAGATTCGGAATGGGTTTTTTACGAATCGTATGGAATCTCGAATCGCCTACATTCAGATAGCATCCATACTCCTTTAAATTCGGATCATGTAACATTACTAATCAGAAGGAGTCACAAAGGGGGTATCAGGATTTTGTTTCATCCAGACTCGGTTGAAGTCGAATCCTTTAGATTCCGTTACCAGCGGAATTCAAAATAGGTGTTTATGGGATCCTATAGCTTCTAGAATCGATTTGATTCGGTTAGTTACTCAGCTTGTTTCGGATCGTGTACCATCACTAACCAGAATGATTTAGAACGGGTGATATTCATATCCTTTACCTACCAGACTCGGTTTAATTTGGATCATTCCGCTTCCCTAGCATGCGAGATTCGGAATTGTTGTTTTACGAATCGTATGGAATCCCGAGTCGCCTACATTCAGATAGCATCCATACACCATTCATTTCGGATCATGTAACATCACTAATCAGAAGGACTCCTAAAGGGGGTATCCGTAATGTGTTTCATCTAGATTCGGTTGAAGTCGAATCCTTTAGATTCCGTTACCAGCGGAATTCAAAATAGGTGTTTTTGGGATCCTATAGCTTCTAGAATCGATTTGATTCGGTTGGCATTCATACTCAGCTTGTTTCAGATCGTGTACCATCACTAAAATGGTTCAAAACGAGTGATATTCATATCCTTTACAATCCAGACTCGGTTTATTTTGTATCATTCAGCTTCCCTAGTATGCGAGATTCGGAAGGGTTGTTTTACGAATCGTATAGCATCCCGAGTCAGCTACATTCAGATAGCATCCATACTCCTTTAAATTCGGATCATGTAAAATTACTAATTTGAAGGACTCATAAAGGGGTTATCCGGAATGTGTTTCATCCAGACTCGGTTAAAGTCGAATCCTTTAAATTCCATTACCAGCGGAATTCAAAAAAGGTGTTTTTGGGAAACTATAGCTTCTAGAATTGATTTGATTCGGTTGCATTCATACTCAGCTTGTTTCGGATCGTGTACCATCACTGACCAGAATGATTTAGAATGTGTGATATTCATATCCTTTACCTTCCAGACTCGGTTTGATTTGGATCATTTAGCTTCCCTTGCAAGCGAGATACAGAATGGGTTTTTTACGAATCGTATGGAATCCCGAGTAGCCTACATTCAGATAGTAACCATACTCTTTTAAATTTGGATCATGTAACATTACTATCAGAAGGACTCACAAAGGGGGTATCCGGATTGTGTTTCATCCAGACTCGGTTGAAGTCGTATCCTTTAGATTCCGTTACCAGCGGAATTAAAAATTGGTGTTTATGGGATCCTATAGCTTCTAGAATCGATTTGATTCGGATAGCATTCATACTCAGCTTGTTTCTGATCGTGTACCATCACTAACCAGAATGATTTAGAACGGGTGATATTCATATCCTTTACCTTCCAGACTCGGTTTAATTTGGATCATTCAGCTTCCCTAGCATGCGAGATTCAGAATTGTTGTTTTACGAATCATATGGAATCCCGAGTCGCCTACATTCAGATAGCATCCATACTCCTTTAAATTCAGATCATGTAACATTACTAATTAGAAGGACTCACAAAGGGGGTATCCGGATTGTGTTTCATCCAGAATCGGTGAAGTCGAATCCTTTAGATTCCGTTACCAGCGGAATTCAAAATAGGTGTTTTTGGGATCCTGTAGCTTCTAGAATCGATTTGATTCGTTAAGCATTCATACTCAGTTTTTTCGGATCGTGTACCATCACTAACCAAAAGGATTTAAAACGAGTGATATTCATATCCTTTACCATCCAGACTCTGTTTAGTTTGGATCATTCAGCTTCCCTAGCATGCGAGATTCGGAATGGTTGTTTTACGAATCGTATAGCATACTGAGTCGCCTACATTCAGATAGCATCCATACTCCTTTAAATTCGGATCATGTAACATCACTAATAAGAAGGACTCACAAAGGGGGTATCTGGATTGTGTTTCATCCAGACTCGGTTGAAATCGAATCCTTTAGATTCTGTTACCAACGGAATTCAAAATAGGTGTTTTTTGGATCCTATAGCTTCAAGAATCGATTTGATTCGGTTAGAATTCATACTCAGCTTGTTTCGGATCGTATACCATCACTAACCAGAATGATTTAGAACTGGTGATATTCATATACTTTACCTTCCAGACTCTGTTTAATTTGGATCATTCAGCTTCCCTCGGAATGGGTTTTTTACGAATCGTATGAATCCCAAGTCGCCTACATTCAGATAGCATCCATACTCCTTTAAATTCGGATCATGTAACATTACTAATCAGGAGGACTCACAAAGGGGGTTCCGGATTCTGTTTCATCCAGAATCTGTTGAAGTCGAATCCTTTAGATTCCGTTACCAGCGGAATTCAAAATAGGTGTTTTTGGGATCCTATAGCTTCTAGAATCGATTTCATTCGGTTAGCATTTATACTCAGCTTGTTTCGGATCGTGTACCATCACTAACCATAATGATTCAAAACGAGTGATATTCATATCCTTTACCAACCAGACTCGGTTTAATTTGCATCATTCAGCTTCCCTAGTATGCGAGATTAGGAATGGTTGTTTTACGAGTCATATAGCATCCCGAGTCGGCTACATTTAGATAGCATCCCTACTCTGTTAAATTCGGATCATGTAACATCACTAATCAGAAGGACTCACAAAGGGGGTATCCGGATTGTGTTTCATCCAGACTCGGTTGAAGACGAAGCCTTTAGATTCCGTTACCAGCGGAATTCAAAATAGGTGTTTTTGGGATCCTATAGCTTCTAGAATCGATTTGATTCGGTTAGCATTCATACTCAGCTTGTTTCGGATCGTGTACCATCACTAAATGGTTCAAAACGAGTGATATTCATATCCTTTACCATCCAGACTTGGTTTAATTTGGATCATTCAGCTTCCCTAGCATGCGAGATTCGGAATTGTTGTTTTACGAATCGTATGGAATCCCGAGTCGCCTACATTCAGATAGCATCCATACTCCTTTAAATTCGGATCATGTAACATTACTAATTAGAAGGACTCACAAAGGGGGAATCCGTGATTGTGTTTCATCTAGACTCGGTTGAATTCGAATCCTTTAGATTCCGTTACCAGCGTAATTCAAAATAGGTGTTTTTGGGATCTTATAGCTTCTAGAATCGATTTGATTCGGTCAGCATTCATACTCAGCTTGTTTTGGATCGTGTACCATTACTAACCAGAATGGTTCCAAATGAGTGATATTCATATCCTTTACCATCCAGACTCGGTTTAATTTGCATCATTCAGCTTCCCTAGCATGCGAGATTCGGAATGGTTGTTTTACGAATCGTATAGCATCCCGAGTTGCCAACATTCAGATAGCATCCATACTCCTTTAAATTCGGATCATGTAACATTACTAATAAGAAGAACTCACAAAGGGGGTATTCGGATTGTGTTTCATCCACACTCGTTAGAAGTCGATCCTTTAGATTCTGTTACCAACAGAATTTAAAATAGGTGTTTTTGGGATCCTATAGCTTCTAGAATCGATTTGATTCGGTTAGTTACTCAGCTTGTTTCGGATCGTGTCCATCACTAACCAGAATGATTTAGAACAGGTGATATTTATATCCTTTACCTTCCAGACTCGGTTTAATTTGGATCATTCAGCTTCCCTAGCATGCGAGATTCGGAATTGTTGTTTTACGAATCGTATGGAATCCCGAGTCGCCTACATTCAGATAGCATCCACACTCTTTTAAATTCGGATCATGTAACATTACTAATAAGAAGGACTCACAAAGGGGGTATTCGGATTGTGTTTCATCCACACTCGGTTGAAGTCGATCCTTTAGATTCTGTTACCAGCGGAATTCAAAATAGGTGTTTTTGGGAAACTATAGCTTCTAGAATCGATTTGATTCGGTTAGCATTCGTACTCAGCTTGTTTCGGATCGTGTACCATCACTAACAAGAATGATTTAGAATGTGTGATATACATATCCTTTACCCTCCTGACTCGGTTTAATTTGGATCATTTCGCTTCCCTAGCATGCGAGACTCGGAATTGTTGTTTTACGAATCGTATGGAATCCCGATTCGCCTACATTCAGATAGCATCAATACTCCATTCAATTCGGATCATGTAACATCAGTAATCAGAAGGTGTGACATCCCGGTTTCCGGATATCTTAAACGCACTACTCACGGTTATTCATTCCTACGCTAAGTTGATTCGGAGATTCAATTTACACGCTCGAAACAACTATGCTAACTTTGTGAACTTATCAAATGAATTACGTGCTATGTGTATTAAACGTTTATAAGTTTGGTGAGTTATTATGTTATGTTCCGATTTCGTGATTTTTTTTAGTTATAAAATATATATATAGTAAATATATAGACGAATCGAACCAAGCCGCGAAACGAGTCGACCTCATTTCCTTGCGACTCAAGGAGTTGAGCGAAACTTGAGGCTCAAGTTAAAGACCCAAACCACCCCACCCGAACCCATTGCGGCCGCAAGACTCTAACCGCCCAAACCCTTCTCCTTTTCTTTCCCCACCCACACTATATATAGATAAGCTTGCATGAGATTGATTAAAAAAAAAAGAGAGAAACCCTAGCACAAGAAGCAGCCGACGGCAGCCCTTCCTACACCTCCTCTCGGTCGCGCGACAGCCTTCCCACTTTTCCTCTCGGTCGCGATCCCCTTGATCATCCGAATCGACTCCCATCTCGCTCCCGGTTCATTGATCTTCATTGTTAAAGGTTAGGGTTTATCATTGTTTGCAAAGTCATACTAGGATTTATAAACTCTTGATCATGCTTGAATGTAGTGGTAGAATCATTATTATGAAGGTGTATGATGTTTAGTTCGATAAATTATGCTAGTTTGCGATTATGATGATTAGTGGAATCAAGAATCATTAGGCTGCGTTTTGTGATAAAAACCATATATTATGATTAGGGTTTGCATGGGTATGATGTACATGATGATATATGATTGATAAATCTGTTCTTGATCGTTTATAGTTAACGTATCGATTGTTTAAGCGTGTTATATTGCGATGAAATGCTGAAATCAGGATGCTGAATGGTGTTTACAGCCAACTTCAACTGGCTGTAACTTGGTTATTATTTATCGTAAAACGGATTTTCTGAAGCCTAAAACGTAGATTTTTGAAAAACGCTTCTAATGGCGCTGGATTCATATTTTTCTGAAGTCGTTTGATATTTTTAAGTGGCCAATTAAGTTCAGTAACTGAAGCTGTGAAAATTCTGAAAATTTGTTAGCCGTTTATCGAGTCGGATCTAATAATCTGTAGAGAGTCGAATCACGAAATTTGTACAGAAACTGGATACGGAAATTTCCGGGAAACTCCCACTGGAATTTTGTTAATTGGACGAACGGTGATTTTTAAATAAATTCTCCCGTGGACTGCAGTCAGAAAGCGACGAATCTGACTGCAGCCTAGTATATTAATATTTATTAATAATCAGTAAAGTGTTAGAACTTGAAAAATTTACATAAAATTCTACAGCTTAGTTGATACCTTCTGTAAAATAATTGGAATTTTTGGAACGTTGGAACTATTTTATAAAAATCCTCGAAAACAGCCTAATTATGAGTATACAAGCTGAAACTTGAGAACTTGCGAATGTGTGTACCAAAGTGTTGCATGGATTGAATTGTGTTCATGATAGGTTGGTTTGATCACTATGTTGGCATGAGGATACTTGCATGCATGATTGAGTTTTAGGATTTGTTATTGTGTGTACCGCATTGTGTGTAGTTATGTGTAGGGTTTGTATTGGTGTGTTCACACACTAACTTTAAATCAATTGACTTGTTAGGACGCAATTAACGGTCCCATCATTTGCTACTTCTGTGTTACACTAACCGAGCAACTAAAGGTGAGTTCACGGCCCCTAATTTTATCCTGTTTTAAACAACAGGGGGAGAAACATGTATACACTCTACAACTCTATCTATTTACGTTATACGAAATTAACGTCCTTAAACTATTTTGTAACTAAGTTAATGTTAATGTACGTTATGGTCACTAAGCAGCTATATCACACAATTCCTCGACAAACTCTCGGATCGTTAGTATTGGGTTAGATAGCGGGGAAATTATAATTAGTACTACTGGGCCCGACAAGCCACACCCGAGCTAGTCGCGCTAGCCGACCGGGTATGGTCAACGGGTGAATAATTTGGCCTAACTTCGCCATGGTCAGTGATAGGCCTGGAAACACGGAGGCACAACAGGCAGCTTCGATCGCGAACACTTACGTGACATAACTTTAGGCTAGCTACCTACATGTTAACATTGAACTTAATTACGAATCAACAATATTATTCCGGGTTAGGGATAATGGAACCAACAACGTTATTATTCCGGGTTAGGAATAATGGAACATCATTATTATTCCTGGTAAGGGATAATGGAACCATCAGTATTATTCCGGGTTGGGAATAATGGAACTAAATCGTTATCCCGGGTTAGGGATAACGGGGGAAACAAACTTATAACCGAACAAATGAACTTATGAAAACCTGTGAACTCACTCTTCTTTAATGTTGACACTTGTTTCTTTACATGTTTCTCAGGACGCTAGGAGCTCTAGGTGCACTCACTTGCATTGATCAAGACATCTTTATCGAGTCTCATTTACGAACATTGTTTGGGTTTTTCTTTAGTTTTGGCGTTTATGTTGGCGCCCGTTCCTTTACTTTACTTTAATGCTTCCGCTCAACTTTAAAAACTAATGCTTCCGCTAAACATTGAAACCAAACTAAGACAATCTAAAATTAACTATGAATGGTTAAACAAATGATTTTGGAAAACGTATTAACAAATCATATAGAGTCGTTCGACGTTACTAGTGTCTCAGATTCTGGTTTGTTCACACGCCTCGCGGTAAAAATCCGCAAGTGGAAATTGAGGGTGTGACAGATTGGTATCAGAGCCTCTAGCTATAGAGAACCAGGTTTGCATTAAAGGTAGACCTAAACTATAGCTGATTACACGACACCAGACTTAGTTTGGCACTGATCTGTTATGTCTTGTTATGTGTTATACCACAACTATGTTATGTAAAATATGAATGCATAATTGAAACGAATGCAACTCGTAACTAACTACACAACCCAACAGGCAATGTCATCATCATCATCATCCGACAAACTTTTGCAACCAAGGGCGCCGGGGAAGGCACCTATGGTGGAACCCTCACCACCTCATGGCGTGGAGACACGCTCAGCTGCGAGAAAAAGGCTCGCTCTAGGGGAGGAGTCGTCCTCACGCCCGACCATCGCTATGCCGGTCGAACCGGTTAATTCGTTAGAAGTAGGGAACGACCTACTTACAGATATGATAAGAAAACAACAGGAACAACTAGAGAGAATGCAGGAAACTATCCTAGCACAGGGATGGATGATACGACAATTAACGGGTAAGAATGGAGAGCTCGAGGAAGAGCAATATGAGAATAAGATAGCTCGTAACACTTTAGCTAATGATCTTCGTGCTGAGCAGCTGAGGGCTGACTGGCTCGAAGACATAGTTCTTGAGTCCAGCTGGAGGATTCAAGAACTAGAGCAGAATCAGGCACCTGTACCAGTACCCGCCTCAGCACCGGTCCCTCCAGCGCCAGTAGAGGAAGAAGAGCAGGACCCGGAGGAAGACCTGGAGGAGGATCCGGAGGAAGAGGAGCCGGAACAGGAACCGGCGGTTGAAGCTGAAAACGCCGCAGAGGATGACGGCAACGATAGCGACTTGGGAGATGGAGACGTAGAAGACTGACTCGTCTCGTCAATCCCCCCCTTTTGTTCCTTTAGTCTATTTATTTTCTACTTAGATCTAAAATGGCAACTGGGCGTCGTGGAAACCTCAACATGACGCCTGAAGAATTAGCCGCAATGATCCAAGAACACGTGAATGCTGCTCTGGTAGGTGTTCAAAACCCACCAGCAGCAGGAGGGGGTCTTAACCCCTACAAGATGTTTCTCGATGCGAAGCCGAGCAGGGCAGAAGGACCCATAGGACTGGTCCGCTGGATTGAAAAGTCCGAATCAGTGTTCGAAATGTGCAATTGTCTGGAGGCCAACAAAGTCAAGTATGCTGCCTCAACGTTGGAGGATGGGGCACTAACTTGGTGGAATGTACAAGTCCAAACGCGTTGACTTATTGCTGCAAATGCAATGGCCTGGGCCGAGTTTAAGGCCCTAATCAAAGAGGAGTACTGTCCACGAGACAGGGTTCACCAGTTGGAGCAAGCCTTATGGAACCACAAGATGGTGGGATCTGAAATCGAAGCATACACAGCGAAACATCACGACCTGGTATTCCTATGTCCCGATCTGGCCAACACCATTGAGAAACGACTCGAGTTTTACCTTGGGGGTCTGGTCCCCGAGATCCAGGGTATGGTAATGGCTAGCAACCCTGCGACTGAACATCAAGCAATCAGGTTGGCGCACAAACTCACTGATAAGGCGGTGGAACAAAAGAAGTTGCCATCTCGGGGTACGACTAAAGTTGCCCCTGATAATAAAAGAAAGTTTGAAGACTCGTCTGCTCGACAGTCTTCGTCAGCCCAGTCACAGCAAGGGAACCAGAAACGGTTCAATAATTTCAACAGTCACCGGGGTCACAATAATCAGCCCGCCAACAACACCCAGAACATAAGCGGCTATGTAGGTTGAAAGCCGCAGTGCAATCGCTGTAACCTTCATCATCACGGCCCTTGTGCCGGGAATCGCTGCCAACGATGTGGCAAGGTGGGACATGCGGCAAAGGATTGTCGCGGGGAAGTCATGTCCCGACAAAATCAAAATCAACACCAGGGTCAGCAGCAGGGTGTTAACCGGGATGCTATCAGTGTGGTAGCACTGCCCACTTCAAACGAGACTGCCCACAGCTTCGTAACAACAACAACAATGGTGGGAACAACCACAACCACAATAACCACAACAACAACAATAACAACAACAACAATGGAAACGGTGGCACAGGAGGTGCCAAAGGGCGTGCATTTACGCTGGGCCGCGGAGAGGCCAGAAACGACTCGAACGTGGTCACCGGTAAGTTTCCCTTAATGAACATTTTGCTACTGTGCTTTTTGATACAGGTGCGGATAGGAGTTTTATATCTGAGTCTTTTAGGAAGAACCTAAATCTCACGCCCAAACCCTAGAGGCCCCTTACGTCATAGAACTAGCCGATGGTAAATCTGTAGATGTGACCCATTTAGTATCCGGCTGTCAACTCACACTCGCGGGTCACACCTTTACCATTGATCTGATGACAACTACCCTGGGTAGTTTTGACGTGGTAGTCGGAATGGACTGGCTATCCGACGTCTGAGCTGAAGTTCTCTGTTTCGAGAAATCTATCCGTATTCCACTCTCTAACGACGAAATCTTGACGGTGCAAGGCGAGAAGGCAGGCGCCGTCACAAACATCATCTCTTACATACAAGCACAGAAGTATCTTCGGAGGAAGAACTCCTTTGCTTTGCTCGCACTGGTTACCGAACAGCCTAAGGACGAGAAACGTATAGAAGACATCCCCGTCGTCCGTGATTTTTCTGATGTATTTCCAGAGGAGTTACCTAGCCTTCCACCACATCGACAAGTGGAGTTTGAAATTGAATTGGCGAACCATGCAACTCCTATCACCAAGGCCCCATACCGCCTAGCTCCAGCCGAGCTGCAAGAGCTGTCTACCCAACTTCAGGAACTGTTAGAAAAAGGATTTATCCGACCTAGCACTTCGTGATGGGGAGCTCCAGTCCTTTTTGTCAAGAAGAAGGACGGGACCTTCCGCATGTGCATCGACTACAGGGAACTCAAAAATGTTACTGTCAAGAACCGATACCCATTACCTCGCATCGACGATCTCTTCGACAAACTTCAAGGGTCAAGCTACTACTCCAAGATTGATCTACGGTCCGGTTATCACCAATTACGCGTAAGGGAGGAGGATATCGCTAAGATGGCATTTCGTACTCGGTATGGCCATTATGAGTTCTTGGTCATGCCCTTCGGTCTCACCAACGCACCCGCGGTGTTCATGGACCTCATGAACCATGTGTGTAAACCATATCTCGACAAGTTTGTCATTGTGTTCATCGATGACATACTCATCTACTCTAAAGGTGAAGCAGAACATGCTGAACATCTACGATTACTGCTGGAATTACTTCAACAGAGAAACTATATGCCAAGCTTTCAAAGTGTGATTTCTGGATTCGGGAAGTTCAGTTCCTCGGGCATATCGTGAATTAAAAGGGTATCCACGTCGACCCCGCCAAGATTGAAGATATCAAAAACTGGGAAGCACCCAGGACACCGACGGAGATCCGCCAATTTTTGGGTTTGGCTGGTTACTACAGACGTTTCGTCGAGGGATTTTCAAAGATCGCGCAACCGCTTACCACCTTCACCCAGAAAGGCACCAAGTATGCTTGGGGTGACAAGCAGGAAGCGGCATTTCAATTGCTGAAGCAGAAGCTTTGCAGTGCACCCATTCTATCCTTGCCGGAAGGGACAGATGATTTTGTAGTATATTGTGATGCTTCCATTCAGGGATTGGGATGCGTACTCATGCAACGTGATAAGGTCATCGCGTATGCGTCCTGACAATTGAAGGTTCACGAGAAAAACTACACAACACATGACCTGGAATTGGGAGCAGTGGTGTTTGCGCTTAAGATTTGGAGACACTACCTATATGGAACAAAGTGCACAATCTATACAGATCACAAGAGCCTCCAACACATCTTTGACCAGAAGGAGTTGAACATGCGACAACATCGCTGGGTCGAACTCTTGAACGATTATGAATGTGCCATTCGGTATCATCCGGGTAAAGCTAACGTGGTAGCTGATGCCCTCAGTAGGAAGGAGCACTTGAAACCTCGTCGGGTACGAGCACTACAGTTCACCATTCATTCGGGGTTACCCGAACAGATACGCGATGCGCAGTTAGAACAGTTAAGGAAGAAAACATCAAGGCCGAATCGGTGGGAAAAATGGAACGCGATTGGGAAGTAAAACCCAATGGAGCCCGGTATTTCATGAATCGTATATGGGTACCTCTCTACGGAGACCTTAGAAAGCTAGTCATGGACGAAGCTCACAAATCTCGATACTCTGTCCATCCTGGTTCAGATAAGATGTATCAAGACCTTAAAGCTGCGTACTGGTGGCCCAACATGAAAGCTGATATAGCCACCTACGTGAGCAAGTGTTTGACTTGTGCAAAAGTCAAGGTAGAGTATCAGAAGCCATCGGGGCTACTCCAACAACCTGAGATCCCGGTGTGGAAATGGGATCAGATCTCGATGGACTTCATCACTAAACTCCCGCGAACTTTGGGTGGTTGCGATACCATCTGGGTAATTGTGGATCGTTTAACTAAGTCCGCACACTTTTTAGCGATTAAAGAAACAGATAAGATGGATAAGTTGACTCGCATCTACATTAAGGAAGTAGTTTCTCGGCACGGAGTGCCAACGTCCATCATCTCAGACAGAGATGCTCATTTCACGTCCAACTTTTGGCAGTCACTTCAGAAAGCGTTGGGTACACGCTTAGATATGAGCACAACTTATCACCCTCAGACTGATGGTCAAAGCGAAAGGACCATATAGACCTTGGAAGACATGCTTAGGGCATGCGTGGTAGACTTCGGGAATAGTTGGGAAATCCACCTGCCTTTAGTGGAATTCTCGTATAACAACAGCTACCATACGAGTATATCGGCAGCACCGTTTGAAGCATTATACGGTCGTAAATGTAGATCACCGGTCTGTTGGGCAGAAGTCGGTGACAGTCAAATCACAGGCCCTGAGTTGATACTTGAGGCTACTGAAAAGATAGTACAAATCAGAAACCGCATGGCGGCGGCACGAGATCGACAGAAAAGCTACGCTGATCAACGACGCAAACCACTCGAGTTTCAAGTAGGCGACCGCGTACTACTGAAGGTGTCACCCTGGAAGGGCGTAATCCGTTTTGGGAAACGAGGAAAACTAAACCCACGGTACGTAGGCCCGTTTGTGATCTTGAAACGTGTCGGACCCATAGCTTATCAATTAGACCTTCCTGCCGAACTCAGTGGAGTTCACAACGTTTTTCACGTGTCAAATCTGAAGAAGTGTCTATCAGATGAAACCCTAGTCATTCCATTGGATGAGATTCAAGTGGATGAACAACTGCACTTTGTGGAAGAACCTATCGAGATCATGGATCGTGAGATCAAGACTCGAAGGCACAGTAAGATTCCGATTGTCAAGGTTTGTTGGGACTCTAAGCGTGGACCGGAGTTCACGTGGGAAAGAGAGGACCAAATGAAAAGCAAATACCCACACCTTTTTGTAGCTGAGCAACAAGTTAACGATACCACCAACTAAATTTTCGGGACGAAAATTCTTTCAACATGGGGATGATGTGACAACCTGGGGAATTTTCTTGTAATTTCGTGTACAATTGTTAACGAACTAAATCTTTGTGCGTGGAACTCTAAACCTGTGCGTTGCATTCTAAACCGCGTTTACTCAATTTTCGGGACGAAAATTCTTTCAACATGGGGATAATGTGACATCCCGGTTTTTCGGATATCTTAAACGCACTACTTCCGGTTATTCATTCCTACGCTAAGTTGATTCGGAGATTCAATTTACACGCTCGAAATAACTACGCTAACTTTGTGAACTTATCAAATGAATTACGTGCTATTTGTATTAAACGTTTATAAGTTTGGTGAGTTATTATGTTATGTTCCGATTTCGTGATTTTTTTTTAGTTATAAAATATATATATAGTAAATATATAGACGAATCGAACCAAGCCGCGAAACGAGTCGACCTCATTTCCTTGCGACTCAAGGAGTTGAGCGAAACTTGAGGCTCAAGTTAAAGACCCAAACCACCCCACCCGAACCCATTGCGGCCGCAAGACTCTAACCGCCCAAACCCTTCTCCTTTTCTTTCCCCACCCACACTATATATAGATAAGCTTGCATGAGATTGATTAAAAAAAAAGAGAGAAACCCTAGCACAAGAAGCAGCCGACGGCAGCCCTTCCTACACCTCCTCTCGGTCGCGCGACAGCCTTCCCACTTTTCCTCTCGGTCGCGATCCCCTTGATCATCCGAATCGACTCCCATCTCGCTCCCGGTTCATTGATCTTCATTGTTAAAGGTTAGGGTTTATCATTGTTTGCAAAGTCATACTAGGATTTATAAACTCTTGATCATGCTTGAATGTAGTGGTAGAATCATTATTATGAAGGTGTATGATGTTTAGTTCGATAAATTATGCTAGTTTGCGATTATGATGATTAGTGGAATCAAGAATCATTAGGCTGCGTTTTGTGATAAAAACCATATATTATGATTAGGGTTTGCATGGGTATGATGTACATGATGATATATGATTGATAAATCTATTCTTGATCGTTTATAGTTAACGTATCGATTGTTTAAGCGTGTTATATTGCGATGAAATGCTGAAATCAGGATGCTGAATGGTGTTTACAGCCAACTTCAACTGGCTGTAACTTGGTTATTATTTATCGAAAAACGGATTTTCTGAAGCCTAATACGTAGATTTTTGAAAAACACTTCTAATGGCGCTGGATTCATATTTTTCTGAAGTCGTTTGATATTTTTAAGTGGCCAATTAAGTTTAGTAACTGAAGCTGTGAAAATTCTGAAAATTTGTTAGTTGTTTATCGAGTCGGATCTAATAATCTGTAGAGAGTCGAATCACGAAATTTGTACAGCAACTGGATACGGAAATTTCCAGGAAACTCCCACTGGAATTTTGTTAATTGGACGAACGGTGATTTTTAAATAAATTCTCCCGTGGACTGCAGTCAGAAAGCGACGAATCTGACTGCAGCCTAGTATATTGATATTTATGAATAATCAGTAAAGTGTTAGAACTTGAAAAATTTACATAAAATTCTACAGCTTAGTTGATACCTTCTGTAAAATAATTGGAATTTTTGGAACGTTGAAACTATTTTATAAAAATCCTCGAAAACAGCCTAATTATGAGTATACAAGCTGAAACTTGAGAACTTGCGAATGTGTGTAACAAAGTGTTGCATGGATTGAATTGTGTTCATGATAGGTTGGTTTGATCACTATGTTGGCATGATGATACTTGCATGCTTGATTGAGTTTTAGGATTTGTTATTGTGTGTACCGCATTGTGTGTTAGTTATGTGTAGGGTTTGTATTGGTGTGTTCACACACTAACTTTAAATCAATTGACTTGTTAGGACGCAATTAACGGTCCCATCATTTGCTACTTCTGTGTTACACTAACCGAGCAACTAAAGGTGAGTTCACGGCCCCTAATTTTATCCGGTTTTAAACAACAGGGGGAGAAACATGTATACACTCTACAACTCTTCTCTTTACGTTATACGAAATTAACGTCCTTAAACTATTCAGTAACTAAGTTAATGTTAATGTACGTTATGGTCACTACGCAGCTATATCACACAAGTCCTCGACAAACTCTCGGATCGTTAGTATTGGGTTAGATAGCGGGGAAATTATAAGTAGTACTACTGGGCCCGACAAGCCCCACCGAGCTAGTCGTGCTAGTCGACCGGGTATGGTCAACGGGTGAATAATTTGGCCTAACTTCGCCATGGTCAGTGATAGGCCTGGCAACACGGAGGCACAACAGTCAGCTTCGATCGCGAACACTTACGTGACATAACTTTAGGCTAGCTACCTACATGTTAACATTGAACTTAATTACGAATCAACAATCTTATTCCGGTTAGGGATAATGGAACCAATAACGTTATTATTCCGGGTTAGGAATAATGGAACATCATTATTATTCCGGGTAAGGGATAATGGAACCATCAGTATTATTCCGGGTTGGGAATAATGGAACTAAATCGTTATCCCGGGTTAGGGATAACGGGGGAAACAAACTTATAACCGAACAAATGAACTTAAGAAAACCTGTGAACTCACTCTTCTTTAATCTTGACACTTGTTTCTTTACATGTTTCTAAGGACGTTAGGAGCTCTAGGTGCACTCACTTGCATTGATCAAGACATCTTTTTATCGAGTCTCATTTACGAACAATGTTTGGGTTTTTCTTTAGTTTTGGCGTTTATGTTGGCGCCCGTTCCTTTACTTTACTTTAATGCTTCCGCTCAACTTTAAAAACTAATGCTTCCGCTAAACATTGAAACCAAACTAAGACAATCTAAAATTAACTATGAATGGTTAAACAAATGATTTTGGAAAACGTATTAACAAATCATATAGAGTCGTTCGACGTTACTAGTGTCTCAGATTCTGGTTTGTTCACACGCCTCGCGGTAAAACTCCGCAAGTGGAAATTGTGGGTGTGACAGAAGGACTCGCAAAGGGAGAATCCGGAATGTGTTTCATCCAGATTCGGTTGAAGTCGAATCCTTTAGATTCCGTTAACAGCGGAATTCAAAATAGGTGTTTTTGGATCCTATAGCTTCTAGAATCGATTTGATTCGGTTAGCATTCATTCTCAGCTTGTTTTGGATCGTGCACCATCACTAACCAAAATGATTCAAAACGAGTGATATTCAGATCCTTTACCATCCAGACTCGGTTTAACTTGGATCATTCAACTTCCCTAGCATGCGAGATTCGGAATTGGTTTTTTTTACGAATCGTATGGAATCCCGAGTCTCCTACATTTAGATAGCATCCATACTCCTTTAAATTCGGATCATGTAACATTACTAATCAGAAGGACTCACAAAGGGGGTTTCCGGATTGTGTTTCAGCCAGACTCGATTGAAGTCGAATCCTTTAGATTTCGTTACCAGGCGGAATTCAAAATAGGTGTTTTTGGGATCTTATAGCTTTCTAGAATCGATTTGATTCGGTTAGCATTCATACTCAGCTTGTTTCGGATTGTGTACCATCACTAAAATGGTTCAAAACGAGTGATATTCATATCCTTTACCATCCAGACTCGGTTTATTTTGTATCATTCAGCTTCCCTAGCATGCGAGATTCGGAATGGTTGTTTTATGAATCGTATAGCATCCCGAGTCGCCTACATTCAGATAGCATCCTTTCTCCTATAAATTCGGATCATGTAACATTACTAATTAGAAGGACTCACAAAGGGGGTATCCGGATTGTGTTTCATCCACACTCGGTTGAAGTCGAATACTTTAGATTCTGTTACCAACGGAATTTAAAATAGGTGTTTTTGGGATCCTATAGCTTCTAGAATCGATTTGATTCGTTTAGCATTCATACTCAGTTTGTTTCAGATCGTGTACCATCACTAACCAGAATGATTTAGAACGGGTCATATTCATATTCCTTTACCTTCCAGACTCGGTTTAATTTGGATCATTCAGCTTCCCTAGCATGCGAGATTCGGAATGGGTTTTTTACGAATCGTATGGAATCCCGAGTCGCCTACATTTAGATAGCATCCATACTCCTTTAAATTCGGATCATGTTACATTACAATCAGAAGGACTCACAAAGGGGGTATCCGGAATGTGTTTATCTAGACTCGGTTGAAGTCGAATCCTTTAGATTCCGTACCAGCGGAATTCAAAATAGGTGTTTTTGGGATCCTATAGCCTTAGAATCGATTTGATTCGGTCAGCATTCATACTCAGCTTGTTTTCGGATCGTGTACCATCACTAACTAGAAGTTCAAAACGAGTGATATTCATATCCTTTACCATCCAGACTCGGTTTAATTTGGATCATTCAGCTTCCCTAGCATGCGAGATTCGGAATGGGTTTTTTACGAATCGTATGGAATCCCGAGTCGCCTACATTTAGATAGCATCCATACTCCTTTAAATTCGGAATCATGTAACATTACTAATCAGAAGGACTCACAAAGGGGGTATCCGATAGTGTTTCATCCAAACTCGGTTGAAGTCGAATCCTTTAGATTCCTTTACCAGCGGAATTGAAAATAGGTGTTTTTGGGATCCTATAGCTTCTACAATCGATTTGATTCGTTTAGCATTCATACTAGTTTTTTCGGATCGTGTACCATACTAATCGAATGATTTTGAACGAGTGATATTCATATCCTTTACCATCCAGACTCGGTTAAATTTGGATATTCAGCTTCCCTAGCATGCGAGATTCGAATGGTTTTTTACAATCGTATGGCATCCGAGTCGGCTACATTCAGTAGCATCCATACTCCTTTAAATTCGGATCAACATTACTAATCAGAAGGACTCACAAAGGGGGTATCCGGATTGTGTTTCATCCAGACTCGGTTGAAGTCGAATCCTTTAGATTCCGTTACCAGCGGAATTCAAAATAGGTGTTTTTGGGATCCTATAGCTTCTAGAATCGATTTGATTCGGATCAGATTCATACTCAGATTGTTTCGGATCGTGTACCATCACTAACCAGAATGATTTAGAACGGGTGATATTCATATCCTTTACCTTCCAGACTGGGTTTAATTTGGATCATTTCAGCTTCCCTAGCATGCGAAAATTCGGAATGGGTTGTTTTACGAATCGTATAGAATCCCGAGTCGGCTACATTTAGTAGCATCCATACTCCTTTAAATTCGGATCATGTAACATTACTAATCAGATGGACTCACAAAGGGGTATCCGGATTGTGTTTCATCCAGACTCGGTTGAAGTCGAATCCTTTAGATTCCTTACCAGCGGAATTAAAATAGGTGTTTTTGGGATCCTATTGCTTCTAAATCGATTTGATTCGTTTAGCATTCATACTCAGTTTGTTTCGGATCGTGTACCATCACTAACCAGAATGATTAAAACGGGTGATATTCATATCCTTTACTATCCAGACTCGGTTTAATTTGGATCATTCAGCTTCCCTAGCATGCGAGATTCGGAATGGTTGTTTTACGAATCGTATAGAATCCCGAGTCGGCTACATTCAGATAGCATCCATACTCTCTTAAATTCGGATCATGTAACATCACTAATCAGAAGGACTCACAAAGGGGTATCCGGATTGTGTTTCATCCAGACTCGGTTGAAGTCGAATCCTTTAGATTCCGTTACCAGCGGAATTCAAAATAGGTGTTTTTGGGATCCTATAGCTTCTAGAATCGATTTGATTCGTTTAGCATTCATACTCAGTTTGTTTGGATCGTGTACCATCACTAACCAGAATGGTTCAAAACGAGTGATATTCATATCCTTTACCATCCAGACTCGGTTTAATTTGGATCATTCAGCTTCCTAGCATGCAAGATTCGGAATGGTTGTTTTACGAATCGTATAGCATCCCGAGTCGGCTACATTCAGATAGATCCATACTCCTTTAAATTCGGATCATGTAACATTACTAATCAGAAGGACTCACAAAGGGGGTATCCGGATAGTGTTTCATCCAGACTCGGTTGAAGTCGAATCCTTTAGATTCCGTTACCAGCGGAATTCAAAATAGGTGTTTTTGGGATCCTATAGCTTCTAGAATCGATTTGATTCGGTTTGCATTCATACTAAGCTTGTTTCGGATCGTGTACCATCACTAACCAAATGATTTGAACGGTGATATTCATATCCTTTACCATCCAGACTCGTTTAATTTGGATCATTCAGCTTCCTAGCATGCGAGATTCGGAATGGTTGTTTTACCAATCGTATAGATCCGAGTCGGCTACATTCAGATAGCATCCATACTCCTTTAAATTCGGATCATGTAACTAACTATCAGAAGGACTCACAAAGGGGGTATCCGGATGTGTTTCATCCAGATTCGGTTGAAGTCGAATCCTTTAGATTCCGTTACCAGCGGAATTAAAAATAGGTGTTTTTGGGATCCTATAGCTTCTAGAATCGATTTGATTCGGTTTAGCATTCATACTCAGTTTTTCGGATCGTGTACCATCACTAACCAGAATGATTTCAAAACGAGTGATATTCATATCCTTTACCATCCAGACTCGTTTAATTTGGATCATTCAGCTTCCTAGCATGCGAGATTCGGAATGGTTGTTTTACAATCGTATAGAATCCCGAGTCGGCTACATTCAGATAGCATCCATACTCCTTTCAATTCGGATCATGTAAACACTTAATCAGAAGGACTCACAAAGGGGGTATCCGGATTGTGTTTCATCCAGATTCGGTTGAAGTCGAATCCTTTAGATTCCGTTACCAGCGGAATTCAAAATAGGTGTTTTTGGGATCCTATAGCTTCTAGAATCGATTTGATTCGTTTAGCATTCATACTCAGTTTGTTTCGGATCGTGTACCATCACTAACCAGAATGGTTCAAAACAGTGATATTCATATCCTTTACCATCCAGACATGGTTTAATTTGCATCATTCAGCTTCCCTAGCATGCGAGATTCGGAATGGTTGTTTTACGAATCGTATAGCATCCCGAGTCGGCTACATTCAGATAGCATCCATACTTCGTTAAATTCGGATATGTAACATCACTAATCAGAAGGACTCAAAAGGGGTATCCGGATTGTGTATTCATCCAGATCGGTTTGAAGTGGAATCCTTTAGATTCCGTTACCAGCGGAATTCAAAATAGGTGTTTTGGGATCCTATAGCTTCTAGAATCGATTTGATTCGTTTGCATTCATACTCATTTGTTTCGGATCGTGTACCATCACTAACCAGAATGATTCAAAACGAGTGATATTCATATCCTTTACCATCCAGACTCGGTTTAATTTGGATCATTCAGCTTCCCTAGCATGCGAGATTCGGAATGGTTTTTTACGAATCGTATAGCATCCGAGTCGGCTACATTCAGATAGCATCCATACTCCTTTAAATTCGGATCATGTAAACATCACTAATACAGAAGGACTCACAAAGGGGGTATCCGGATTGTGTTTCATCCAACTCGGTTGAAGTCGAATCCTTTAGATTCCGTTACCAGCGGAATTCAAAATAGGTGTTTTTGGGATCCTATAGCTTCTAGAATCGATTTGATTCGGTTTAGCATTCATACTCAGCTTGTTTCGGATCGTGTACCATCACTAACCAGAATGATTTAAACGGTGATATTCATATCCTTTACCATCCAGACTCGGTTAATTTGGATCATTCAGCTTCCTAGCATGCGAGATTCGAATGGTTGTTTTACGAATCGTATGAATCCCGAGTCGCTACATTCAGATAGCATCCATACTCCTTCAATTCGGATCATGTAACTCACTAATCAGAAGGACTCACAAAGGGGTATCCGATTTGTTTTTAGATCTTGAAATGAATCCCTTTAGATTCATACCAGCGGATTCGAAATAGGTGTTTTTGGATCCTATAGCATCTAGAATCGTTAATTCGTAGCATCCATACTCATTTGTTTCGGATCGTGTACCATCACTAACCAGAATGGATCAAAACGGGGATATTCGATTGTTTACATCCAGACAGTTGAATTGATCCTTTCAGATTCCTAGATCCAGATTCGGAATTGGTTGTTTTAACGATTCGTATGATCCGAGTCGGCTACATTCAGATAGCATCATACTCGTTAATTCGGATCATGTACATCACTAACAGAAGGACTAAAGGGGTATCGGATTTGTTCATCCAGACTCGTTGAAGTCGATCTTTAGTTCCTTACCAGCGGAATTCAGAAAGGTGTTATGAATCCTATAGTCTTCTAAATCGATTTGATATCTTGCAATTCATACTCATTTTTTCGGATCGTGTACCATCACTAACAGAATGATTCAAAACGAGTGATACTCATATCCTTTACCATCCAGACTCGGTTTAATTTGGATCATTCAGCTTCCTAGCATGCGAGATTCGGAAATGGTTGTTTTACAAATTGATAGCATCCCGAGTCGGCTACATTCAGATAGCATCCATACTCCGTGCAATTCGGATCATGTAACATCACTAATCAGAAGGACTCACAAAGGGGGTATCCGATTGTGTTTCATCCAGATCGGTTGAAGTCGAATTCTTTAGATTCCGTTACCAGCGGAATTCAAAATAGGTGTTTTTGGATCCTATAGCTTCTAGAATCGATTTGATTCGGTTTAGCATTCATACTCAGCTTGTTTCGGATCGTGTACCATCACTAACCAGAATGTTTTAGAACGGGAGATATTCATATCCTTTACCATCCGCATGTTAATTCGATCATTCAGCTTCCTAGCATGCGAGATTCGGAATGGTTGTTTTACGAATCGTATAGAATCCCGAGTCGGCTACATTCAGATAGCATCCATACTCCGTTCAATTCGGATCATGTAACGACACTAATCAGAAGGACTCACAAAGGGGGTATCCGGATTGTGTTTCATCCAGACTCGGTTGAAGTCGAATCCTTTAGATTCCGTTACCAGCGGAATTCAAAATAGGTGTTTTGGATCCTATAGCTTCTAGAATCGATTTGATTCGGTTTAGCATTCATACTCAGTTTGTTTCGGATCGTGTACCATCACAACCAGAATGATTCTAAACGGGTGATATTCATATCCTTTACCATCCAGACATGGTTTAATTCGGATCATTCAGCTTCCATAGCATGCGAGATTCGAATGGTTGTTTTACGAATCGTATGGATCCCGAGTCGGCTACATTCAGATGCATCCATACTTCGTTCAATTCGGATCATGTAACATCACTAATCAGAAGGACTCACAAAGGGGGTATCCGATTGTGTTCATCCAGACTCGGTTGAAGTCGAATTCCTTTAGATTCCGTTACCAGCGGAATTCAAAATAGGTGTTTATGAGATCCTATAGCTTCTAGAATCGATTTGATTCGTTTAGCATTCATACTCAGTTTGTTCGGACTGTAACATCACTAATCAGAATGACTCACAAGGGGTATCAATTGGTTTCATCAGATGGGTAATGAATCTTTAGATTCAGTACCAGGATTCAAAAGGTGTTGGATCCTATGCTCAGTCGATTTGATGTCATTCATACTCAGTTGTTTGATCTGAATTCATTACCAATGATAGGATACAAGGGGATATCATTTTTAATCAGACTCGTTTAATCGAATCTATTAGCTTCTTACAGCGAATTCGAAATGTTGATTTAGCGTTTAGAATCGAGTCGTAATCATACTCAGTTTGTTTCGGATGGTGTACCATCACTAATCAGAATGGTTCAAAACGAGTGATATCATATCCTTTACCTTCCGTCTCGGTTTAATTTGGATCATTTAGCTTCCCTAGCATGCGAGATTCAGAATGGTTGTTTACAAATTGCATAGCATCTCTAGTCGGCTATATTCAGATAGCATCCATACTCCTTTGAATTCGGATCAGGTAACGTCAGTAATCAGAAGGACTCACTAAGGGGATATCCGGATTGTGTTTCATCCAGACTCGGTTGAAGTCGAATCCTTTAGATTCCGTTACCAACGGTATTCAAAATAGGTGTTTTTGGGATCCTATATCTCTAGAATCGATTTGATTCGGTTTGCATTCATACTCAGCTTGTTTCGGATCGTGTACCATCACTAACAGAGGATTTAGAACGGGTGATATTCATATCCTTTACCATCCGGACTCTGTTTAATTTGATCATTCAGCTTCCTAGCATGCGGCATTCAGAATGGTTGTTTTATGAATCGCTTAGAATCCCGAGTCGGCTACATTCAGATAGCATCCACACTCCGTTCAATTCGGATCATGTAACGACACTAATCAGAAGGACTCAGAAAGGGGGTATCCGGATTGTGTTTCATCCAGATCTCGGTTGAAGTCGAATCCTTTAGATTCCGTTACCAGCGGAATTCAAAATAGGTGTTTTTGGGATCTATAGCTTCTAGAATCGATTTGATTCGTTTAGCATTCATACTCAGTTTGTTTCGGATCGTGAACCATCATTAACCAGAATGATTCAAAACGAGTGATATTCATATCCTTTACCATCCAGTCTCGGTTTAATTTGCATCATTCAGCTTCCATAGCATGCGAGATCGGAATGGTTGTTTTACGAATTGTATAGCATTTCGAGTCGACTACATTCAGATAGCATCCATACTCCTTTAAATTCAGATCATGTAACATCACTAATCAGAAGGACTCACAAAGGGGGTATCCAGATTGTGTTTCATCCAGACTCGGTAGAAGTCGAATCCTTTAGATTTCGTTAACAGCGGAATTCAAAATAGGTGCTTTTTGGGATCCTATAGCTCTATAATCGATTTGGTTCGGTTTGCATTCATACTCAGCTTGTTTCGGATCGTGTACCTCACTAACCAGAATATTTAGAACGGGTGATATTCATATCCTTTACCATCCAGACTGTATAAATTATGGATCATTCAACTTCCTAGCATGCGAGATTCTGAATGGTTGTTTTACGAATCGTATAGAATCCCGAGTCGGCTACATTCAGATAGCATCCATACTCCGTTCAATTCGGATCATGTAACGACACTAATCAGAAGGACTCACAAAGGGGATATCCGGATTAGTGTTTCATCCAGATTTGGTTGATGTCGAATCCTTTAGATTCTGTTACCAGCGTTATTCAAAATAGGTTTTTTTGGGATCCTATAGCATCTAGAATCGATTTGATTCGTTTAGCATTCACTCTCAGTTTGTTTCGTATCGTGTACCATCACTAACCAGAATGATTCAAAATGGGTGATATTCATTTCCTTTACCATCCAGACATGGTTTAATTCAGATCATTCAACTTCCTAGTATGCGAGATTCGGAATGGTTGTTTTACGAATAGTATAGATCCCGAGTCGGCTACATTCAGATAGCATCCATACTCCTTTCAATTCGGATCATGTAACATCACTAATCAGAAGGACTCACAAAGGGGGTATCCGGATTGTGTTTCATCTAAACTCGGTTGAAGTCGAATTCTTTTGATTCCGTTACTAGCGTTGTTGCATTCAAAATAGGTGTTTTTGGGATCCTATAGCTTCTAGAATCGATTTGATTCGTTTAGCATTCATACTCAGTTTGTTTCGGATCGTGTACCATCACTAACCAGAATGATTCAAAACGAGTGATATTCATATCCTTTACCATCCGGACATGGTTTAATTCGGATCATTCAGCTTAACTAGCATGCGAGATTCGGAATGGTTGTTTTACGAATCGTATAGAATCCCGAGTCGGCTACATCAGATAGCATCCATACTCCGTTCAATTCGGATCATGTAACGACACTAATCAGAAGACTCACAAAGGGGGTATCCAGATTGTGTTTCATCCAGACTCGGTTGAAGTCGAATCCTTTAGATTCCGTTACCAGCGGAATTCAAATAGGTGTTTTGGAGATTCGGAATTGTTGTTTTACGAATCATATAGAATCCCGAGTTGGCTACATTCAGATAGCATCCATACTCGTTCACTTCGGATCATGTAACGACACTAATCAGAAGGACTCACAAAGGGGGTATCTGGATTGTGTTTCATCCAGATTCGGTTGAAGTCGAATCCTTTAGATTCCGTTACCAGCGGAATTTAAAATAGGTGTTTTTGGGATCCTATAGATTCTTGAATCGAATTGATTCGTTTAGCATCCATACTCAGTTTGTTTCAGATCGTGTACCATCACTAACCAGAATGATTCAAAACGGGTGATATTCATATCCTTTACCATCCAGACATGGTTTAATTCGGATCATTCAGCTTCCCTAGCATGCGAGATCCGGAATGGTTGTTTTACGAGTCGTATAGCATCTCGAGTCGGCTACATTCAGATAGCATCCATACTCCGTTCAGTTCGGATCATGTAACAACACTAACCTCACAAAGGGGGTATCGGATTGTGTTTCATCCAGACTCGGTTGAAGTCGAATTCTTTAGATTCCGTTACTAGCGGAGTTCAAAATAGGTGTTTATGAGATCCTATAGCTTCTATAATCGATTTGATTCCTTTAGCATTCATACTTAGTTTGTTTCGGATCGTGTACCATCACTAACCAGAATTGTTCAAAACGAGTGATATTCATATCCTTTACCATCCAGTCTCGGTTTAATTTGGATCATTCAGCTTCCCTAGCATGCGAGATTCGGAATGGTTGTTTTACGAATTGTATAGCATCTCTAGTCGGCTACATTCAGATAGCATCCATACTCCTTTAAATTCGGATCATGTAACGTCACTAATCAGAAGGATTCACAAAGGGGATATCCAGATTGTGTTTCATCCAGACTCGGTTGAAGTCGAATCCTTTATATTCCGTTGCCAGCAGAATTCAAAATAGGTGTTTTTTGGGATCCTATATCTCTAGAATCGATTTGATTCGGTTTGCGTTCATACTCAGCTTGTTTCAGATCGTGTACCATCACTAACCAGAATGATTTTGAACGGGTGATATTCATATCCTTTACCATCCAGACTCTGTTTAATTTTGATCATTCAGCTTCCTAGCATGCGACATTCGGAATGGTTGTTTTACGAATCGTATAGAATCCCGAGTCGGCTACATTCAGATAGCATCCACACTCCGTTCAATTCGCATCATGTAATGACACTAATAAGAAGGACTCACAAAGGGGGTATCCGGATTGTGTTTCATCCAGATTCGGTTGAAGTCGAATCCTTTAGATTCCGTTACCAGCGGAATTCAAAATAGGTGTTTTGGGATCCTATAGCTTCTAGAATCGATTTGATTCGTTTAGCATTCATACTCAGTTTGTTTCGGATCGTGTACCATCACTAACCAGAATGATTCAAAACGCGTGATATTCATATCCTTTACCATCCAAACATGGTTTAATTCGGTCATCATTAAGCTTCCCTAGCATGCGAGATTCGGAATGGTTGTTTTACGAATCGTATGGAATCCCAAGTCGGCTACATTCAAATAGCATCCATATTCCGTTCAATTCAGATCATGTATGTCACACCCTCAATTTCAACTTGCGGAGTTTTACCGCGAGGCGTGTGAAAAAACCAGAATCTGAAACACTAGTACGTCGAACGACTCTATATGATTTGATAATACGTTTTCCAAAAATCATTTGTTTAACCATTCATCGTAGATTTTATATTGTCTTAGTTAGTTACCGATGTTTAGCAGAAGCATTAGTTTTTATGGTTGAGCGGAAGCATAAAATAAGTAGTGAAACGGGCGCCAACACAAACGCCAACACAAATGAAAAACCCAAAACAATGTTTGTAAATGAGACTCGATAAAAGATGTCTTGTTCAATGCATGTGAGTGCACCTAGAGCTCCTAGCGTCCTGACAAACATGTAAAGAAACAAGTGTCAACATTAAAGATGAGTGAGTTCACAGGTTTTCATAAATTCGTTTGTTCGGTTATGAGTTTATTTCCCCGTTATCCCTAACCCGGGATAACGATTTAGTTCCATTATTACCAACCCGGAATAATAATGATGTTGATTCCATTATTCCAAACCCGGAATAATAAGTTGTTTCCATTATCCTCAACCCGGGATAATATAGTTGATTCGTAATTAAGTTCAATGTTAACATATATAGGTAGCTAGCCTAAAGTTATGTCACGTAAGAGTTCGCGATCGAAGCTGACTGTTGTGCCTCCGTGTTGCCAGGCCTATCACTGACCATGGCGAAGTTAGGCCAAATTATTCACCCGTTGACCATACCGGTCGGCTAGCGCGACTAGCTCGGATGGGGCTTGTCGGGCCCAGTAGTACTACTTATAATTCCCCCGCTATTAAAACCCAATACTAACGATCCGAGAGATTGACGAGGACTTAAGTGATATAGCTGCTTAGTGACCATAACATTACATTAACATCAACTTAGTTACCGAATAGTTATGTGACGTTAATTTCGTATAACGTAAAGAGATTGAGTTTGAAGAGTGTATACATGTTTCTCCCCCTGTTGTTTAAAAACCGGATAAAGTTAGGGGCCGTGAACTCACCTTTAGTTGCTCGGTTAGTGTAGCAAAGAAGTTGTAAGGGATGGGACCGCTAATTGCGTCCTAACAAACCAATTGATTTCAAGTCAGTGTGTGAACACACCAATACAAATTCTACACTTAATTTACGCACAAAGTGATACACACAAACAACATACCTAACACTCAAACATGCATGCAAGTATCCTCATGTGATCATAGTAATCAAAATAATTTATCATGAACATAATCCAATCCATGCAACACTTTGGTGCACACAATCACAAGTTATCAAATTTCTGCTTAATACTCATAATTCAGCTGTTTTCTAGGATTTTTATAAAATAGTTCCAACGTTCCAAAAATTCCAATTATTTTACAGCAGGTGAAATTTATACTGTAGAAATTTATATAAATTTTCCAAGTCCTAAATCTTTACCAATTAACCATAAATATTAATATACTAGGCTGCAGTCAGATTCGTCGCTTCCTGACTGCAGTCCACGGAAGAATTTATTTAAAAATCACTGATCGTCCAATTAACAAAATTCCAGTTGGAGTTGCCCGGAAATTTCCATACCTAGTTGCTGTACAAATTTCATGATTCGACTCCCTACTGATTATGAAATCCAACTCGATAAACAACTAACAAAATTTCAGGATTTTCACAGCTTTAGTTACTGAACTTATTTGGCCACTTAAAAATATCAAACGACTTCAGAAAAATATGAATCCAGCGGCATTAGATTCGTTATTCAAATCTCTTCGTTCTAGACATAAGAAAATCCGTTTTTCGACGACTAATGACCGAGTTACAGCCAATTGAAGTCGGCTGTAACTATCAATCAGCAAACTGTTTCAGCATTCTATCACCACTATTTCGCATAACCCGTCGATATAATGAACCTAGGCGATCAAGAACTGTTTTCTCTAATCATAGATCAATACATATAACATATCCATGCAAACCCTAATCAACATCTCTAGTTTTTATAAACAAACACAGCCTAAAATTTTCAGATTTCGAACAACATCACTTGCAAACATTATTAACAAATCGGCTAACATAACCTTTCATTCAAACATACAATCTGAAAACAACAAAATCAAAACACATGTATCCGAATATGATCTTGTAACATATGATAAATTCTAATCTTTTAATGATAAGGTAAACGAACCGTGAGTGAGATGAGGAACCGGTGATCAAAGATAGTTGCGACCGAGAGGATGAAAAGAACAAGCTGCTCGCAACCGAGAAGGTGATGTAGGGCTGATCAGATCAAGATGATGAAGGAAGAGGTTGCTCGCGATCACTGGAACAAGAGTAAGGCTGTTTGCGGTCGAATAGAATGAACAAGGGCTGCCGTTGGCCTCTTAGGTATTAGGGTTTTGTGTTTTTGTTTTTGTGAAGAAGACCCATGCATGTGTTTGTATATATAGCACAACAAGGATCAAGAATAGGGAATGGGTTTGCGGTTTGGGCTTGTTCTCGGCCGAGAGTGGTTTGGGTTGCACGCGGCCGAAGGGACTTGGGTTGGTTTGGTTTGGGTTGCACGCGGCCGAATAGTTTGAGTTTAAGGTTTAAAACTTGGTTAACTCCTAGAGTCACAAGGAATCGAGGTTGGTTCGTGTCGCGGTTCGGTTTGGTTCGTCTACATATTTACTATAAATATTTTATAACTAAAACAATCACATAATCGCACATTACGTATTCGCTAACTCGTACACGTTTAATACGTAGCATACAATTTATTCGACAAGTATTGCGTTTAAGTTATCCGAAAAACTGGGATGTCACATTATCCCCATGTTGAAAGAATTTTCGTCCCGAAAATTGAGTACACGCGGTTTAGAATGTAGCGTACATGTTTAGAGTGCCATGCACAAAGAGTTAGTTCGTTTATGATGGTACGCGAAGTTACAAGAAGTTCCCAAGTGCCATGCACAAAGATTCCCAAGTGCCATGCACAAGGACTTAGTTAACAATGGTACGCGAAAGTATGAGAAATTTCCAGGTTGTCACATCATCCCCATGTTGAAAGAATTTTCGTCCCGAAAATTTAGTTGTTGGTATCGTTAGTTTGCTGCTCAGTTGCGAAGAGGTGTGGATATTTGCTTTTCATTTGGTCCTCTCTTTCCCACATGAACTCCGGTCCACGCTTAGAGTCCCAACGAACCTTAACGATCGGAATCTTGCTGTGCCTTCGAGTCTTGATCTCACGATCCATGATCTCGATAGGCTGTTCCACAAAGTGTAGTTTTTCATCCACTTGGATCTCATCCAATGGAATGACTAGAGTTTCATCTGATAGACACTTCTTCAGATTTGACACGTGAAAAACGTTGTGAACTCCACTGAGTTCGGCAGGAAGGTCTAATTGATAAGCTACGGGTCCGATACGTTTCAAGATTACAAACGGCCTACGTACCGTGGGTTTAGTTTGCACCGTTTTCCAAAGCGGATTACACCCTTCCAGGGTGACACCTTTAGTAGGACGCGGTCGCCTACTTGAAATTCGAGCGGTTTGCGTCGTTGATCAGCGTAGCTTTTCTGTCGATCCCGTGCCGCCGCCATGCGGTTTCTACTTTGTACAATTTTTCAGTAGCCTCAAGTATTAACTCAGGGCCTGTGAGTTGACTGTCACCGACTTCTGCCCAACAGACCGGTGATCTACATTTACGACCGTATAATGCCTCAAACGGTGCTGCCGAAATACTCGTATGATAACTGTTGTTATATGAGAATTCCACTAAAGGCAGGTGAATTTCCCAACTATTTCCGAAGTCTACTACGCATGCCCTAAGCATGTCTTCCAAGTATGTATGGTCCTTTCGCTTTGACCATCAGTCTGAGGGTGATAGGCTGTGCTCATATCTAAGAGTGTTCCAACGCTTTCTGAAGTGACCGCCAGAAGTTGGACGTGAAGCGAGCATCTCTGTCTGAGATGATGGATGTTGGCACTCCGTGCCGAGAAACTACTTCCTTAATGTAGATGCGAGTCAACTTCTCCATCTTATCTGTTTCTTTAATAGCTAGGAAGTGTGCGGACTTAGTTAAACGATCCACAATTACCCAGATGGTATCGCAACCACCCAAAGTTCGCGGGAGTTTAGTGATGAAGTCCATTGAGATCTGATCCCATTTCCACACTGGGATCTCAGGTTGTTGGAGTAGCCCCGATGGCTTTTGATACTCTACCTTGACTTTTGCACAAGTCAAACATTTACTCACGTAGGTGGCTATATCGGCTTTCATGTTGGGCCACCAATACGCAGCTTTAAGGTCTTGATACATCTTATCCGAACCCGGATGGACAGAGTATCGGGATTTGTGAGCTTCGTCCATGACTAGCTCTCTGAGGTTTCCGTAGAGTAGGTACCCATATGCGATTCATGAAATACCGGGCTCCATTGGGTTTTACTTCCCAATCGCGTTCCATTTTTCCCACCGATTCGGCCTTGATGTTTTCCTCCTTAACTGCTTCTAACTGGGCGTCGCGTATTTGTTTGGGTAGCCCCGAATGAATAGTGAGTTGTAATGCTCGTACACGGTCGAGGTTTCAAGTGTTCCTTCCTACTGAGGGCATCAGTACCACGTTAGCTTTACCGGGTGATACCGAATGGCACACTCATAATCGTTCAAGAGTTTGACCCAGCGACGCTGTCGCATGTTCAACTCCTTCTGATCAAAGATGTGTTGGAGGCTCTTGTGGTCTGTAAAGATTGTGCACTTCGTTCCATAGAGGTAGTGTCTCCAAATCTTAAGTGCAAACACTACTGCTCCCAATTCCAGGTCATGCGTCGTGTAGTTTTTCTCGTGAACCTTCAGTTGTCGCGACGCATACGCGATGACCTTATCGCGTTGCATGAGTACGCATCCCAACCCCTGAATGGAAGCATCACAATATACTACAAAGTCATCTGTCCTTTCCGGCAAGGACAGAATGGGTGCACTGCAAAGTTTCTGTTTCAGCAATTGAAATGCTGCTTCTTGTTGTCACCCCAAGCATACTTGATGCCTTTCTGGGTGAGGGTAGTAAGCGGTTGTGCGATCTTTGAAAATCCCTCGATGAAACGTCTGTAGTAACCAGCCAAACCCAAAAATTGGCGGATCTCCGTCGGTGTCCTGGGTGCTTCCTAGTTTTTGATAGCTTCAATCTTGGCAGGGTCTACGTGGATACCCTTTTCATTCACGATATGCCCAAGAAACTGAACTTCCCGAATCCAGAAGTCACACTTTGAAAGCTTGGCATATAGTTTCTCCTGTTGAAGTAATCCTAGCAGTAATCGTAAATGTTCAGCATGTTCTTCTTCACTTTTGGAATAGATGAGTATGTCATCGATGAACACAATGACAAACTTGTCGAGGTATGGTTTACACACACGGTTCATGAGGTCCATGAACACCGCAGGTGCGTTGGTGAGACCGAAGGGCATGACCAAGAACTCATAATGGCCATACCTAGTACGAAATGCCGTTTTGGCGATATCTTCCTCCCTGACGCGTAGCTGGTGGTAACCGGACTGAAGGTCAATCTTGGAGTAGTAGCTTGACCCTTGAAGTTGGTCGAAAAGATCGTCGATGCGAGGTAACGGGTATCGGTTCTTGACAGTAACCTTGTTGAGTTCCCTGTAGTCGATGCACATGCGGAAGGTCCCGTCCTTCTTCTTGACAAACAGGACTGGAGCTCCCCATGGCGAAGCGCTTGGTCGGATAAATCCCTTTTCTAACAGCTCCTGAAGTTGGGTAGACAGCTCCTGCAGCTCGGCTGGAGCTAGGCGGTATGGAGCCTTGGCGATAGGAGTTGCATGGTTCGCCAATTCGATTTCAAACTCCAATTGTCGATGGGGTGGAAGACCAGGTAATTCCTCTGGGAATATATCGGAAAAATCATGGACGACCGGGATGTCTTCTATACGTTTCTCGTCCTTAGGCTGTTAGTAACCAGTGCGAGTAAAGCGAAGGAGTTCTTTCTCCGAAGATACTTCTGCGCTTGCATGTAAGAGATGATGTTTGTGACGGCGCTTGCCTTCTCGCCTTGCACCGTCAAGATTTCGTCGTTAGAGAGCGGAATACGGATAGATTTTTCGAAGCAGAGAACTTCAGCCCGGACGTCGGATAGCCAGTCCATTCCGACTACCACGTCAAAACTACCCAGGGTAGTTGTCATCAGATCAATGGTAAAAGTGTGACCAGCGAGTTTAGTTGACAGCCGGATACTATATGGGTCACGTCTACAGATTTACCATCGGCTAATTCTATGATATAAGGGGTCTCTAAGGGTTTAGGCGTGAGATTTAGGTTCTTCCTAAAAGACTCAGATATAAAGCTCCTATCCGCACCCGTATCAAAAAGCACAGTAGCAAAATGTTCATTAAGGGGAAACTTACCGGTGACCACGTTCGAGTCGTTTCTGGCCTCTCCGCGGCCCAATGTAAATGTGCGACCTTTGGCACCTCCTGTGCCACCATTTCCATTGTTTTGTTGTTATTGTTGTTGTTGTGGTTATTGTGGTTGTGGTTGTTCCCACCATTGTTGTTGGTGTTACGCAGCTGTGGGCAGTCTCTTTTGAAGTGGGCAGTGCTACCACACTGATAGCATCCCCGGTTAACACCCTGTTGTGGGCCTTGGGGTTGATTTTGGTTCTGTCGGGACATGATATCCCCACGACAATCCTTTGCGCATGTCCCATCTTGCCACATCGTTGGCAGCGATTTCCGGCACTAGGGCCGTTATGATGAAGATTACAGCGGTTGCACTGCGGCTTTCGACCTGCATAGCCGCTTGCGTTCTGGTTGTTGTTGTTGTTGTTGGCGGGCTGATTTTGGTGACCCCGGTGGCTGTTGTAATGATTGAACCGTTTCTGGTTCCCCTGTTGCGGCTGGGATGACGAAGACTGTCGAGCAGACGAGTCTTCAAACTTTCTTTTGTTATCAGGGGCAACTTCAGTTGTACCCCGTGCTGGCAACTTCTTTTGTTCCACCGCCTTATCGGTGAGTTTGTGCGCCAATCGGATTGCTTGATGCTCAGTTACAGGGTTACTAGCCATTACCATACCCTGAATCTCCGGAACCAGACCCCCAAGATAGAACTCGAGTCTTTTCTCCACAGTGTTGGCCAAATCGGGACATAGAAATACCAAGTCATGATGTTTTGCTATGTATGCCTCTATTTCAGATCCCACCATCTTGTGGTTCCATAAAGTTTGCTCCAACTGTTGCACTCTGTCTCGCGGACAGTACTCTTCTTTGATTAGGGCCTTAAACTCGGCCCAGGCCATAGCATTTGCGGCAATAAGTCCACGCGTTTGGACTTGTGCATTCCACTAAGTTAGTGCCCCATCTTCCAGTGTTGAGGCTGCGTACTTGACCTTGTTGGCCTCTAGACAGTTGCACATTTCAAATACTGATTCAGATTTTTCGATCCAGCGGACCAGTCCAATGGGTCCTTCTGCCCCTGAGTTTTTGCTTGGTTTCGCGTCGAGGAACATCTTGTAGGGGTTAAAACCCCCTCCTGCTGATAGAGAACCGGTAATCAGCGAGGAATTCTACTAGCCCAACTATTAGATTTTCACACGAAAATTTAATAATGGTTACCTGCCGGTTGGTTCTGAACACCGCTAGAGCTGCGTTCACGTGCTCTTGAATCATAGCAGCTAGTTCTTCGGGCGTCATGTTAAGGTTTCCACGTCGTCCAGTTGCCATTTAGATCTTCGAAAAACAACGTAAACACACCCCGATAAGTCTATATATTCAATATAGTTATCGTACTTCGTACTTTAATAATTATCAAGTTATGTCAACTCAAATATATTAAATAGTCAAAAGAAATACTTGATTAAATGAAATTTCAACGTCTTACAAAGTGTCAACCAAACATATGAATTCATTATAAAGTCTCAAGTTTAAACACAAGTGGGAAAATAAATAGACTGGAGGAAAGTAAATAAAATAAGCGAGACGTGTCAGTCGTCTACGTCTCCATCCCCCAAATCACTGTCGTTGCCGTCATCCTGCGCGGCATTTCCAGCTTCTACAGCTGGGTCTCTCCGATCCTCTCTGGATCCTCCTCTGGATCCTCCTCTGGATCCTCTTCCGGATCCTCTTCTGGATCCTCTTCAGGGTCCTCCTCTGGATCCTCTTCCGGATCCTCCTCTACCGGCACTGGAGGGGCCGGTGCTGGTGCAGGTGCTTGATTTTGCTGTAGCTCCTGAATGTTCCAACTATTTTCCAGGACTCTGTCTTTGAGCCAGTCGGCTCTTATCTGCTCAGCACGCAGATCTCTGGCTAAGGTGTTACGAGCTATCTTACTCGTATGTTGCTCTTCCTCGAGCGAGTCGGTTTTACCTGTCAGTTGTCGGATCATCCATCCTTGTGCTAGGATGGTTTCCTGTATTCTTTCCAATTGTTCTTGTTGTTTCTGTATCATGTTTCTAAGTAGGTCATCTCCTACTTCTATAGGGTTAACCGGTTTGACCGGCACAGCGATGATTGGGCGTGATGACGACTCCTCCCCAGAGCGAGCCTTTTCCTCGCAGCTGAGCGTGTTTCCACGCCATAAGATGGTAAGGGTTCCACCATAGGTGCCTTTCCTGGCGCTCTTGGTGGCGTAAGTTTGTCGGATGATGATGACGATGATGATGATGACATTGCATGTTAGGTCGTGTAGTTAGTTATGAATTGTTTTCATTTCTTATTATTAAGTCATAATCTACGTACACAGTTGTGGTACATCGCATAACAAGATATAACAGTTCGGTGCCAAACTACGTCTAGTGTCGTGTATTCAGCTATAGTTTAGGTCTACTTCTAATGCAAACCTGGTTCTCTATAGCTAGTGGCTCTGATACCAATCTGTCACACCCTCAGAATCTGAAACACTAGTACGTCGAACGACTCTATATGATTTGATAATACGTTTTCCAAAAATCATTTGTTTAACCATTCATCATAGATTTTATATTGTCTTAGTTAGTTACCGATGTTTAGCGGAAGCATTCGTTTTTATGGTTGAGCGGAAGCATAAAATAATTAGTGAAACGGGCGCCAACACAAACGCCAAAACAAATGAAAAACCCAAAACAATGTTTGTAAATGAGACTCGATAAAAGATGTCTTGTTCAATGCATGTGAGTGCACCTAGAGCTCCTAGCGTCCTGAGAAACATGTAAAGAAACAAGTGTCAACATTAAAGATGAGTGAGTTCACAGGTTTTCATAAATTCGTTTGTTCGGTTATGAGTTTATTTCCCCCGTTATCCCTAACCCGGGATAACGATTTAGTTCCATTATTCCCAACCCGGAATAATAATGATGTTGATTCCATTATTCCAAACCCGGAATAATAAGTTGTTGTTTCCATTATCCTCAACCCGGGATAATATAGTTGATTCGTAATTAAGTTCAATGTTAACATATATAGGTAGCTAGCCTAAAGTTATGTCACGTAAGAGTTCGCGATCGAAGCTGACTGTTGTGCCTCCGTGTTGCCAGGCCTATCACTGACCATGGCGAAGTTAGGCCAAATTATTCACCCGTTGACCATACCCGGTCGGCTAGCGCGACTAGCTCGGATGGGGCTTGTCGGGCCCAGTAGTACTACTTATAATTCCCCCGCTATTAAAACCCAATACTAACGATCCGAGAGATTGACGAGGACTTAAGTGATATAGCTGCTTAGTGACCATAACATTACATTAACATCAACTTAGTTACCGAATAGTTATGTGACGTTAATTTCGTATAACGTAAAGAGATTGAGTTTGAAGAGTGTATACATGTTTCTCCCCCTGTTGTTTAAAAACCGGATAAAGTTAGGGGCCGTGAACTCACCTTTAGTTGCTCGGTTAGTGTAGCAAAGAAGTTGTAAGGGATGGGACCGCTAATTGCGTCCTAACAAACCAATTGATTTCAAGTCAGTGTGTGAACACACCAATACAAATTCTACACTTAATTTACGCACAAAGTGATACACACAAACAACATACCTAACACTCAAACATGCATGCAAGTATCCTCATGTGATCATAGTAATCAAAATAATTTATCATGAAACATAATCCAATCCATGCAACACTTTGGTGCACACAATCACAAGTTATCAAATTTCTGCTTAATACTCATAATTCAGCTGTTTTCTAGGATTTTTATAAAATAGTTCCAACGTTCCAAAAATTCCAATTATTTTACAGCAGGTGAAATTTATACTGTAGAAATTTATATAAATTTTCCAAGTCCTAAATCTTTACCAATTAACCATAAATATTAATATACAGGCTGCAGTCAGATTCGTCGCTTCCTGACTGCAGTCCACGGAAGAATTTATTTAAAAATCACTGATCGTCCAATTAACAAAATTCCAGTTGGAGTTGCCCGGAAATTTCCATACCTAGTTTCTGTACAAATTTCATGATTCGACTCCCTACTGATTATGAAATCCAACTCGATAAACAACTAACAAAATTTCAGGATTTTCACAGCTTTAGTTACTGAACTTATTTGGCCACTTAAAAATATCAAACGACTTCAGAAAAATATGAATCCAGCGCCATTAGATTCGATATTCAAATCTCTACGTTCTAGACATCAGAAAATCCGTTTTTTCGACGACTAATGACCGAGTTACAGCCAGTTGAAGTCGTCTGTAACTATCAATCAGCAAACTGTTTCAGCATTCTATCACCACTATTTCGCATAACCCGTCGATATAATGAACCTAGGCGATCAAGAACTGATTTCTCTAATCATAGATCAATACATATAACATATCCATGCAAACCCTAATCAACATCTCTAGTTTTTATAAACAAACACAGCCTAAAATTTTCAGATTTCGAACAACATCACTTGCAAACATTATTAACAAATCGGCTAACATAACCTTTCATTCAAACATACAATCCGAAAACAACAAACACACATGTATCCGAATATGATCTTGTAACATATGATAAATTCTAATCTTTAAAGTAATGAAACGGTGATAAACGAACCGTGAGATGAAAGATAGTGCGAACCGAGAGGTGATGAAAGAAGTCGATCGAAAAGACATGTGAGAGTGTAGGTGATAATCAAGAGATGAAGGAAGAGGTTGCTCGCGATCACTGGAACAAGAGTAAGGCTGTTTGCGGTCGAATAGAATGAACAAGGGCTGCCGTCGGCCTCTTAGGTATTAGGGTTTTGTGTTTTTGTTTTTGTGAAGAAGACCCATGCATGTGTTTGTATATATAGCGCAACAAGGATCAAGAATAGGGAATGGGTTTGCGGTTTGGGCTTGTTCTCGGCCGAGAGTGGTTTGGGTTGATTCGGTTTGGGTTGCACGCGGCCGAAGGGACTTGGGTTGGTTTGGTTTGGGTTGCACACGGCCGAATAGTTTGAGTTTAAGGTTTAAAACTTGGTTAACTCCTAGAGTCACAGGAATCGAGGTTGGTTCGTGTCGCGGTTCGGTTTGGTTCGTCTACATATTTACTATAAATATTTTATAACTAAAACAATCACATAATCGCACATTACGTATTCACTAACTCGTACACGTTTAATTCGTAGCATACAATTTGTTCGACAAGTATTGCGTTTAAGTTATCCGAAAAACCGGGATGTCACATTATCCCCATGTTGAAAGAATTTTCGTCCCGAAAATTGAGTAAACGCGGTTTAGAATGTAGCGTACATGTTTAGAGTGCCATCCACAAAGAGTTAGTTCGTTTATGATGGTACGCGAAGTTAAAATTCCAAAGCAGCAAGTTCCCAAGTGCCATGCACAAGGACTTAGTTAACAATGGTACGCGAAAGTATGAGAAATTTCCAGGTTGTCACAATGTAACATCACTAATCAGAAGGACTCACATCGGGGGTATCCGGATTGTGTTACATCTAGACTCGGTTGAAGTCAAATTCTTTAGATTCCGTTACCAGCGGAATTCAAAATAGGTGTTTATGAGATCCTATAGCTTCTAGAATCGATTTAATTCGTTTAGCATTCATACTAAGTTTGTTTCGGATCGTGTACCATCACTAACTAGAATGGTTCAAAACGAGTGATATTCATATCCTTTACCATCCAGTCTCGGTTTAATTTGCATCATTCAGCTTCCCTAGCATGCGAGAATCCGAATGGTTGTTTTACGAATTGTATAGCATCTCGAGTCGGCTACATTCAGATAGCATCCATACTCCTTTAAATTCAGATCATGTAACATCACTAATCAGAAGGACTCACAAAGGGGGTATCCGGATTGTGTTTCATCCAGACTTGGTAGAAGTCGAATCCTTTAGATTTCGTTAACAGCGGAATTCAAAATAGGTGTTTTTGGGATCCCATAGCTTCGAGAATCGATTTGATTCGTTTAGCATTCATACTCAGCTTGTTTCGGATGGTGTAACATCACTAACCAAAATGATATAGAACGGGTGATATTCATATCCTTTACCATCCAGACTCTGTTTAATTTGGATCAATCAGCTTCCTAGCATGCGAGATTCTGAATGGTTATTTTACGAATCATATAGAATCCCGAGTCGGCTACATTCAGATAGCATCCATACTCCGTTCAATTCGGATCATGTAACAACACTAATCAGAAGGACTCACAAAGGGGTATCGGATTGTGTTTCATCCAGACTCGGTTGAAGTGAATTCTTTAGATTCCGTTACCAGCGGAGTTCAAAATAGGTGTTTATGAGATCCTATAGCTTCTAGAATCGATTTGATTCGTTTAGCATTCATACTTAGTTTGTTTCGGATCGTGTACCATCACTAACCAGAATGGTTCAAAACGAGTGATATGCATATCCTTTACCATCCAGTCTCGGTTTAATTTGGATCATTCAGCTTCCCTAGCATGCGAGATTCGGAATGGTTGTTTTACGAATTGTAAAGCATCTCTAGTCGGCTACATTCAGATAGCATCCATACTCCTTTAAATTCGGATCATGTAACGTCATTAATCAGAAGGCCTCACAAAGGGGATATCCAGATTGTGTTTCATCCAGACTCGGTTGAAGTCGAATCCTTTATATTCCGTTGCCAGCGGAATTCAAAATAGGTGTTTTTTGGGATCCAATATCTCTAGAATCGATTTGATTCGGTTTGCGTTCATACTCAGCTTGTTTCAGATCGTGTACCATCACTAACCAGAATGATTTTGAACGGGTGATATTCATATCCTTTACCATCCAGACTCTGTTTAATTTTGATCATTCAGCTTCCTAGCATGCGACATTCGGAATGGTTGTTTTACGAATCGTATAGAATCCCGAGTCGGCTACATTCAGATAGTATCCACACTCCGTTCAATTCGCATCATGTAACGACACTAATAAGAAGGACTCACAAAGGGGGTATCCGGATTGTGTTTCATCCCGATTCGGTTGAAGTCGAATCCTTTAGATTCCGTTACCAGCGGAATTCAAAATAGGTGTTTTGGGATCCTATAGCATCTAGAATCGATTTGATTCGTTTAGCATTCATACTCAGTTTGTTTCGGATCGTGTACCATCACTAACCAGAATGATTCAAAACGCGTGATATTCATATCCTTTACCATCCAAACATGGTTTAATTCGGTCATCATTCAGCATCCCTAGCATGCGAGATTCGGAATGGTTGTATTACGAATCGTATGGAATCCCAAGTCGGCTACATTCAGATAGCATCCATATTCCGTTCAATTCAGATCATGTAACATCACTATCAGAAGACTCACATCGGGGGTATCCGGATTGTGTTACATCTAGACTTGGTTGAAGTCGAATTCTTTAGATTCCGTTACCAGCGGAATTCAAAATAGGTGTTTATGAGATCCTATAGCTTCTAGAATCGATTTAATTCGTTTAGCATTCATACTAAGTTTGTTTCGGATCGTGTACCATCACTAACTAGAATGGTTCAAAACGAGTGATATTCATATCCTTTACCATCCTGTCTCGGTTTAATTTGCATCATTCAGATTCCCTAGCATGCGAGAATCCGAATGGTTGTTTTACGAATTGTATAGCATCACGAGTCGGCTACATTCAGATAGCATCCATACTCCTTTAAATTCAGATCATGTAACTTCACTAATCAGAAGGGCTCACAAAGGGGTATCCGGATTGTGTTTCATCCAGACTTGGTAGAAGTCGAATCCTTTAGATTTCGTTAACAGCGGAATTCAAAATAGGTGTTTTTGGGATCCTATAGCTCAAGAACTGATTTGATTCGGTTTGCATTCATACTCAGCTTGTTTTGGATGGTGTAACATCACTAACCAAAATGATATAGAACGGGTGATATTCATATCCTTTACCATCCAGACTCTGTTTAATTTGGATCATTCAGCTTCCTAGCATGCGAGATTCTGAATGGTTATTTTACGAATCGTATAGAATCCCGAGTCGGCTACATTCAGATAGCATCCATACTCGTTCAATTCGGATCATGTAACGACACTAATCAGAAGGACTCACAAAGGGGATATCTGGATTGTGTTTCATCGAGATTCGGTTGAAGTCGAATCCTTTAGATTCTGTTACCAGCGGAATTCAAAATAGGTGTTTTTGGGATCCTATAGCATCTAGAATCGATTTGATTCGTTTAGCATTCATACTCAGTTTGTTTCGGATCGTGTACCATCACTAACCAGAATGATTCAAAATGGGTGATATTCATATCCTTTACTATCCAGACATGGTTTAATTCGGATCATTCAGCTTCCCTAGCATGCGAGATTCGGAATGGTTGTTTTACGAATAGTATGGATCCCGAGTCGGGTACATTTAGATAGCATCCATACTCCATTCAATTCGGATTATGTAACATCACTAATCAGAAGGACTCACAAAGGGGGTATCCGGATTGTGTTTCATCTAAATTCGGTTGAAGTCGAATTCTTTTGATTCCGTTACTAGCGCCGTTGCATTCAAAATAGGTGTTTTTGGATCCAATAGCTTCTAGAATCGATTTCATTCGTTTAGCATTCATACTCAATTTGTTTCGGATCGTGTACCATCACTAACCAGAATGATTCAAAACGGGTGATATTTATATCCTTTACCATCCAGACATGGTTTAATTCGGATCATTCAGCTTCCCTAGCATGCGAGATTCGGAATGGTTGTTTTACGAATCGTATGGATCCCGAGTCGGCTACATTCAGATAGCATCCATACTCCGTTCAATTCGGATCATGTAACATCGCTATTCAGAAGGACTCACAAAGGGGGTATCCGGATTGTGTTACATCAAGACTCGGTTGAAGTCGAATCCTTTAGATTCCGTAACCAGCGGAATTCAAAATAGGTGTTTATGAGATACTATTGCTTCTAGAATCGATTTGATTCGTTTAGCATTCATACTCAGTTTGTTTCGGATCGTGTACCTTCACTAAACAGAACGGTTCAAAACGAGTGATATTCATATCCTTTACCATCAAGTCTCGGTTTAATTTGGATCATTCAGCTTCCCTAGCATGCGAGATTCGGAATGGTTGTTTTACGAATCGAATAGCATCCCGAGTCGCCTACATTCAGAGAGCATCCATACTCCTTTAAATTCAGATCATGTAACATCACTAATCAGAAGGACTCACAAAGAGGGTTTCCGGATTGTGTTTCCTTCAGACACTGTTGAAGTCGAATCCTTTAGATTCCGTTACCAGCGGAAATCAAAATAGGTGTTTTTGAGATCCTATAGCTTCTAGAATTGATTTGATTCATTTAGCATTAATACTCAGTTTGTTTCGGATCGTGTACCATCACTAACCCGAATGGTTCAAAACGAGTGCCATCCAGTCTCGGTTTAATTTGCATAATTCAGCTTCCCTTGCATGCGAGAGTCGGAATGGTTGTTTTACGAATTGTATAGCATCTCGAGTCGGCTACATTCAGCTAGCATCCATACTCCATTAAATTCAGATCATGTAACATCACTAATCAGAAGGACTCACAAACGGGGTATCCGGACTGTGTTTCATCCAGACTCAGTAGAAGTCGAATCCTTTAGATTCCGTTACCAGCGGAATTCAAAATAGGTGTTTTTGGGATCCTATAGCTCTAGAATCGATTTGATTCGGTTTGCATTCATACTCAGCTTGTTTCGGATCGTGTACCATCACTAACCAGAATGATTTAGAACGGGTGATGTTCATATCCTTTACCATCCAGACTCTGTTTAATTTGGAGCATTCAGCTTCCTAGCATGCGAGATTCGGAATGTTGCTTTACGAATCGTATAGAATCCCGAGTAGGCTACATTCAGATAGCATCCATACTCCGTTCAATTCGGATCATGTAACATCACTAATCAGAAGGACTCACAAAGGGGGTATCCGGATTGTGTTTCATCCAGACTCGGTTGAAGTCGAATTCTTTAGATTCCGTTACCAACGGAATTCAAAATAGGTGTTTATGAGATCCTATAGCTTCTAGAATCGATTTGATTCGTCTTGCATTCATACTCAGTTTGTTTCGGATCGTGTACCATCACTAACCAGAATGGTTCAAAAGGAGTGATACTCATATCCTTTACCATCCAGTCTTGGTTTAATTTGGATCATTCAGCTTCCCTAGCATGCGAGATTCGGAATGGTTGTTTTACGAATTGTATAGCATCTCGAGTCGGATACATTCAGATAGCATCCATATTCCTTTAAATTCGGATCATGTAACATCACTAATCAGAAGGACTCACAAAAGGGATATCCGGATTGTGTTTCATCCAGACTGGGTTGAAGTCGAATACTTTAGATTCCGTTACCAGCGGAAATCAAAATAGGTGTTTTTGAGATCCTATAGCTTCTAGAATTATTTTGATTCGTTTAGCATTATTACTCAGTTTGTTTCGGATCGTGTACCATCACTAACCCGAATGGTTCAAAATGAGTGATATTCATATCCTTTACCATTCAGTCGCGGTTTAATTTGCATCATTCAGCTTCCCTAGCATGCGAGAATCGGAATGGTTGTTTTACGAATTGTATAGCATCTCGAGTCGGCTGCATTCAGCTAGCATCCATACTCCATTAAATTCAGATCATGTAACATCACTAATCAGAAGGACTGACAAAGGGGGTATCCGGACTATGTTTCATCCAGACTCAGTAGAAGTCAAATCCTTTAGATTCCGTTACCAGTGGAATTCAAAATAGGTGTTTTTGGGATCCTATAGCTTCTAGAATCGATTTGATTCGTTTAGCATTCATACTCAGTTTGTTTCGGATCGTGTACCATCAGTAACCAGATTGATTCAAAACGGGTGATATTCATATCCTTTACCATCCAAACATGGTTTAATTCGGATCATTCAGCTTCCCTAGCATGCGAGATTCGGAATGTTGTTTTACGAATCGTATAGAATCCCGAGTCAGCTACATTCAGATAGCATCCATACTCCGTTCAATTCGGATCATGTAACGAAACTAATCAGAAGGACTCACAAAGGGGGTATCTGGATTGTGTTTCATCTAGATTCGGTTGAAGTCGAATCCTTTAGATTCCGTAACCAGCGGAATTCGAAATAGGTGTTTTTGAGATCATATAGCTTCTAGAATCGATTTGATTCGTTTAGCATTCATACTCAGTTTGTTTCAGATCATGTACCATCACTAACCAGAATGATTCAAAACGGGTGATATTCATATCCTTTACGATACAGACATGGCTTAATTCGGATCATTCAGCTTCCCTAGCATGCGAGATTCGGAATGGTTGTTTTACGAATCGTATGGATCCCGAGTCGGCTACATTCAGATAGCATCCATACTCCGTTCAATTCGGATCATGTAACATCACTAATTAGAAGGACTCACAAAGGGGGTATCCGGATTGTGTTTCATCCAGACTAGGTTGAAGTCGAATTCTTTAGATTCCGTTTCCAGCGGAATTCAAAATAGGTGTTTATGAGATCCTATAGCTTCTAGAATCGATTTGATTCATTTAGCATTCATACTCAGTTTGTTTCGGATCGTGTACCATCAATAACCAGAATGGTTCAAAACGAGTGATACTCATATCCTTTACCATCCAGTCTCGGTTTAATTTGGATCATTCACCTTCCCTAGCATGCGATATTTGGAATGGTTGTTTTACGAATTGTATAGCATCTCGAGTCGGCTACATTCAGATAGCATCCATATTCCTTTAAATTAGGATCATGTAACATCACTAATCAGAAGGACTCACAAAGGGGATATCCGGATTGTGTTTCATCCAGACTGGGTTGAAGTCGAATCCTTAGATTCCGTTACCAGCGGAAATCAAAATAGGTGTTTTTGAGATCCTATAGCTTCTAGAATTGATTTGATTCGTTTAGCATTCATACTAAGTTTGCTTCGGATCGTGTACCATCACTAACCCGAACGGTTCAAAATGAGTGATATTCATATCCTTTACCATTCAGTCTCGGTTTAATTCGCATCATTCAGCTTCCCTAGCATGCGAGAATCGGAATGGTTGTTTTACGAATTGTATAGCATCTCGAGTCGGTTACATTCAACTAGCATCCATACTCCATTAAATTCCGATCATGTAACATCACTAATCAGAAGGACTGACAAAGGGGGTATCCGGACTGTGTTTCATCCAGACTCAGTAGAAGTCGAATCCTTTAGATTCCGTTACCAACGGAATTCAAAATAGGTGTTTTTGGGATCCTATAGCTCTAGAATCGATTTGATTCGGTTAGCAAACATACTTAGTTGGTTTCGGATCGTGTACAATCACTAACCAGAATGATTCAGAACGGGTGATATTCATAACTTTACAATCCAAACTCTGTTTAATTTGGATCATTCAGCTTCCTAGCATGCGAGATTCGGAATGTTGTATTACGAATCTTATAGAATCCCGAGTCGGCTACATTCAGATAGCATCCATACTCCGTTCAATTCGGATCATGTAACATCACTAATCAGAAGGACTCACAAAGGGGGTATCCGGATTGTGTTTCATCCAGACTCGGTTGAAGTCGAATTCTTTAGATTCCGTTACCAGCTGAATTCAAAATGAGGAAATTCATATCCTTTACCATTCAGTCTCGGTTTAATTTGCATCATTCAGCTTCCCTAGCATGCGAGAATCGGAATGGTTGTTTTACGAACTGTATAGCATCTCGAGTCGGTTACATTCAACTAGCATCCATACTCCATTAAATTCAGATCATGTAACATCATTAATCAGAAGGACTGACAAAGGGGGTATCCGGACTGTGTTTCATCCAGACTCAGTAGAAGTCGAATCCTTTAGATTCCGTTACCAACGGAATTCAAAATAGGTGTTTTTGGGATCCTATAGCTCTAGAATCGATTTGATTCGGTTAGCAAACATACTTAGTTGGTTTCGGATCGTGTACAATCACTAACCAGAAATGATTCAGAACGGGTGATATTCATAACCTTTACCATCCGGACTCTGTTTAATTTGGATCATTCAGCTTCCTAGCATGCGAGTTTCGGAATGTTGTTTTACGAATCGTATAGAATCCCGAGTCGACTACATTCAGATGGCATCCATACTCCGTTCAATTCCGATCATGTAACGACACTAATCAGAAGGACTCACAATGGGGGTATCCGGATTGTGTTTCATCCAGATTCGGTTGAAGTCGAATCCTTTAGATTCCGTTACCAGCGGAAATCAAAATAGTGTGTTTTTGAGATCCTATAGCTTCTAGAATCGATTTGATTCGGTTAGCATTCATACTCAGTTTGTTTCGGATCGTGTACCATCACTAACCAGAATGATTCAAAACGGTGATATTCATATCCTTTACCATCCAGACATGGCTTAATTTGGATCATTCAACTTCCCTAGCATGCGAGATTCGGAATGGTTGTTTTACGAATCGTATGGATCTGAGTCGGCTACATTCAATAGCATCCATACTCCGTTCAATTCGGATCATGTAACATCACTAATCAGAAGGACTCACAAAGGGTGTATCCGGATTGTGTTTCATCCAGACTCGTGAAGTCGAATTCTTTAGATTCCGTTACCAACGGAATGCAAAATAGGTGTTTTTGAGATCCTATAGCTTCTAGAATCGATTTGATTCGTTTAGCATTCATACTTAGTTTGTTTCGGATTTGTACCATCACTAACCAGAATGGTTCAAAACGAGTGATACTCATACCTTTACCATCCAGTCTTGGTTTAATTTGGATCATTCAGCTTCCCTAGCATGCGAGATTCGAATGCTTGTTTTACGAATTGTATAGAAATCCGAGTCGGATACATTCAGATAGCATCCATATTCCTTATCGACAGTACATCATAATTCGAAGGACTCACAAAGGAATATCCATTGTGTTCATCCAACGGTAAGGAGAATCCTTAGAAAGGTTACCGGGAATCAATAGTGTTTTTGAGATCCTATACTCTAGATTTTTTGATTGTATAGCATTAATACTCATTTTTAGGATCGTGTACCATCACTAACCGAATGGTTCAAAATGAGTGATATTCATATCCTTTACCATCAGTCTCGGTTTAATTTGCATCATTCAGCTTCCCTAGCATGCGAGAATCGAATGGTTGTTTTACGAATTTATAGCATCTCGAGTCGGCTACATTCACTAGCATCCATACTCCATTAAATTCAGATCATGTAACATCACTAATCAGAAGGACTCACAAAGGGGTATCCGGACTGTGTTTCATCCAGACTCAGTAGAAGTCGAATCCTTTAGATTCCGTTACCACGGAATTCAAAATAGGTGTTTTTGGATCCTATAGCTCTAGAACGATTTGATTCGGTTTAGCATTCATACTTAGTTGTTTCGGATCCTTTACATCACTAACCAGAATGATTTAGAACGGTGATATTCATATCCTTTACCATCCAGCTCTGTTTAATTTGGATCATTCAGCTTCCTAGCATGCGAGATTCGAATGTTGTTTTACGAATCGTATAGAATCCCGAGTCGGCTACATTCAGATAGCATCCATACTCCGTTCAATTCGGATCAGGTATACACACTAATCAGAAGGACTCACAAAGGGGTATCCGGATTGTGTTTCATCCAGATCGGTTTAAGTCGAATCCTTTAGATTCCGTTACCAGCGGAATTCAAAATAGGTGTTTTTGAGATCCTATAGCTTCTAGAATCGATTTATTCGTTTAGTATTCATACTCAGTTTTTTCGGATCGTGTACCATCACTAACCCGAATGATTCAAAAGGTGATATTCATATCCTTTACCATACAGACTGGCTTAATTCGATCATTCAGCTTCCCTAGCATGCGAGATTCGAATGGTTGTTTTACGAATCGTATGGATCCCGAGTCGGCTACATTCAGTAGCATCCATACTCCGTTCAATTCGATCATGTAACATCACTAATAGAAGGACTCACAAAGGGGGTATCCGGATGTGTTTCATCCAGACTCGTTGAAGTCAATTCTTTAGATTCCGTTCCAGCGGAATTCAAAATAGGTGTTTATGGATCCTATAGATTCTAGAACGATTTGATAGCATTCATACTCAGTTGTTTCGGATCTTACATCATAACCAGAATGTTAAAACGAGTGATACTCATATCCTTTACCATCCAGCTCGTTTAATTTGGATCACTCAGCTTCCTAGCATGCAGATTGGAATGTTGTTTTACGAATGTATAGATCCGAGTCGGCTACATTCAGATAGCATCCATATCCTTAAATTCGGATCATTAACAACTAATCTGAAGGACTCACTAAGGGGGTATCTGGATTGTGTTTCATCCAGATTTCGGTTGAGGTCGAATCCTTTAGATTCCGTTACCAGCGGAATTCAAAATAGGTGTTTTTTGGATCCTTTAGTTCTTGAATCGAAATGATTCGTTTAGCATCCATACTCAGTTTGTTTCGGATCGTGTTACAATTCACTAACCATGAATGAATCAAAACGGGTGATATTCATATCCTTTACCATCCCAGACATGGTTTAATTCGGATCATTCAGATTCCCTTGCAATGCGAGATCTCGGATTTGGTTGTTTTACGAGTTCGTTCTAGCATCTCGAGTCGGCTAATTCAGATAGGCATCCATACTCCGTTAAGTCGGATCATGTAACAACCACTACCCTCACAAGGGGGGGTATCGGATTGGGTTTCATCCTGACTCGGTTTGAAGTCGAATTCTTTAGATTCCGTTACTAGCGCGAGTTCAAAATGGTGTTTATGATGGATCCTATAGCTTCTAGAATCGATTTGATTCCTTTAGCATTCATACTTAGTTTGTTTCGGATCGTGTTACCATCACTAAACCAGAATGGTTCAAAACGAGTGAATTCATATCCTGTTACATCCGTCTCGGTTTAATTTGGATCTTTCTGCTTCCCTAGCATGCGAGATTCGGAATGGTTGTTTTACGTATTGTATAGCATCTTAGTCGGTACATTCAGATAGCATCCATACTCCTTTAAATTCGGATCATGTAACGTCACTAATCAGAAGGATTCACAAAGGGGGGGATATCCAGATTGTGTTCATCAGACTCGGGTTTGAAGTCGGAATCCTTTATATTCCTGTTGCCAGAAGATTCAAAATAGGTGTTTTTTGGGATCCTATATCTTTTAGAATCGTTTGTGATTCAGGGTTTGCGTTTCAATACTCAGCTGGTTTCAGATCGTGTACCATCACTAACCAGATAGGGATTTGAACGGAGTGTTATTCATATCCTTTACCATCCAGACTTGTTTAATTTTGATCATTTCAGCTTGCCCTTTAGCATGGGACATTTCGGAATGGTTGTTTTACGTATCGTATAGAATCCCGAGTCGGCTACATTCAGATAGCATCCCACACTCCGTTCAATTTTCGATCATGTAACGACATAATAAGAAGGAATCACATAGGGGGTATCCGGATTGTGTTTCATGCCAAGATTCGTTGAAGTCGAATTCCTTTAGATTCCGTACCAGCGGAATTCAAAATAGGTGTTTTGGGCTCTATAGCTTCTAGAATCGATTTGATTCGTTTAGCATTCATTACTCAGTTTGTTTCGGTTGTGTAACCATCACTAACCAGAGTGATTCAATCGCGTGATATTCATTTCCTTTACCATCCAAACATGGTTTAATTGGTCATCATTCAAGCTTCCCTAGCATGACGAGAGATTCGGAATGGTTGTTTACGAATCGTTTGGAATCCCAAGTCGGTCACATTCAGATAGCATTCCATTATTCCGTTCATTTCAGATATGTATGTCAACCCTCAATTTCATTGCGAGTTTTTACCGCGAGGGTTGTGAAAAAACAGAATCTGAATACACTAGTAGTACGTCGTACGACTCTTATATGATTTGATTATTCGTTTTCAAAAATCATTTGTTTAACCTATTCATCGTAGTTTTTATATTGTCTTAGTGTTGTTACCGATGTTTAGCGGAAGCATTAGTTTTTATGGTTGAGCGGAAGCATAAAATAAGTAGTGAAACGTGGCGCCAACACAAACGCCAAACAAATGAAAACCCAAAAACAATGTTTGTTAATGAGACTCGATAAAGATGTCTTGTTCAATGCATGTGAGGGCACCTAGAGGATCCCTAGCGTTGCCTGACAAAACATGTAAAGAAACAAGTGTCAACATTCAAAAGATGAGTGAGTTCACATGTTTTCATAATTCGTTTTGTTCGGTTATGAGTTTATTTCCCCCGTTATATTCCCTTACCCGGGATTATCGATTTAGTTCCATTATTTCCAACCGGAATAATAATTATGTTGATTCCATTATTTCCTAAACCCGGTATAATAAGTTGTTGTTTCCATTATCCTCAACCGGGATAAGATAGGGATTCGTAATTAAGTTCAATGTTATAATATATAGGTAGCTAGCCTAAGTTATTTCACGTAAAGAGTTGTTCGCGGACTCGAAGCTGACTGTCGTGCCTCCGTGTTGCCAGGCCTATCATGACCATGGCGAAGTTAGGCCAAATTAATCACCCTGGTTGTTGACCATACCGGTCGGCTTAGCGCGATAGCTCGGATGGGGCTTGTCGGGCCAGTAGTGTACTACTTATAATCCCCCGCTATTAAAAACCCAATACTAACGTCCCGAGAGATTGACGAGGACTTAAGTGATATAGCTGCTTAGAATGACACATAACATTACATTAACATAACTTTGTTACGAATAGATATGTGAAGTTAATTTGTTAGTAAAGAGATTGAGTTTGAAGAGTGTATACATGTTTTCCCCCTGTTGTTTTAAAAACCGCGATAAAGTAGGGGCCGTGAACTCACCTTTAGTTGCTCGGTTAGTGTAGCAAAGTTGTTGTAAGGGATGGGGGACCGCTAATTGCGGTCCTAACCCAAACCAATTTGATTTCAAGTCTAGTGTGTGAACCACCAATACATATTCTACACTTATTTACGCACAAACAAAGTGATAACAAAACAACATACCTTAACACTCAAATACCATGCATGCAAGTATCCTCATGTGATCATAGTATCAAAATAATTTATCATGAACATCAATCCAATCATCGCAACACTTTGGTGGCACACAATCAGCAAGTTATCAAATGTCAGTACTTAATACTCATAATTCACTGTTTTCTAGGATTTTTATAAAATTAGTTCCAACGTTTTCAAAAAATTCTAATTATTTTAAGCGGTGAAATTATTACTGTAGAAAATTTATATAAAATTTTCCAAGTCCTAAATCTTTACCAATTAATACCATTAATTATTAATTTACTAGGGCATTTCAGTCAGATTCGTCGCTTCCCCATGACTGCGTCCACGGAAGAATTTATTTAATAAATCATGATCATCCAATTAACAAAAATTTTCCAGTTGGAGTTGCCCGGAAATTTCCATACCTAGTTGCTGTACAAAATTTCATGATTCGACTCCCCTACTGATTATGAAATCAACTCGATAAACAACTAAACTAATTTTCAGGGATTTTCACAGCTTTAGTTACTGAATTATTTGGCCACTTAAAAAAAAAATATCCAAACGACTTCGGAAAAATATGAATCAGCGCATTAGATTCGTTATTCAATCTCTACGTTCTAGACATCAGAAATCCGTTGTTTTCGACGATAATGACCGAGGTTACACGCCAGTTTTATGTCGGCTTGTAACTATCATTCAGCTAAACTGTTTCAGCATTCGTATCACCACTATTTCGCATAACCAGATCGATTTAATGAACCTAGGGCGATCAAGAACTGATTTCTTAATCATAGATCAATACATATAACATATCCATGCAAACCCTAATCAACATCTCTAGTTTTTTATAAACAAAAACACTGCCTAAAAATTTTCAGATTTCGAACAACATCACTTGCAAACATTATTAACAAATCGGCCTAACATAACCTTTCTTCAAACATACAATCTGTGAAAAAAACTAAATCAAAACACATGTATCCGTATAAGATCTTGTAACCTATGATATAATTTAATCTTTAATGATAAGGTAAATGATCCGTTGATGAAGATGAGGAACGTGTATCAAAGTAGTTTGCGACCGTGAGAGGATTGAAAAGAACAAGCTGCTGCAACGAGAAGGTGATGTAGGGCTGATCAGATCAGATGATGAAGGAATAGAGGTTGCTCTCGATCACTGGAAAAAGAGTAAGGCTGTTTGCGGTCGAATGAATGAACAAGGGCTGCGGTTTGGGCTTGTTCTCGGGCCCGAGATGTGGTTTGGGTTGATACGGTTTGGGTTGCACGCGGTGTGTCCGAAGGGACCTTGGGGGTTGGCTTTGGGTTGCTCACGGCCGAATAGTTTGAGTTTAAGGTTTAAAACTTGGTTAACTCCTAGAGTCACAAGGAATCGAGTTGGTTGGTTCGTGTCGCGGTCGGTTAGGTTCGTCTACATATTTTACTATTAAATATTTTATAACTAATACATCACTTAATACCATTCGTATTCGCTAACTCGTACACGTTTAATACGTTAGCATACAATTGATTCGACAAATATTGCGTTTAAAGTTATCCGAAAATAACTGGGATTTTCACATTATCCCCATGTTGATAAGATTTTCGTCCTGAAAATTGAGTACACGCGGTTTAGAATGTAGCGTACATGTTTAGAGTGCATCACAAAGAGTTAGTTCGTTTATGGATGGTACGCCGAAAGTTTACAAGAAGTTCCAAGTGCCATGCACAAAGTTTCCCAAGTGCCATTGCACAAGGACCTTAGTTAACAATTGGTACGCGAAAGTATGAGAAATTTCAGGTATGTCACATCATCCCCATGTTGAAAGAATTTTTCGTCCGAAAAATTTAGTTGGTTGGTATCGTTAGTTTGCGGCTCAGTTGGCGGAAGAGGTGTGGGTATTTTGCTTTTCATTGGTCCTCTCTTTCCCACGTGAACTTCGGTCCCGCTTAGAGGCCCAAGAACCTTAACGATCGGAATTCTTGCTGTGCCTTCGAAGTCTTGATCTCCACGATCCGATGATCTCGATAGGTGTTCCCACAAAGTGTAGTAGTTTATCATCCACTTGGATCTCATACAATGGATATGACTAAGTTTCATCTGATAGGACACTTCTTCAGATATGACACAGTGAAAAACGTTGTCGAACTCCACTGAGTTCGGCTGGATAGGTCTTATTGATAAGTACGGGTCCGATTACGTTTCAAGATTTACAAACCGAGCCTACGTACGTTTGGGTTTAGTTTGCACGTTTTCCAAACAGCGGATTACACCCTTCCAGGGTGCACCTTTAGTAGACGCGGTCGCCTACTGAAATTCGGCGGTTTGCTGTTCGTATTGATAGCGTTAGCTTTTCTGTCGATCCCGTGCCCGCCGCCTTTCGGTTTTTACTTTGTACAATATATTCAGTAGCCTCAAAGTATTAATCAGGGCCTGTGTGTTGACTGTCACCGATTCTGCCAACAGAACCGGTGATTACAACATTTACGACCGTATATCTCAAACGGTGTGTCTGCCGGAAAAAATTCTCGTATGTGTACTGTTGTTATATGAGAATTCCACTAAAGGCAGGGGGAATTTCCCCAACTATTTTCCGAAGTCTTTTTTTTTACTTTAACGCATGACCTAAGCATGTTCTTCCATCGTTATGTAGGTCCTTTCGCTTTGACCATCAGTCTGGAGGGTGCTAGGCTTGTGCTCATATCTATGAGTGTCCTAACGCTTTTGAATTGCCGCCCAGAAGTTGGACGTGAAGCGAGCATCTCTGTCTGAGATGATGGATGTTTGGCACTCCGTGCCGGAGAAAAAACTACTTCCTTAATGTAGATGCGAGTCAACTTTCCATCTTATCTGTTCTTTATAGCTAGGAAAGTAGTGGGAATTAGTTAAACGAGTCCACATTACCCAGATGGTTATCGCAACCACCCAAAGTTTCGCGGGGAGTTTAGTGATGAAGTCCATTGGAGGATCTGATTCCCATGTCACACTGGGATCTCAGGTTGTTGGAGTAGCCACGATGGCTTTTGATACTCTACCTTGACTTTTGCACAAGTCAAACATTGTCTCACGTATGGTGGCTATATCGGCTTTTCATGTAGGGCCACCAATACGCAGCTTTAAGGTCTTGATACATCTTATCGAACCCGGTATGGACAGAGTTCGGGAATTTGTGAGCTTCGTCCATGACTAGCTCTCTGAGGTTTCGTTAGATAGGTACCCATATGCGATTCATGAAATTCCGGGCTCCATTTGGGTTTTACTTTCCAATTCGGTTCCATTTTTACCACCGATTCGGCCTTGATGTTTTCCTCCTTAACTGCTTCTAACTGGGCGTCTGCGTATTTGTTTTGTGTAGCCACGAATGAATAGTGAGTTTATATGCTCGTACACTGGCGAGGTTTCATGTGTTCTTCCTACTGAGGGCATCAGATACCACTTTTTAGCTTTACCGGGGATACGATGGCACTACTCATAATCGTTTTCAAGAGTTTGACCCAGCGACGCTGTCGCTCATGTTAACTCCTTCTGATCAAAGATGTGTTGGATGGCTTTGTGGTCTGTAAAGATTTTGTGCACTTCGTTTTCCATAGAGGTAGGTCTCCAAATTCTTAAGTGGCAATTCACTACATGCTCCCGAATTCCTGGTCATGCGTGTGTAGTTTTTCTCGTGAACCTTCAGTTGTCGCGTAGCATACGCGATGACCTTATCGCGTTGCATGATGTACGCATCCCAACCATGAATGGAAGCATCACAATTTACTACAAAGTCATCTGTCCCTTCCGGCTAAGGACAGAATGGGTGCAATGCAAAGTTTCTGTTTCAGGCAATTGATATGTCTGCTTCTTGTTTGTCACCCCCAGCATACTTGATGCCTTTCTGGGTGAGGGTAGCTAAGCGGTTGTGCTGATCTTTGAAAATCCTCGATTGAAACGTCTGTAGTAACAGCCAAACCCAAAAATTGCGCGGTTCTCCGTCGGCAGTCCTGGGTGCTTCCTCGTTTTTGTTAGCTTTCAAATCTAGGCAGGGATTACGTGGATACCTTTTATTCACGATCTGCCCAAGAAACTGAACTTCCCGAATCAGAAGTCACACTTTGAAAGCTTGGGCATTAGTTTCTCCTGTTGAAGTAATTGCTGAGCAGTAATGTAAAGATGTTCAGCATGTTCTTCTTCATTTTGGGAAATAGATTGAGTATGGTCATCGATTGAACACAATGACAAACTTGTCGAGGTATTATGGTTTAACACCACGGTTCATGAGGTCCCTAGAAACCGCAGGTGCGTTGTGAGACCGAAGGGCATGACCAAGAACTCATTAATGGCCAAACCTTGTACGAATTCCGTTTTGGCTGATATCTTCTCTCCCTGCGCGTAGCTGGTGGTAACCGGACTGAAGGTCAATCTTGGAGTCGTAGCTTGGACCTTGAAGTTTGGTCGAAAAGATCGTCGATGCGAGGGGTAACGAGGGTATCGGTTCTTGACAGTAAACCTTGTTGTGTTCCCTGTAGTCGATGCATGAGGAAGGTCCAGTCCTTCTCTTGACAAAACAGGACTGGAAGTCCCCATGGTCGAATCGCTTGGGTCGGATAATCCTTTTCTAACAGCTCCTGAAGTGGGGTAGACAGCTCCTGCAGCTCGGGCTGGAGCTAGGCGGTATGAGCCTTGGCGATAGGTGTTGCATGGTTCGCCAATTCGATTTCAAAATCCAATTCGTCGATGGGGTGGAAAGACAGGTAATTCCTTCTTGGGAATTATATCGGAATAATCATGGGACGAACCGGGATGTCTTCTATACGTTTCTCGGTCCTTAGGTGTTTAGTAACCATGTGCGAGTAAAGCGAAGGAGTTTCTTTCTCCGAAGTTACTTCTCGCTTGATGTAAGGAGATGATTTTTTATTGTTTGTGACGGCGCTTGCCTTTCGCCTTGCACCGTCAAGATTTCGTCGTTTAGAGAAGCGGATACGGATAGTTTTTTCCGACCAGAGAGAACTTCAGAGCCGGACGTCGGATAGCCAGTCATTCCGACTACCACGTCAAAACTACCAGGGTAGTTGTCATCAGGATCATCAATGGTAAAAGTGTGACAGCGAGTTTGAGTTGCCAGCCTCCGGATACTATATGGGTCACGTCTACTGAGTTTACCATCGGCTAATTCGTTGATATATGGGTTCTCTAAGGGTTTAGCGGTGAGATTTAGTTCTTCCTAAAAGACTCAGATATAAAGCTCTATCCGCACTCCGATCAAAAAGCACAGTAGCAAAATGTTCATTAAGGGGAAAAACTTACCGGTGACCACGTTCGAGTCGTTTCTGGCCTCTTCGCGGCCCAATGTAAAGTGCGACCTTTGGCACCTCCCTGGGCCACCATTTTTCCTTTGTTATTGTTGTTATTGTTGTTGTTGTGGTTATTGTGGTTGTTGGTGTTGTCCCACCATTGTTGTTGGTGTTACGCAGCATTGTGGGCAGTCTCTTTTGAAGTGGGCCAGTGCTACCACACTGAGTTAGCTCCTCGGTTAACACCCTGTTGTGGGCCTTGGGGTTGATTTTGTTTTGTCGGTAGGGACTTGTTATCCCACGACATTCCTTTGCTGAATGTCCCATCTTGCCACATCGTTTGGCGCGAATTTCCGGCACTAGGGCCGTTTATGGATGAGATTACAGCGGTCTTGCATCTTGCGGCGTTCGACCTGCATAGCAGCCTTGCGTTCTGGTTGTTGTTGTTGTTGTTTGGCGGGCTTGATTTTGGTGACCCCTTGGTGGCCTGATTGTAATGATTGAAACCGTTTTCTGGGTTCCCCTGTTGCGGCTGGGATGGACGAAGACTGTCGAGGCAGACGAGTTTAGTCTTCAAACTTTCTTTTGTTATCAGGGGCAACTTCAGTTGTTCCCCGTGTGCTTGCAACTTCTTTGTTCCACCGCCCTATCGGTGAGTTTGTTGCGGAATCGGATGCTTGGATGCTCAGTTACAGGGTTACTAGCCATTACCATACCCTTGAATTCTCCTGAACCAGACCCCCAAGATTAGAAACTGAGTCTTTTCTTCCACAGTGTTGGCCAAAATCGGGACATAAGAATACCAAAGTCATGATGTTTTGCTGTGTATGCTCTATTTCAGATCACACCATCTTGTGGTTCCATAAAGTTTGCTCCAATGTTGCATCTGTCTCGCGGACAGTACTCTTCTTTGATTAGGGCCTTAAACTCGGCCCAGGCCATTGCATTTGCTACGGGGGGGCAATAGTCCATGCGTTGGGACTTGATGCATTCCCACTAAGTTAGTGCCCCCATCTTCCAGTGTTGAGATGGCTTGCGTACTTGACTTGTTGGCCTCCTGAAGTTGCCTTTCAAATATGATATTAGATGTTTCAATCCAGCGGACCGTCCAATGAGTCCTTCTTGCCCCTAGTATTTGCTTGGTTTCGCGGTCGAGGAACATCTTGTAGGGGTTAAAAACCCCTCCTGCTGATAGAGAAACCGGTAATCAGCGAGGAATTCTACTAAGCCCAACTATTTGATTTTCCACACGAAAATTTATAATGTTTAGCCTGCCGGGTTTTGGTTCTGAACACCGCTTTGAGCTGCGTTCACGTGCTCTTGTATCATAGCAGTAGTTCTTCGGGGCGTCATGTTAAGGTTTCCAGTTCGTCCAGTTGCCATTTAGATCTTCGGAAAAACAACGTAAACACACCCCGATATGTCTAGATATTCAATATTAGTTATCCTACTTTCGTACTTTAATATGTATCAAGTTATGTCAACTCAAATATATTAAATAGTCAAAAGAAATACTTGATTAATATGAAATGTTCAACGTCTTACAAGTGTACAACCAAAACATATGATTTAATTTATAAGTCTCAAGTTTTAACTCAAGTGGGAAAATAAATAGACTGGAGGAAAGTAAATAAAATAAGCGAGAGTGTCAGTCGTTCTACGGTCTCCATCCCCCAAATCATTTGTCTGTTTGCCCGTCATCCTTGCGCGGCATTTCCAGCTTCTCAGCTGGGTCCTCCTCCGGGGATCCTCCTGCTGGATCCTCGCTGGTTCCTCTTCGGATCCTCTTTCTGGATCTCTTCAGGGTCCTCCTTGGATCCTCTTCCGGGATCTTCCTCTACCGGCACTGGAGGGGGCCGGTGCTGGTGCAGGTGCTTGATTTTGCTGTAGCTCCCTGAATGTTCCAATATTTTCAGGACTCTGTCTTCGAGCCGTCGGGCTCTTATCTGCTCAGCCGCAGTCTTGGCTAAGGTGTTACGGCTATCTTACTCGTTTGTTGCTCTTCCTCGAGCGAAGTCGGTTTAACCTGTCAGTTGTCGGATCATCCATCCTTGTGCTAGGATGGTTTCCTGTATTCTTTCCAATTGTTCTTGTTGTTCTGTATTCATGTTTCTAAGTTAGGTCATCTCCTACTTAATATAGGGGTTAACCGGTTTGGACCGGCACAGCGATGATTGGGCTTGATGACGAACTCCTCCCCCAGAGCAAGCCCTTTTCCTCGCAGGCTGAGCGTGTTTTCCACGCCATAAGATAGTAAGGTTTCCAACATAGGTGCCTTTCCTTGGCGCTCTTGAGTGGCGTAAAGTTTGACGGTGATGATGACGTATGATGATGATGACATTGCTGTTAGGTCGTGTAGTTAGTTATGATTTTTTCATTTCTTATTATAAGTCATAATCTAGTTACACAGTTGTGGGTACATCGCATAAACAAGATATAACAGGTTCAGTGCCAAACTACGTCTAGTGTCGTGTATTCAGCTATTAGTTTAGGGTACTTCTAATGCAAAACTGGTTCTCTATAGCTAGTGGCTCTGATAACCAATCTGTCACACCCTCAGAATCTGAAACACTAGTACGTCAGAACGACTCTATATGATTTGATAATACGTTTTCCAAAATTCTTTGCTTAAACCATTATCGTATATTTTATATTGTCTTAGTTAAAGGGTTACGATGTTGTTTAGCGGAAGCATTCGTTTTTTTTTGGTTGAGCGGGGAAGCATAAATTAAGTTGTGATGATACGGGCGCCAACACAATCGCCAAACAAAGAAAAACCCAAACAAGTTTGTAAATGGACTCGATAAAAGATGTTTGTACATTGCAGGTGAGTGCTGCACCTTAGAGCTCCTAGCGTGAGAAAACATGTAAAGAAACAAGTGTCAACCATTAAAGATGAGTGAGTTCACTGGTTTTCTTAAATTCGGTTTTGTTCGGTTAGAGTTATTTCCCCCGTTATCCCTAACGGGATAACGGATTTAGTTCCATTATTCCCAAACCCGGAATAATATTGATGTTGATTCCATTATTCCAAACCCGGGAAATAATAAGTTTGTTGTTTCCATTATCCTCAACCCGGGATTAATATAGTTGATTCGTAATTAAGTTCAATGTTAACATATTAGTAGCTAGCCTAAAGTTATGTCACGTAAGAGTTCGCGATCGAAGCTGACTGTTGTGCCTCCGTGTTTGCCAGGCCTATCACTGACCATGGCGAAGTTAGGCAAATTAATCACCCGTTGACCATACCAGGTTGGCTAGCGCGATAGCCTCGGATGGGGCTTGTCGGGCCCGAGTAGGACTACTTATAATTCCCCGCTATTAAAACCCAAAAATACTATCGATCCGAGGAGAGAGATTGACAGTGGGACTTAAGTGGATATAGCTGCTTAGTGACCATAACATTACATTAACATCAAACTTAGTTACCTAATAGTTATGTGACGTTTAATTTCGATATAACGTTAAGAGATTGAGTTTGAAGAGTGTTTACATGTTTCTCCCCTGTTGTTTAAAAAACCGGATAAAGGTAGGGGCCGTGAACTCACCTTTGTTGACTCGTTAGTGTAGCAATGAAGATTGTAAGGGTTGGGACCGCTAATTGCGTCCTAACTAAACCAATTGATTTCAAGCTGTGTGTGAACTCACCAATACAAAGTCTACACTTAATGTTACGCACAAAGTGATAACACAAACAGCATAACCTAACACTCAAACATGTGCATGCAAGTATCCCATGGGATCATAGTAATCAAAATAATTTATTCATAAATTATCCTTCCATGAACACCTTTGGTTGCACACAAATCACAAGTTATCAAATTTTCAGCTTATACTATAATTCAGCTGTTTTCTAGGGGATTTTTTTAAAATAGTTCCAACTTTCCAAATAATTCCATTTATTTGTACAGCAGGTGACATTTATACTGTAGGAAATTTCATATAAATTTCCAAGTCCTAAATTCTTTACCAATTAACCATAAATTTTAATATCCCGGGCTGCAGTCAGATTCGTCGTTCCTGATGCAGCCCAGGGAAAGAATTTATTTAAAAACACTGATGTCCATAACAAAATTCCCATTGGGAGTTCCCCGGAAAATTTTTCCATCCCTAGTTTTGTACAAATTTCTTGATTGATCCCTAGGATTATGAATTCCTGTAAAACAATAAAAAAAAATTTCGGGTTTTTTCACAGCTTTAGTTCTGAATTATTGGCCCATTAAAATATCAAGACTTCAGAAATTTTTTTTTTTTTTTTTTTTTTTTTTTTTTTTTTTTTTTTTTTTTTTTTTTTTTTTTTTTTTTTTTTTTTTTTTTTTTTTTTTTTTTTTTTTTTTTTTTTTTTTTTTTTTTTTTTTTTTTTTTTTTTTTTTTTTTTTTTTTTTTTTTTTTTTTTTTTTTTTTTTTTTTTTTTTTTTTTTTTTTTTTTTTTTTTTTTTTTTTTTTTTTTTTTTTTTTTTTTTTTTTTTTTTTTTTTTTTTTTTTTTTTTTTTTTTTTTTTTTTTTTTTTTTTTTTTTTTTTTTTTTTTTTTTTTTTTTTTTTTTTTTTTTTTTTTTTTTTTTTTTTTTTTTTTTTTTTTTTTTTTTTTTTAAAAAAAAAAAAAAAAAAAAAAAAAAAAAAAAAAAAAAAAAAAAAAAAAAAAAAAAAAAAAAAAAAAAAAAAAAAAAAAAAAAAAAAAAAAAAAAAAAAAAAAAAAAAAAAAAAAAAAAAAAAAAAAAAAAAAAAAAAAAAAAAAAAAAAAAAAAAAAAAAAAAAAAAAAAAAAAAAAAAAAAAAAAAAAAAAAAAAAAAAAAAAAAAAAAAAAAAAAAAAAAAAAAAAAAAAAAAAAAAAAAAAAAAAAAAAAAAAAAAAAAAAAAAAAAAAAAAAAAAAAAAAAAAAAAAAAAAAAAAAAAAAAAAAAAAAAAAAAAAAAAAAAAAAAAAAAAAAAAAAATTCGATCATGAAACATCCTAATCAAAAGGCTCCAAAGGGGGTACCGGTTTGTGTTTCATCCAGATGGTGAAGTCGAATCCTTTAGTTTTCTTTAAACGCGGAATTCAAAATAGGGTTTTTGGGACCCCATGCTTCAGAATCGATTTGATTCGTTTAGCATTCATTCAGTTGTTTGGATGGTGTAAAATCAAACCAAAATGATAAAAAGGGTGTTTATATCCTTTACCTCCGGTTGTTTAATTTGGATAATTTTCCCTGCATGGGGAGTTCGAAGGTTTTTTACGAATCAATAAACCCCGATGGGTACATTCAGATAGCTCCATACCCCCTTCAATTCGGATCATGTAACCACTAATCAGAAGGACTCAAAAAGGGGGTATCGGATTGGTTTCATCCAGACTCGGTTGAAGTCAAATTTCTTTAGATTCCGTTACCAGCGGAATTCAAAATAGGTGTTTTGGATCCTATGCTTCTAGAACGATTTGTTCTTTTTGCATTATTTTATTTTGTTTCGGAGTGTCCATTAACCAGAAGGGTTCAAAACGGTGATATTGATATCCTTTCCCATCCGCTCTTTTAAATTTTGGTCATTCAGCTTCCCAAAGCATGCGAGATTCAGAATGGTTGGTTTTACGAATCGTATGGAATCCCGAGTCGCTACATTCAGATAGCATCCATACTCCATTTCAATTCGGATCATGTAACATCACTAATCAGAAGGACTCACAAAGGGGGTATCCGGATTGTGTTTCATCTCAGACTCGGTTGAAGTCGAATCCTTTAGATTCCGTTACCAGCGGAATTCAAAATAGGTGTTTTTGGGATCCTATAGCTTCTAGAATCGATTTGATTCGTTTAGCATTCATACTCAGTTTGTTTCGGATCGTGTACCATCACTAACCAGAATGATTCAAAAACGAGTGATATTCATATCCTTTACCATCCAGACTCGGTTTAATTTGGATCATTCAGCTTCCCTAGCATGCGAGATTCGGAAATGGTTGTTTTACGAATCGTATGGATCCCGAGTCGCTACATTCAGATAGCATCCATACTCTTTAAATTCGGATCATGTAACATCACTAATCAGAAGGACTCACAAAGGGGGTATCCGGATTGTGTTTCATCCAGACTCGGTTGAAGTCGAATCCTTTAGATTCCGTTACAGCGGAATTCAAATAGAGTGTTTTTGGGATCCATAGCTCTAGAATCGATTTGATTCGGTTTGCATTCATACTCAGTTGTTTCGGATCGTGTACCATCACTAACCAGAATGATTAAAACGGGTGATATTCATATCCTTTACCATCCAGACTCTGTTTAATTTGGATCATTCAGCTTCCTAGCATGCGAATTCAGAATGGTTGTTTTACGAATCGTAATGAATCCCGAGTCGGCTACATTCAGATAGCATCCATCTCCATTCAATTCGATCATGTAAACACTAATAAAAGGGACTCAAAAGGGGATACCGGATTGTTTTTTCACCAGATTCGGTTGAATCGAATCTTTAGATTCGTTACCAGGGAAAATTTAAAATGTGTTTTGGGATCCTATAGCATCTAGAATCGATTTGATTCGTTTAAAGCATTCATAACTCAGTTTGTTTCGGATCGTGTACCATCACTAACCAAAAATGATCAAAAAACTGTGAAAATCATATCCTTTACCATCCAACTGGTTTAATTGGATCTTTCCAGTTTTCCCTAGCATGCAAATTTTTCGAATGGTTTTTTTAAACGAATGTAGGGAATCCCGAGATCGCTACATTAGATAAGCACCATATTTCCTTCAATTCGAACATGTAAACATCACTAATCAGAAGGGAACTCAAAAAGGGGTATCCCGGATTGTTTCATCAATGGTTGAAGTCGAATCCTTTAGATTCCGTTACCAGCGGAATTCAAAATAGGTGTTTTGGATCCTATAAGCTTCTAAAAATCGATATGAATTCGTTTAGCATTCATACTCATTGTTTCGGATCGTGTACCATCACTAACCAGAAGGGTTCAAAACGAGTGATATTATTCCTTTACCACCCGCTGTTTTTTTTTGGTCATTCAGTTCCCTGGGCATGGGTTTCGAAAAGGGTTGTTTT